>CAUYUJ010022112.1:118822-128468 GCA_963575745.1 Prorocentrum cordatum
AAAACACATGGTTTCCTTGATTCTCATCCCAGAAATCCCAAACATCCCAATGAACACATAGGGTTTGGCGACCCCTGACGTCGCTAATCCTGTGATTCCACAGCGATCGCTGCTCCCTGAACTCTCCCTCCCTCTCTCTCTCTCTCTCGCTCTCTCTCTCTCTCTCTCTCTCTCTCTCTCTCTCCCTCCCCCCACCTGTGCGCTTCAGAAGAAGAGGAGGACGACGAGGAGGAGGATGAGGAGGAGGAGGAGGAGCTGGGCCAGGAGGAGGAGAAGGAGGGGGAGAAAGAGCAAGAGCGACAAAGGAGAGGGACACAGAGAAGGACACACAGAGAGACTGAGGAAGAGGTAGAGAAAGGTGGAGAGAGAGAGAGAGAGAGAGTTGAGGGAGCAACGATCGCTGTGGAATCACAGGGTTAGCGTCGTCATGGGTCGCCAAACCCTGTGTTTTCATTCGGATTTTTGGGATTTCTAGGATGAGAATCAAGGAAACCACGCGTTTTCTTTTGGATGTTTGGGATGTTTTGGATTTTCTCTTTCCAGAGAATAACAACCCAGGAGCCTCCGAAGCTTCAGAACCTTAGAAATCCCAAAGATCCAAAAAATCCCAATGAAAACACATGGTTTCCTTGATTCTCATCCCAGAAATCCCAAAAACCCAAATGAAAACACAGGGTTTGGCGACCCCTGACGTCGCTAATCCTGTGATTCCACAGCGATCGCTGCTCCCTCAACTCTCCCTCTCTCTCTCTCTCAGAAGTTGAGGTCAACGACCGATGCAAAATCAATGGGCGCTGGGGGGGGGGGCTGCGCATACATATATATATATATATATATAGATATATATATATATGTGTGTGTGTGTAAAAGAATATATATGGAACTATGTGTACATATATGCATATGATGCTACAACACTGTTTATATACATTAGAGCCACGCGCGTGCTTCGCGCGCGCTCAGATTCTAGCGCAGACGTCCCCGAATGCAAATGCAATGGTCGACGACGACGAGGACGACGACGACGACGGCCTCGACGACGTCGACGACGACGACGACTGCGACGACCTCGACGACGATGACTTCGACGAACGACCGCGACGGCGGCGGCGACGCTCGAGAATGTCTAGCGCAAATGTCCGATTTCAGCGTGTTCCGGAAGGTGCCGGAACGCGCTGGCACACTTCCTCAATTCATTTTTCATTTTTCCCTTCAAGCCGACGAAAAGCCTTTTCGACCGATACTGATACCCATACTGATCGACTCCTCGGCCTCCTCCTTTCCCACCTCCTTCCCCTCCTTTTCCGTATCCTCCTCCTCATCTTCCTCATCTTTCTACTCTTCCTCCTCTTCCTCTTCCTCTTCCTTCTCCGCCTCCTCCTCCTCCTGCGCCTCCTCCTCCTCCTCCTCCTCCTCCTCCTCCGCATCCTCCTCCTCCTCCTCCCCGCGCTCCTGTTCCTGATCCTGCTCACCCTACTCATTTTCCCCTCATTTCCACCCCTCCTTGTCCTCCTTCTCTTCCCCTCTTCTCATTGTTTTCCTCCTGTCAATGTCGTGTTCGTCCTCCTTCCACTCCTACTCCTTCTCCTCATTCTACAGCCTGGATGGGGTCGCCGGCAAGGGTCCCAGGGGAGGTCCCGCCTTCCGCCTTCAGGGTCGGCGGCACTGGCCGGCCGTAAGTTCTACGAAAGACGGATTCCAAGACTCCCCACATGTGTCGGTAGTTTCTGGATTTCCGTCTTCCCTCAATTTCTGTCTGGGTCTACATTGCTCTCGCAGAAGAAACTAAACAAATCCAGAACCTGTTGAGGGTCCACAAGAGGATTTTGACCCACGAACCAGGTACGTCTCGAAACTCTTCTAAATCTCTCTTGAGCCATCTTGGCGCCCTCTGGGGCAGTCTGACGGCTCCCTTCGACAGGGTGCGAGCCACATCTCCAAAGATCTCCTCGAAGATCATCCTGCCCTCCCCCTGGGCACGAGCACACCACCGCGCAGCCACAGTGATGCGAAATGTGCCAGCGAAATGGGCGAAGAAACTAATTGTTTCGGGCATGTCTACAGGAGGAATATTCAAAACTTTAGTCTGGTGACGATGTTTCTCGTATTATTCTGACTATTTGTGAAAATATGTTTTGCGCATGTTTGATTTATCGTCGAACATCGGCCTGTAGGGGGACATGCCCGACCTACAACTAACTCAAGCCATAAACTGCTGAGGGCCCGCGCGAAGTCTTTGGATCACGGCTGGACCCCCCTCCCTGGCGCGCGGAGCGGAGCGCGCCAGGGGCGGCGCCGGAGGCGCCGCCAGGGGGCGCCCGGCGCGGATCCAAGAAAATTGCGCGGACCTTCGAACGTTCGTGTTCGTGCTCATGCAACCGGACTGCCTACCAAACTACCCCAACCCAACCCGAAGACCCGAATGTCGGGTTGGGCTGGGATGGGCTTCATATATTATGTGTATATATATGTGTGTATACATACATATATATATATATACATGTGTTTTTTTCCATGTTCCCCGACCCCCGCCCCCACAGGAAATGGAAGGCACATCGGGGCCTTTGGGTGGGGTTGGGGTGGTTTGGAGGGCGGTGGCAATATGGTCTCCTCCAATCCTCCCCGTACGCAAGGAGGGACCAGCTCACGAGGATGAAGGGGCCCCGGGACACACAAATAAATAGACACACGCAACAGGATTCCCACCCAACATTTTCCTACATTTTCTGGGATTTTGTCTTCCCCCCACTTCTCATATTTTCCATATTTTTGGGGGGAATGGACGATTCATTATGTATGTGTGTTTTTGTCCCTCCTGAAAGGAAAACATCGAGCTCGATTCGGCGAAACGTCGCCGATAGATCGGCGATGTAGGCCCCGGATTGACCCCGACAACGAGTCTGGACTTTCCTGGGCAGGGTGGTGGGCTTTCGGGCACCTCTCGGCGATGAATGGCGATTGGGGTCGATACATCCCCCCTGCGCCCATCCCCCCCTGACGTTGCCGGGTGGTTTTCGGGTCATAACACGGCTCTCTGGTGGCCGTTCGGGACGATCCGGGCGCCCCCAGGGCGCTGGCGGCGAGGCGCAGCTGCTGGAGAGCACTCGGAGGCTGGAAAACCGCCGAGAACCTACGAAAACACCCGAAAACACGGAGCCTCGAGCGATTGGGAGTCGACGCATCCCCCCTGCGTTGCCTGCCCCTGATCCTCTCCCTCGTCCGCGTGGAGAGCCCCCCGAGGCATCCACCGCCGCGCGCCCAGCAGAGCCTCTCCTCGCGGCGGCCCCCGAGCAGCCCTCACAAGCGCTCCACGACCAGGGCCGACGCGCCGCCGCCGCCGTTCGCGATGGAAGCGCACCCGGTCTCGGCGTCCTGGCGAGGAGGCGATATCCGAACCCCAGGAGGCAACTGCTGGGAGGTCTTCGCTGGAAGGATTCAGGAAGATGAAGCCCCACTGGGGGGCTGTCACGCCGGATTGGACTGCGGATCGAGCGGGATTAAGCCGGACTGAGCGGGATATCTCCTCCTCCTCTTCCTCCTCCTCATCCTCCTCCTCACCCTCCTCACCCTCCTCCTCCTCCTCCTCCTCCTCCTCCTCCTCCTCCTCCTCCTCCTCCTCCCCCTCCTCCTAAACAGGGCAGAACACCAAACCACGACAATACGAGCACAACAACACGAACGACCTACGATGGATCCGGGCCGCTTGCTGCACAGAGTGGTGGACATCCTGTGAGCTGGCATGCGTTTCACAAACTTGAATATGTTGGTGATCTTCTTTGTCGAGGCCACGGCCTCCACGCCATGCCCTAATGGGCACGGGCACGGGCGGGCTCCCTGGTGGAGCGCGCACGACTCCGGCGTACCATCACTACTCTCCTCTCCTCCTCCTCTCCTCCTCCTCCTCCTCCTCCTCCTCCTCCTCCCTCGCTCCCCCTCCTCCCTCCCTCCCTCCCTCCCTCCTCTTCCCTCCCTCCCTCCCTCCCTCCTCCCTCCCTCCCCCTCCTCCCTTCCCCCTCCCTCCTCCATCCCCCCTCCTCCATCCCTCCCCCCTCCTCCTCCTCCTCCTCCTCCTCCTCCTCCTCTCCTCCTCCTCCTCCTCCTCCTCCTCCTCCTCCTCCTCCTCCTCTCCTCCTCCTCCTCCCTCCTCCTCCTCCTCCTCCTCCTCCTCCCCTCCTCCTGATCCTTCCCTGGCGGGGCTTCGACCCTGCCCCCCTCCCCTCCCCCCCTCCCCCCTCCCCCCCTCCCTCCTTCCGCGCTCCGCCGGCGGGGGGGGGGGGGGCGAGCGCAGAGGGCACCTCCCCCGCTCGGGCCAGCGGGGAAGGCCGGAGGGGGCTCGATTCGGCGACTCCGAAGGGCGTGGTTTGCAAAGGGTGCGGTTTGCAGTCGGCACCCTGGTGGGCACCCTGCGAGGCGGGCGGGGACCTCGACAGAGCTCTCCGCCGCATCCCGAAGAGGCCCGACTAGGACAGCGTCGTGCCGCACAGGCCCCAACGGCGCCCATCGCAAACCACACCCCGGCGTAACCACACCATCTGCAGTCGCCCATCGATGGTGTGGGTCGGCGGCGAGCGAAGGGGGGGAACTAAGAATGAAAATGCCTTCTCAGAAATGTGTTGTTCCCATCGCACTTCAGGAGGACATCCCAGAAACAATTTCGAGCACCCGGAAAAATGTGTCGAAAGGGTGTCGAAACAGTGTCGGACGAGTGTCTCCCAGGCCAGGACCCGACACGTGAAAACCCTCGAGTTAATGTACTTTTTCCTGGTGCTAGACATTATTTCTAAAGTAGGTTGGAACATCAGAATATCAGAAGGCGGCGGGGCTTCTCAGAAGCCCTCGCGCCTTCTGAAAGACTGTCCGCGTCTTCGAGGAAGGCTCAGGAAACTGCTCGCGGAGGGCCGGGGACTCCCGAGGCTTCCAAGAAGGCCCGCCCTTTCTCGCTTCCGCGGGCTCGCCGCCGAGTGGGGGGAAGAAATCTGCCCCGACGCAGGGCACTTTCCTCGAGGCACTCTCCCGAAGAGGGAAGCTGCATAAACATGAGTTTCGGAGGTGTGCTGCGGGGGGGAACGGGCCCCGAAGTAGGGCACCTTCCCCGATGCGTTCTCCCGACGAGGGAAGCTGCATGCAAGCATGAGTATCGTTTACCCGATCCCCACCCCCAGCGGCGTGGCCTGGGCCCCATTGGCCGATTTATCCCCCTAAATGGGGATATAAGTCGATCTCTTCGAGTTTCGAGGGGTGTGTCCCCAGTTGAGGGGGTAATGTGGGTGGGGGGTTCGAAGGGGACGGGGATGGGGATGGGGATGGGGATCGGTGAAACGATACCGAGAGCATGAGCTTTCGGACTGCTTGCTCCTGCTGCTCCAGCACGCCCAGCAGCGTGCAGAGGATGCGCGCCCCTGCGGGCCGAGGAGGCGTGCCGGGACCGTGCCTTCTCCCCCCCCCCCCCCCGCGCCAGCTCGCGGACGTCGGACGACCTCCTCGGCGGGGGCCCTCCGGTAGCGGCCCCTCGCCGAGAGCGCTCTGGAGGTGGGGCTCGGTCGGCCATGCCCTCCTGCAGGCGGACTTTGGACGAAACATGAAAAAAAAAAAAAAACCATAGTCAACAAACATGTTCAAACATACTCAATGCATCGCCCCCAGGCTATGTTCCTACTGTTTTTGAACATTCCTCCTGTAGAGGGACAGGCCCGACGTAAAGGCAGGGTAACAAACAGTGAGACAAACATACTGTCCGAAGTCCGCGCGGACTTCGCGCTGGGGTTATGTTGCTCCCACCGTACTTAAGGACCACATCCCAGAACTAGTTTCGAGCACCCGGAAAAGTGTCGAAAGAGTGTCGAAACAGTGTCGAAACTGTGTCGGACGAGTCTCCCAAGGACCGACGCGTGAAAACCGTACAATTTCGGTACTTCTCTGGTGCTCGAAATTATTTCTGGCGGTCAAGGCTATAAAGTAGGCTGGAACATCATAACTGTAGAAGGAAAGGCCCGACTTAAAGGTAGCACAAACTTTCGGAGGTCCGCGCGGACTTTGCGCCCAAGGCGGCCTTTGCGGCGCCGTCCCTGGCGCGCCCCGCGCGCCAGAGAGCGGGGTCCAGGGCCGATCCGAGCAGTCCGCGCGGACCTCCGAGAGTTTGTGCTCACAGCAGGGGCCCGACCACAAGAAACCTTCCACAAGAACCCCAATCCTGAGACCCCAGGACGTCCACTGATGTTTGGTGTGGGAACGTCGGGCTTTCCACAGCAAAACCATCGAAACCCAGGGCACCCTAGAGGCAAGCAGGGTGTTTCTTGGCATGGGTCTCCACTGTACGCCACTGCTCGGTCCCGATGCACCTCGCCGAAAGGCTGCTCGGGCGCGCCCTCGATGTCGATCCTCTGCCCAGCTCGATCCTCAATCCTCCTCAATCCTCCTCGATCCTCGATTCTCCTCGACCCTCGATCCTCAGTTTTCCTCGATCCTCAGTCCTCTGCCATCGATCCTCCTCGCTCCTCGACCCTCCCCCCGCTCGTCGTTCCCCCTTCCCCCTGGGCCCCCTGCGTCCAACCCCCGAGGGGGGCCCGACGTCGTCCGGAGCGGCTGCTGGAGGCCAGACCTTCTGGGCCCGAACGACTCGTGGCGCAACGATCAAGGCCCTCGCTGGGCCCCAGGTAAGACGAAGCGGGAACGAGGGTAAAATCTGATGAGGCTACATCGAGAATCTCTGGGACCCGGCGGCTCTGGAGGAGGTATCGGGCGCCGAGGCCTTCTCAGAGCGTTCCGGCACGCGCTGAGAGCGTTCCAGAACGCTCTGGGCGAGGCGGGATAGCCCGGGAGCAGGGCCCTTTGGGCCCCTCTGCGGCCTGGCGGCAGCGGCGTGCAGCGGTCGTTCGTCGAGCACGCGAGGCAGGACAATTCTCGAGGGAGTCAGGGAGCACTTCGGCACAAGTGGGGCCTGGCGGCCGCGGCACGCAGGGCGTCCGAGGCGGGTCGGGAGCTCTAGGTCGGGCATGTCCCCTACAGGCGGATTCTGGGCGAAAACGAAAAGAGGCAAAACATATTCGAACATAGCCAAAGAATTATCGAAAGATCGCCCCCATATTATCTTAAAACTATTTCTGAATATTCCTCCTGTAGAGGGACATGCCGGCCTTAACGGGAGCCCCTTCGGAAGAGGGAGGAGGAGGGAGGAGGAGGAACAGGCGGAGGAGGAGGGGAGGAGGCGGAGGAGGGGGAGGAGGAGGAGACGGAGAGGAGGAGAAGAGGAGGAGGAGGGGGAGGAGAAGAGGAGAGGAGAGGGAAAGAGGAGAAGGAAGAGGAGGAGAGGAGGTAGGAGGGAGGAGGAGGAGGAGGAGGAGGAAGGAGGAAGAGGAAGAGGAGGAAGAGGGAAAGGAGGGGGATAAGGAGCAGGAGGGGGGAGGAAGAGGGATGATGTGAGGAGAAGAGGAGGAGGAGGGGGAAGAGGAGAGGAGGAGGAGGAGGAGGAGCAGGAGGAGGAGGAGGAGGAGGAGGAGGAGAAAGAGGAGGAGGAGGAGGAGGAGGAGGAGGAGGAGGAGGAAGGAGGTGGCCCAATTCAGCGAATTCCGCTATGAGCTCAGCCGACCCCGAACAATTTGAAGCTTCACCAGGCTCCTGCAACTGGAGAGGATCCACAAGTCCAGGAGCGGGATCCCGCGGGGCCTGACTAGGGCCGTCCCCCAAGACATCATCGGCGAGCTCCTGAGAGGGCGCGAGGCGAGGGTCCGACAACCTGACCCAAACCTCCTTCGAATTCCTAAACCACTCTCACTCTGGACAGGCAAGGCGCTGGATAGCCGAAAGCTGACATGTCCTGCCTGACCCCGTGCGGGGCCACGCCAACGTCGTATCCGAACGAGCCGACCTCCCGCAACTCCTGCAACGGTGTTCCTTAAGCCTCCTGCACCACCAGAGATCGTGATCAGACTCTCGACCGAAGACAACGGGCTTGCCCAGGACCTCACGAAGGGGATCCCGAACCGACGGAGCAGGCCCACGACCCCAACTCTCTGAGACGATAACTCGGAGGCAGGCCCAGGAGACGAACTGGAGTGTCGCTTTGTGGATTTTCATGGCCTCCGTGAGCGACTTGGTCACCGCATTGGCGATCATATGGCGCGCCGCTCCTGCCTTGGCAAAATAATCGGCCCAGGCATTGCCGAGCCAGTGTTCCAATTCTCGCGGGTCGTCCAGCACACTGTCGGGATCACGATGCGCTGGGGCCCATTCGGACTGCAATGGCCGCCCATGAGCTCGTCGCTGGGCGGCCTGAACAAGTTCACGCCAGACCCTGGCATACTTCGAGCGGCCGTGCTGAAGAATCTGCCCACGACTGGCCCTCCACCACCAGCCCCAGTAGATCCGAGAGGAGGAACAAGAGGAGGAGGAGGAGGAGGAGGAGGAGGAGGAGGAGGAGGAGGCGGAGCTCTTTCCTCCAAACCTGGCCTGCCCAACCTGCCAGGGCGGGGGAGGCGCTGCCAGGCGAACCGCGAAGGCCTGCGAGCGAGCCCCTCGGCCCTGCTCGGCTTTTCGGGCCATCGATGGGACCGCGCCCGACGTCGATGCTCGCGTCGCGTGGCATTCGGAGCCCCGGGGCACGACTGGCCCAGGGTCCCGATCCTATCATCGGCGTGGCCGCCTCTGTCCGCACTGCGAAGGCCTGCGAGCGAGCCCCTCGGCCTTGGCGGCGCCGATGCTAATCACTTCGATGAAGATAAAGGTGTCCTCGAGTCGGTGATGAAAAGGCTGGACGGACTTGGACATGCGCGAGCACTTCAGTGCGAGTCCGATGACGTCCCCTTTCCTTCCGTGGCGAATTGCGGGTATCATGGCGCGCACCGTTCCCGAGCAGACCACGATGATTGCTCGGAAATCCGCTCCGGTCGGGCGGATCCGCTGCCGGCTCGTCGGGGGGGCGGGGGCTCGGGCGGTGGCCTCCGAAAGTCTATCTACAGTTGGGGCTCGACCACAGGAGAAACCTCCATCCACCAGAAACCCAACCCTGAGGCCCCGGGGCGTGCACTGATTGTTTGCGCCCAGGGCTATGTTGGGGAGGGGCGGTCACACACATAGACTCGTCAAGGAGAAGGAGTGAGGAGGAGGAGGAGAGATAGCAAGTGACTTGAGGAGGAGCAGGGGGGAGTCGAGGGAGGAGGAGGAGGAGGAGGAGGAGGAGTAGGAGGAGGAGGGGGGGAGGAGGGGGAAGGAGTGAGAGGTAAATGCCAGGGCGCCCCTCTTCGCCCGCGGGGACGAGCATGCCCTGCACGCTGCCGGGCGAGCTGGGGCAGCAGAAGCACCTCGGCAGGCGCGCGTCTGTGCGGCTTCCGTCTTCGAGCGCATGCATCGAAGAAGGTGCGCCGCGTCGGGGCAGATTGTGTCCCCCCCACCGCCACCATCGCGCCCTCTCAGGCCCTCCCTCCGCATCACAGCAAGTGTGTGGCGACCTCGATCCCCGACTTGCTGGGGCCTTCGCCTGACAGGAAAATTCACTTGGGGCCCAACTCGGGGACGTACGATAGGGCGGCGTTCATCCTCGAGATGGGTGCGTCCGAGCGGCCCCTAGGGATAGATCCCCGAGTTCCCCTTCTTTACTGAGCGGCCAGTTTGTTTGGGGAGACTCAGGGAGAAGTCAGACAGCAAAAACAAT
>CAUYUJ010022113.1:0-42500 GCA_963575745.1 Prorocentrum cordatum
CCCAGCGGGCTCCTCCTCCTTGGTGCTGGCGTTCTTCTCGATCTTGACGATCGGCTCCCTCTTGGCGACCCCAGCAGGCTCCTCCGCCTTTGTGCCGACGAGCTCCCTCTTGGCGCCCTGCTCGCGCTCGACGATCGGCGCCGCGGCTGCCGCCTGCGCGGCCCCCGAGGCGCCGTCGTCGACGCGCTGCTGCTTGAAGAGAGGCGACGCCGCCGAGGAGTCAGCTGCGCCGCGCTTGCCAGCCGCGCGGGCGTCGGCAACCAGAGCTGCTGCAGCGGCGGCCGCAGGCTGCTTCGCGTCGGCGTGCCCGGGCAGCTGCCCACGCCGGTATTTCTCCCAGCGGGCGTGCTGCACCGGCGGGCGCGCTGCCTCGCCTGCGAGGGGGGGTAGAAACGGTGGGCGAGGGCGGGGGGCCGCGGGCATGCGCCGAAGCCAATCGGGGGCAGCAAGGCCAACGTGGGAGGCCGAGCGGTCACGGCCGGCCCTCGAAGACGAAGCCATTAGGTCGGGGGGCCGCAAAGAACTGGGCCGCTGGGCCAGGGTGCCCCCAGGGCCCCGGGGGCAGGGGCAAATCTCAGGAAGCGCGGCTAACGGGACAGGCCATGAGAAGTCGAATAACCGAGGGCGGCCATATCCAATCAATGCATGGGGACGCGCCCCCAAGCATGTTAGCATATCCTGCCATAGCTGGCCCGCGGGGGGGAGAATTCTGCAGAAAAAATGTTTTCACAATGTGCCCCCCCTCCGCCCTCCATTAACGAATCGAAAGAGGGGGGGGGGGGGGCTGCATGACGCCAGGGCCAACTCCGGACGTCCCGGCCATGTGGGCGGAGGTCCGATTGCCATGGGAAGCCGAACATAACATGCCGATGCCAGAGAACATCAAGCAACAATGGTCAGGTGGCGACGAGGCAGGCCATGCGAAGCCGAATGGCCACAGGCGGCCGAGTGCGATCAGCGCTGCGGGGGGGGGCGGGGGCAATACTTGACAACATATTGGTATTGTGCGGGGGGCGGGGGAGGCAACCTCGCATTTTTCGCGGCCCGAAGATGGGCGCGGCACCTGGGCGGCAGTCCTGGCATCAGTTCGCGACCCGAAGCTGGGCGCGGCACCAGGGAGGCAGTCTGCAGCGGCGCGCGGCGGGCGCTTCCTCACGCGGCCTCCTGCACGTCGCGCACATCGCCCATGATGTCCTTGAACAGCGCGGCCAGCTGAGGAGAGGTGCCCTGGCCGTGGCTCTGGAGGGCCCTCGCCAATGTGATCATGTTGTCTATGCGCTCTGCTATCAGCGCGTCTCCGCGCGTCCAGGCGTCCAGGTGCGGGTGGTTGAAGTGCCGAAAGTTGTAGCGCATGTACCCCAAATTGTTCAGGAGATCCCACCAGTCCCGGCTCATGCCTCTGGCAGCGTCGGGGAAATAGCACACGAAATTCGCCCATAACCGCTCTACTGGCACCGTTCCAGACTGCATGTCGACGCCGGCCTCGTGGAGCAAGTCGGCAACCTCGCGCCACTTGAACAACGCCTCTACCTTGAGATGAGACACGAGGACGCGGAGGTGCTGCTTCAACTTCGCCTTCAGCACGGAGTCCCGCGAGGGCCGCCCACGGCCGGGCCCGGTGGTCCTCGCGAATGCCCCGGCGCCGGGCCCAGACTTGCGGCCCGGCCTTGTCCACCTCGCGGAGGCAGTGAATCTCAGCCCGGAAGGCTCTTTTTGGACTCCACCACCCGTGCGGGTGCAAGGGCGCTGTGCAAAGCGCGCGCGGCCTCGCCGCGCCGCGCGCCAGCGTCCCCCGAGGCGGCCGCGCCCCGAAGTACTCAACCCACACTGGGTCCTGGAGAACTCGCGGCTTCCCCATGAACTGCCTGAAATTCTCTCTTGCGGCCGCCGGGGCGCGGCCAGCGACGGCGTCGTACTTCTCCTTCGGGAGCGACACGGCGGCGCGCAGCAAGTCGCGACCCGCGGGGGACAGAGGCCTCCAGCAGCCGCGAACCGCCGCGGCGTCGGCTAGCGCCCTCGGCTTACTCAGCCTATTGATCGCGTCGATGTAGTCGAACTGGAAGTCGCGGCCGTCCGCGCTGTGGGGGCTGACGAAGCGCCTCATCTTGATGATGCAATGCTGCGGGTCGCCGGTAATCAGCGCGCACCCGGGGACGTGCTCCGAGGCGAGAACGCGTTTCCTGGAGGCCGGCGCCTTCGGGGTGACGCCATCGGAAACGAGCCGGAGGCCGGACCAGACCTTCGCAAACGCGCCTCGTAGCCGAAGCCGGTGTTTCTCGTAGACGTCCGTGGAGCAGAAGACCGGCTGGGACTCGTCCGCAGAATAGCCACAAGCCATCATTGTGCCCCTGACGTCTTCAAGAAGGGGCTGGAGGATAGTCTCAATTTGATCCCAGGACTCGTGGGTCAGCGGCACGGGTGGGACGAGGAGGGAGCCGTCGAGGCCGCAGAAGCCCATGGCCACGGAGTACGCGGTCCCGCCATCAGGGACCCTGATGATCTTGCCGAGCTTGAAATTACCGTCCAGTCTGATGCCCCGCGCGTTGTAGCACAACTGCCTCCGCTTCATGACGTCGACTCTACTCTGGAGAAACCCCCGGAAACCCGTCATCAAGATGCTCCTCATCATGGCGTCGTCGGGCACTGCGCACACCTGCCACGGGAGGGAGGCAGGGGCGACCGGGGCGCCGTCCAGCGAGAGGGCCTGCGACAAGGCGTTGCACGAGTACATGGACACGATGTGCCTGCGCACCTCGCGGGAGTTGAAACACTCGTACAGGCGCTGGGCCACCTCGAAGAAGAACCTGGCGGTGAAGCGCGCCGTGCCCTCCTTGGCGTTGTGTAACACGGCGACGTTCGGGAATGCGGCGGCGACGTCCGAGTCCAACACCTGGAAGTAAGTCCTCAAGGCCTCCTCGGGTGCAGACGCAATGCGCCGCAAGGGGAGCCGATCGGCCAAGGACCCCTTCAATCGGCACGTGTCGCACCGCCACGGTTGGGCGTAGAACGGCATGGGGCCCGGGACGTCGAGCACCCAGTAAGGGTGCGCGTGGCGTCTTTTGTTCATCACGGCGCGGTGCTCCTCCCCCATCTCGCGGGCCCAGTCCTGGTGCGCCTTGATCCCCGACGGATGCACCTGCACCGGCTCAGGATGCCCAGGCGTCCGGCGGAGGTCCAGAGGCGCGTGGCCCGCCCGCAGAGTCGCGGCCGCCACGCGCGCCATGTTCACCGACCGCGTCTTCGTGGGCGAGGATATCGCGCTGGTATCTCGCCGAAGACGCACGCGTTGATTGACCACGGTCACCTTGAGCTCGTAGGCGGCATCGCGCAAATCCGCCAGTCTGCACGTGAACACTGCCCCCAATCCCCACACGGCCCCCTCTGCATCAGGCGGGAGCTCCTCCACCGGCGCCACGTCGGCCGACGCCACCCCGTACCTCTTGAATACGTCCAGCACGAAAACGGCCTGGCCGCGAAGCGCGGCCTGGCACCCTCGCCGCGGCGGCAGCGCAGCGCCTCTCATCGGCAAAGCCTCGTCGTCGTCGAGGTGGAAGAGCCGGGTATCCTTGAGGAGCCGCAGGGCGCCATCGCCTCGACCCACCAAGAGACGATTGAGACGCCCTGCGCGCTCGTCCGCAAGCCCCTGCCTCGCAGCCCTGCCATCGCCGGACTGCCTGCGGGACATGGCGAAGGCGCAGGCGGGCGCGCGCCCCCCGCGTTCTTTGAGCCGCTGCGTCTAGACAGGAACGTGGTCATAACAGCACAATCTTTGCCCAACAGCTGCGTTGCCATGCCAAGACGAAAACTGATTATCGGTTTGGATTGACTGAAGGGGCTGGGGAGATTTTGTAAAAAACCGTTCCCTTCCGACGTCCCCAATCTATGCCGACAATCGCCCGGCTGCTCTTGGCATGGCGTCGCCTACTCGTATCAGACATCCGCTTGTTTTGGCGTCCCGTTGGCCGGTTTCCATGAAGGGCTGGCCTGCGGACTCATGCTGCGCGCTGCGTCCCCAAATCATGGCAGCGCTTGGACCGCGATCCCTGGCGGCCCCTTCTCTCGCGTAGGCCCTGCGAGAGTTTGGGCCGAAACTCTTCTGATAACGAACGCTTGCTGTCCTTCTCCTCCCCCGCAGGCCCCCGAGCACATGAAGGTTTGTTTTGCGGGCCGCTGAGGCTCAACTGGCCCGTCGAAGCGCGAGCCCCCTGCGCTGCGTGTGCATGAGATTCCCCCTATCGCGGGAGAGCGTGCCTAAAAAGGGAAGCGAAAGGAGAGGAGGGGGGGTGTAGAGGAGAGGAGGGATGAGACAAGGACGACTGAGGACGAGCCGAACCGGGGAACTTGATACGGGTAGAAGGGGGCGAGGGGAGGAGGGGGGCGATGAGGAGGACCGAGGAGGAGGAGGAGGAGGAGGAGGAGGAGGAGGAGGAGGAGGAGGAGGAGGAGGAGGAGGAGGAGCAGGAGGGCGCCCTCGACACCACGCCCTCGACGGGCCACGCCCTCCGCCCGGCGGGCATGCCCGGCGACCCAGGCCGGACGACGGTCGTCGTCGTCGCCATCGGCGCCGTCGTAAAGGACCCACCCTCCTTTAATCGATGCTTCCCAAGATGGCTCCAAGGGCCGCTCCGAGGCCCCCGAAAGGCCTCCAAGAGGGCCTCAAAACCCGGCAAAAGAGCACCAAGAGGACCCCAAGACCCAAGACCTTCCAACCTGGCACTCAGAGGGCCCCAAGAGGACCCCGAAGGAGCACCGGCACCAGCAGCATCAGCGGCACCAGCACCATCAGCAGCAACACCAGCGCCAGCACCAGCACCAGCCCCCAAGACGGCTTCCACAGGCTCCCTAAGAAGTCGGAACTCATGGTCCGATAGCTTGGCCAAGCTCTAGCCAGGTTTCGGCCGCATAGACGTTTCCAAAAAGGCAGGGGGCGGCGGTGATTCGCCGTAGGCGTCTTCGATGATATGACGGGAGGTGAGGTGAGAAGGGCTCAGAAGGTCAGATGCTTTAGACAATGTGGAGAGAACCACAGGTGGGATCCTGCAGGTGTCTCCGGAGGACGTCTCCGGCGAAGCGGGCCTCATGTACGTCCTCTTCCTCATCCTCATTTTCCTCCTCCTCCTCCTCCTCGCCCCCGTCCTCTACCACCACCCAAGCACGGCCCCAAGACGGCCCCAGAAGCCTCCAACATGGGCCAGTGGAGTGAGCGAAGCGATTAAATAGTCCCACCAGCCCTTTAGGGCGTGAGTTTTTTAAGGAGCTTGTTTTGCTAAACCCCCTTCTTCCCCTTCGGGGAGGGGGTTCCCCCTCCCCCTACCCTATCCGCCTGGGCCTGCACGGAGCGTTTCACGAGGCGTTGGAGCGGCCAAGATGGCCTAAGATGGCTCCAAGAGGGCCTCAAAGTGGCCAAGATGGCCTCCAAGATCGTGCAAGATAGCCCAAGATAGTTCAATATAGCTTTCAACATGCCTCCAAGAGCTCACAAGATCGCCCCAGGACGCCTCAACGTCGGCCCATGAGCGGCCCAAGAGGACCCCATGAGGCTCATTTTAGGGCTCCGACGGGGGGACGCTAACTAATTCCCCCCCCCCCTGTCTTTGATTGATGGTCTCGAGAATGCCCTCAAAGCATCCAAGCCCAAAGAGCGCCCCAAGAGGGCCCCAAGAAAGCCCCAGGACGGCCCAAAAAGGCTCCAAGAGGGCACCAAGAGGGACCCAAGAGGCCCCTGGAGCCCAAGAGGGCACCAAGAGGGCCTCAGAGCTGCAAAGACGCTCTCAGAACGAACGATCTGCAAAGACCCTGGTGGTTGGTTCCTGTCGTCGTTGTCGTCGTCGTCTTCTTTGTCCTCGTCGTCGTTTCCTTCTTCCTCACCCTTTTTATTCATATTTCGCTGCTCATCCTCCTCTCCTCCTCCTCCTCCTCCTCCTCCTCCTCCTCCTCCTCCTCCTCCTCCTCCTCCTCCTCCTCCTCCTCCTCCTCTTGCTGCTCCTCCTCCTCCTTCCCCCTCCTCCTCCTCCTTCTTCCTCCTCCTCCTCCTCCTCCTTCCTCCTCCTCCTCCTCATCCTCCTGTTCCTCCTCCTTCCTCCCCCTCTTGGGGTACGACGGTTCCTCCAGCCCTTTGTTCCTCTGCATGCTCCCCCACATGCCGGATCACCTCAACTCGCCAGGGCGTCGTTTCTGGATGGGCTGGCGGGGATACGCGAAGCGTCAAGAATTACTTCAACCGGCCCCCCCGGCCCTCAAACCACCGCCGCCGAGAACGCTGCGCCGGCACCGTGGCGAGCCTTGCAGCGAGCAGCTCATTCATCATGATAATCGTGAGGATGATGATGATGGTGGTGATGATGATGATGAGGAAGATGATGATGACGATGATGATGGTGACAATGATGTGGACGATGGCGATGACGACGACGATGATAATGGGTTTCATCGCGATCGATTTGTGCTTTTCTCCGACGCTCTGATCCCCGCACTGTAGCGGACGACGTTGGTATCAATCGGATTCGTCTCCACTGCTTGCCTTTCTCCCTCCCGCTAATACCAGCACTGTAGCGGATGACGTTGATACGAATATTCGAAAATCAAAACTGCCACTTCTTGCCTTTCACTCTCACGTGCAACCATTGCTTGCCTTTCCCCCACACGCTAAACCACGCGTTGATCCCAGCACTATAGCTAATGACGTCGGGAGCAACCGTGCAAGGCCTTGTCCCACGGGATGTGAATCCAATTCGCTGCAACTGCTTGCCTTTCTCCCTCGCGCTGATACCAGCATTGTAGCTGAAGGCGTTGAACGCAATATTCGAAAATCAGACCTGCCACTGCTTGCCTTTCTCCCTCGCGCTGATGCCAGCATTGTAGCGGATGACGTTCAACAAAATATTAGAAAACCAGAGATACTATTACTCGCCTTTCTCTTCCACGCGCTCATCCCCTCACTGTAGCTGATGACGTCTTGCGCAGCACTCAAAGCCATGATCTACATGAGCAGCCACGTCGCGTTGAGCAACGCCGGGGCCCGCTATCGCTGCCTGCCTTTCTCGCACATGTGCCCAGTAGCTGACGATTGCGGGCCGAACGCTCGACCCCCCGAGCGTGCTGAACAGCAGCGGGCCTCGCTGCCACTGCTCGCCTGTCTCGCGCGTGTTGCTCCGAGCACTATCCGCCACCGTGCCCCCTGGCGCGTACGGCGCGCTAGGATGCTAAGTGCTGTCTGGCACGGTTTCTGTAAGCTCTAAGAGGCCCCCGCTCCGTTGCGCGCATCGCCCCCTCTTCCCGAGGCACCCTGGGTTGCCTCGCGCCTCCCTGACGCTCTCCAAGGCGTCCAAGATGGCTTTCATGACAGCCAAAGCAAGCCAATAAGGGCTCTGATATGGCCGAAAAAGAGCATTCAAAGACGGACCAAGATAGACCCACTATGACCCACTATGGCCTAAGGATTCGCCAAGAGGCCTGCAAGGCGGCCGAATTAGGTTCCGAAGAAAGTAATGAGTGTCTTCTTTTTTTTTGCTTTTATTCTTGTCGCATTGGCGGGTCAGACGGCCCGGGAGGCTTCCAAGACGGCCTCGAGACGGTTTCCTTAGGTCGTCTGGAGGGACTCCAGACGACCGAAGAGGACCCCTGGACGGCCCAAGACGGCCTCAGGAAGGCCCAGGATAAACCCAAGGGACCCCAATACTGCTACTCACGAGCCAAGACGAACCAACTGAGGTCCATGCGGTCCTGCAGACATGAAACGACGGTGTCACCTTTGGCGGTTTTCCTCTTCGTCGTTATCGTTCTCCTCCTCGTCCTCATCATCATCACCGCCATGATCGTCCTCGACGACCTCATGATCACTATCACCACCATCATCACCACAACCACGACCACCAGCATCATCATCATCATCATCATCATCATCATCATCATCATCATCATCATCATAATCATCATAATCATCACCGTTGTCAAGTTACTCATCCACCCGCGTCCGCCACAATCCTCATCCTCATCATCCTCATCATCATCCTCCCCCCGTCATCGCCATCGCCACGCATGATCATCCTCAGCGTAACTGAAACCATAATGATCATCAATCAATATTATCGCGATAGCCATGGTGATGATGATGATCACCATGATCATCATCAGCAGCATCATCATCATCACCAGCATCATCATCATCATCATCATCATCATCATCATCATCATCATCGTCATCATCATCATCGTCAACATGACCATAATGCTGGAATGCTGGGCTAGCACGGTGGCGGGGTTTGCCGCAGGCACCTGGATAGCGGCGACGAGATGGTGGCACCCTCCATTGCTCAGCTGTCGTTCAGGTTATGTATGAGAACGTCCGATACGGCCCGATATGTTTCAAGACGATATTCGTCAGACCAATTTGTGGCCCCCAAAAGGCGCAACGAGGCCAACCTAAACTTACAATGGGTTACAGCGCCGAGGCCACTGCCCAGCCCCAAAACGGAACGATGTGTCCACGAAGGCTCCGGGGGAACGAACAAAATCGGGACTCAAAAGCAAATGTGCAAACAAAGCTGGTCCCAAGAATTTGTCCACGTATACAAAACCTGCGTGAAACGTACTGTATGCTGCAAGAATTCCAACGCAACAGCGCGTACGAAAACGTAGGTTCATAAGCCGGGCTCTTCATACCCGCGCGCGCTCATCTCTCACAACTTTGGCAATGGAATGAAACTATGAAAAATACAGCGACGTTACGTGTAATTTCAAACACATCGGCCGCGCGTAATGATGAGAAACGTCAGCCACCTGCCGGAGAAAAGCGCTGTGCCCTTATTAATAAGGATGCATGTGTATTCGGTTGATCCCCAAACCAGAAAACATCGAGCGATCAATCAGGCGACCGTCACAAATTAATCGACACTGTGTACGTTTTCGCAAGGAGCCGACGCACGTGAACCACAGACCAACGCAACGGACATGCGAAACGGAACCTCCAAAATAATGCAACCGACGTTTCCGTACACATTCGAACTGTCGCAACGCACTACGATTTGCCCCAACACAAGATATTAAATCAACGTGCGCATTTCGTTCGAATCGCAATGGGCCGCGCCGGCCTCTCCAGCGTTCCCAAGGGACCACACGTGGATTCGTGCCCCTGGAAAGGACCAGTTTCTAGGATCATACGTAAAAACACACGGGATGATTCGTGCCCCTGGAGAGGGCCAGTGTGTAGGAACATACGTAAACTACCGCTGAATAGTTGCGCCGGCCCTAGAGCAGTCGGGGCCGGGGGGGTCAGCCTACTAAAAGCGAGCCCTGGGCCCGCGCCCTCTCCGGGAAAAACACGTGCGTCCAAGTCGGGACCGCCATGTTGGGCACCCGCCCTGGGCGGCCTGGACACGGGAAAACACGCAGTTCCAGCTCGGGACCACCATGTTAGATACCTCTTGGCGTTTTTTTTGTAAACGGAACGACCCGAACACCCCCACTGTTCACCGCCCAGGCACGAACGGCCCCCATCACTCCGACGCACCCGCGGAGAGAAATATTTATTTTTATGTTTGACAGAAAAACGCGATAGTGACGCCCTTCGAAACACCAAAGACAAGCGACGATGCGAGGCATCCATGAGCTGAGCAGCGCAGAATTCCGCGCGCGGAATGAAAAATCTGGCGCCCCCACTGTTCACGGCCAAAGCAAAATTCGAACGCTTCCCATCAATCCAACAAACGGGGGGGAGGAAAGGGGGGGGGGGCATTTTTGAAATTTTGCGATAGTGGCGCCCTTCAAAACAGCAATGGCAAGTAGGCAATGCAGGGTTTCACTCGCTGCGCGGGCACACCGAACGCCCCCCCCTTCCTCCGCCCCGGCGACAACCGCGCGCGCACCTTTGAAAAGTTAATTTATTTTCTGCAAAAAAAAGGCGATAGTGACGCCCTTCCAAACACTAATGACAAGCAAGCGATGCATGGTTCCTCACGACGCGCTTTCTATGCTATGGGGACGGGCCGCAAGGCATCCATGAGCTGGGTGCCGCAGAGTTCCGCTCGCGGAGTGAGAAGGACCCGAGCACCCCCACTGTTCACCGCCCAAGCAAAAAATCTAACGCTTCCCACCGCTCCAACGAACTTGGAGAGCTGGCTTTTTCGCACTTTTTGCGGTAGTGACGCCCATCAAATTTTTAGCCTCAGCGAGCGATGCGAGCACAAAGCCGGTTGGGCGCTATCACGAGGCGCTAAAGACGCGGCAGGGGGGCCGGAAAAGGCAGGGGGGGGGAGAGGCTCCGCTGGCGACTGCGAGCGACTGCTGGCGGGGGCGACTGCTGCTGGGGGGGGCGACTGCTGGCGGTGGCGGTGGGGGGGGGGCGACTGCTGGTGGGGGCGCGCCGGTCGCGAGCACGCGTCAGGCATGTGCACGGGATGCGCGCGCATTTGTTACGTGCAGTTGCAGCGCTGACACGCGTCGAACATGCACGTTGCTTTGGAAGCCGACAGCCTTGCAATGGACGGTACCGATGACGGCGCTAGCCAACCAATTTCCTCTTCCGCATCCGTCCGAAAACAATCTTTTTCATGTTCCGGCGGAAGGGCACCATGCGCGCCCGGAGCTCCCCGAATTCCGTCAGGGTGAAGAGGTTGTGAAACACGTGGTCGCAATCGGTGTTGTAGTTCGTCGGCACGTACGGGTACCCGTCGGGCGTGTATACCGCCTTGAGCACTTTGTTGAATTCGCAGAATTCGTAGAGGATGTCGAGGGATGTGCGATGCTGATATTGCAAGGGGAACAAGGACCGCAGCCGCTGGACGGCGTACCGCAGCGCCGGGACGTAAGTGTCCACTCGTTCCTTCTTGGGCGCCTTCTCGCAAAAATCGAAGGGCCTGTTGAAGAGCCAGTTGCACGTGCGGCAGGGGCCGACTCCAAGCACAACGACCTCTTCGTACGCAGCCCTGACGCCTGCAAGCTGAGCTGGGTCCTCCACGAAGAGGTCAACGTTGTCGAGAAAATCACAGAGTATCTCTTTCGCGCGGAACCCAGAGCCGTCAAAACCTGGGACCGCGCGAATCCCCAGCAGCAGCGCCTCGACGTCCAAGTCGCGCAAGAAGGCTTCGGCAATCTGCAGGACCTGCGCGCCCATGTTCTCCAGGTCGGCATACAAGTCCCAGAGCCCGCCCTCTAGCTGGTCAGTGCCCCGCAGGCGCATTGGGTTTACGAACGTCCCAAAGACGTCCCCGTCGGTGTTCCAGATAAAGGCGTCGAGCTCACCGAGGTCGGCGATGCCCCCGCCCTCGCCCAAGCGCAGGTAGGGCATCGTCATCTCCTGGATGGCCGCGCGAACAGGCGTTGATAGCGTGTTCCGCACCAGACATGCGTTCAGGAGAAATTCAGCCGCTTCTTTTGCAGAGGAACCCGGGGCTGCGTGGTGGCGGTAAAACCTGTACGCGTTCGTCGTCACTGGGGACACTTGCCTGCTGCGATCATTTACTCTGAAGATGAGGGCAGCGTCCATCTTGACCATCTCCTTTTCCGCTTCTGATAAGCTTCCCGAAGATAGCGCGGACCGGAAATCGAAGAACACTTTCATCGTCTCGAGACGTTCGTCGAGGCACTCGACCCGCCACCACACAGGGCAACCGCACTCCTGCGACATCGCACCCACAGGGTATCGCAGCTCCGACCGCGGAGTGAATCCACCGCTGGATACCACTGCTTGATATCCCGCGTCAGCAGCCGGCTGGAAATTGGAATCCACGAGGACAGACGGCGGGGGAACTTGAATGTCCCGGTCATCAAATTTGACGACTGTGTCACTGTCGTCTCTCAGGTCGAGCCCAGAAGCATCCGCGCAAGTAGAGCCAGTTTTGATCTTCTTCGCGAGGGTCCTCAGGTTCGCGGCAACCTCGTCCAAGCGAGTGCGCGCCTCCCCCAGCGAAGCCTGAGCGCACCCGTCGGCCTTCGAGTGGGCAGGCTTTCTCTGTACACCGCGGAGATCCGCAGAACAGCGAGCACACGACAGCTTGCCCAACTGACAAAGGCGATATAGAGGAGTGCGCAAGGGCATCATGGAGGCTAGATAAGTAATCATGACGGCGTTGCACAACAACAGTTTCAACGCGTCGCAAGCAAATTTCTGCCCTCCAAACTCGTCGTTCAACTTCGTCTGGCCAGTGTGGCATTTCAAACACATGGTCCCGTCGCCCACGCCGCGCCTCGGCGTCGTGATGCAACCTCCGACACACGTGTTCCAGCCGCATTGCCCTTTGCACGAGCAAGTTGACGACATCGCGATCTTGCGCGGGAGAAAGGCAAGCAGTGGTGGAGTGAACTTCTGCAGTGGCAGCCCTGGCCAAGTTCTTAAGTGGCAGCGACGGCCAAGTTTCAGAGGCGACCTCCAGGGAAAGGCAAGCTTGCGAGAGGCAGTTGTTGCAGATTCGCAGCGCGAACCGTTGGTCTGGACCTGTATTGAGCCGAATTGGCGAGGAGATGGGGTCGGAGCGCATGGGGTCGGAAGGTCGCACTGCATCGCCGACGCATCGGCGATACATCGGCGATACATCGCCGATGCATCGGCGACATCGGCGATGCATCGACGACGCAAGCGCGAAGAAAATCGAGCTCCACATCGGGCCGCATCGCCGATGCATCGACGATGCGGCGCGATCCTCCAACCCGATCTGCTCGGACCCAGTGGGGCCAGGAAAAGGGGGTGGTGCGCACTGGGGCCAAAAACATGGGGCGCGGACGAGCGGGGGCCTTGGAGCGTGTTGAACAAAGAAGCAGAAGAATAACGAAAAGGATAAGAATAATACGAATGTCAATAGTAATGAGAAGAGTGATAAGAATGATACGAATTATACGAAAATGGTGATTGTACTCATGGTATCATGATCATAGAAATCACAACTACTGATAAAATTTATGGAAATGCGCATGCTACGAATAGGAATGCGAATACGAATGCGAGTACAAATACGAGTGCGAAGAGCAATCCTGATAACAAGATAACAATACCAAATGCAACATAACAAGAAACAGTGGTAACCATCAGTGTTATGACGAAAGGGGCGAAGAATACGAATAAGAAAATAATAATAATGTAAAGATGGGATCCATAATAATAATACAAATAAGATGAAGAAAAAGAGGAAGAGAAATAATAATAAAAATAAAACGAAAACGAAGAAGAGGAAGAGGAATAATACGTAATAAGAAGAAGAAGAAGAAATCACAGTCCTGACCCCCTGTCGGGCGCCTGGTGTTTTCAGGACGCCACGCCCGGTTTCCGGCGGCCTCTCACGGGACGATCGGGGCACACCTTGGGGGCCGCTCCTGGCGAGGCGCGGCTGCGGCTGAGCATCCGGAGGCTGGCAAAACCCCAGGGAGCCCACGAAAACGTCAGCAAAAAACCTCCCTGGACGAGGCCGTACACCTCGCGAGTGATGGGAAACGCAATTTTCATTCAAAAACCGTACTCGATGAGCCACACTAGCGTTTCCCATAACTTTAAACTATGGGAAACGCAATCCCGGACGACTGCCGCCCTGTAGTCCCTCCCTGGCGCCCCCGATGATGCCTCGACGGCGCCTGGAAATCTGGGCCCCTCCCGTTTCTGTCGGCCCCTCGGACCTATCATGTGGGCGGTCTCGGAAACCTTGAACCCAAAATTGTTTCCATCTCTTGGGGGACATTTTCTGTTTCCGACGACCTTCCGCCGCCCTTCCGCTGCCTTCCGCTGCCTTCCGCCGAGGAAGAGATGACAACTCCTTCGACCCTTGAAGGCAAGGCCCTTTCTGAAACGCCCCATGTGGCGTTTGCAGCCTGGCCTCGTGGCGACAAGGACGCGCTGGCAGCCCCAGCCAAGGCCCAAAACCGCCAGGGAGCCTACGGCCAGGGACTTTTGCTGAGCGTGTCGCAGCGGCGCCCCTGGCGGCACGCCATCCCTTGGCGAGCTGATAGCGTGTCGTTCCGCTCCGCGGGGCGGGATGCTGGCAGGAGCTCGAGGACATGACGCTGTGCGCTGTGGGACCGGATCGTGCTTAGCACGCGGCGCCGCAGCGTGGTGAGCCAGAACCGGCGGCGCCACACGCCTCCTCCTCCTCCTCCTCCTCCTCCTCCTCCTCCTCCTCCTCCTCCTCCTCTTCCTCCTCCTCCTCCTCCTCCTCCTCCTCCTCCTCCTCCTCCTCCCCCTCACCATCACCACCGCCGCAATCCTCCTCTTCCTCCTCCTCCTCCTCCTCTTCCTCCTCCTCGTCGTCCTCGACCGAACATGTTGTTCATCCCCGCCGTCCGTCACAATCATCCTCCTCTCCTCATCGTCATACGCATCGTCATCATCATCATCATCATCATCATCATCATCATCATCATCATCATCATCACCATCATCATCATCATCATCATCATCATCATCAGCAGCAGCAGCATCATCATCATAGGCCGCGACCCCGAAAAAGCCTGACGCCCCGAAGCACGAGGGGAGGAGGAGGAGCAACAACAGCAGGAACAGGACAAGGATAAGGGAAGGGGGACGAAGGAACATGAGGGAGGCAGAGCAGCGAGGAAGGATGGCGGAAGAAAGATGGGAAAGGAGGGGGCGAGAGGAGGTGCTGACAAAGGGGCGCCGCTGCCCCCCTCAGTTTTCCCTCAGTTTCGTCTCAGTTTCTTGCGTCTGAAAGCGGTTGCAGTTGTAGGATACGAAGCCGCAAACGCAGTGCCAGGAAAGCTAAATGTAACCGAGAGGAAACTGAGTGCAACTGAAGGAAACTGAAAGGAGGAGGCGAAGGGAGGTGTTGACAAAGGGGCGCCGCTGCCCCCCTCAGTTTTCCCTCAGTTTCGTCTCAGTTTCTTGCGTCAGAAAAAAGCTGCAGCTGTAGGATACCAAGCCGCAAACGCAGTGCCAGGACAATCAAATGTAACCGAGCGGAAACTGAGTGCAACTGAGGGAAACTGAAAGGAGGGGGCGAAGGGAGGTGTTGACAAAGGGGCGCCGCTGTCCCCTTCAGTTTTCCCTCAGTTTCGTCTCAGTTTCTTGCGTCAGAAAGAGGCTGCAGTTGTAAGACCCAAGCCGCAAGCGCAATGCGAGGAAAGCTACATGTAACCGAGAGGAAACTGAGTGTAACTGAAGGAAACTGAGTGTAACTGAGGGAAACTGAGTGTAACTGAGGGAAACTGAGTGTAACTGAGGGAAACTGAGTGTAACTGAGGGAAACTGAGTGTAACTGAGGGAAACTGAGTGTAACTGAGGGAAACTGAGTGTAACTGAGGGAAACTGAGTGTAACTGAGGGAAACTGAGTGTAACTGAGGGGAACTGAGTGTAACTGAGGGGTCCGAACCGGCTCCGTCCGACGCCGCGCGCGGCCACAATGAAGAATCCAACTGATTGGCGGGGCGCGGTCGAACCCGCCCCCTCGCGCGGCGGGTAAAAGAGCGGTCGTGCTTCAAGAGATCCGAGCGCCCTCGCTTGCGGAGGCCAAAGCGCCGCGGGGTCGACTAGCCCGAGAAGCGGGCGCGTGTTTCGGGTCAACCCGGCACCCGTGACCAGCGCCAAGCGCGAACCAAAATAGCAACGCGTGGGAGGAGGAGGAGGAAAAAGAGGAGGGGACGAGGAAGGACAGGCGGGAGGCAGAGGAGGAGGCGGAGACGGAAGAGGATGAGCAGAAGAGGGCACAAGACGAAGAGACGGGATGAGGAGAGGAGAGGGATATAAAGGATGACGCGGGGAAACTGGACAAAATAACAAAGCGGTGGAAGCGAAAGGATGGGGCGACAGGAGTGAGCCAGGGACGCGCATGTCAAAAACAGTTGGCAACTCAGAGTAGGGGCGGGGGGAGCACGAGCGACTACGACGGCGGCCCTGCACCCGGAGCGACGGCGCAGAACTTGCGATCCACAGCCGCGGCGCTTTCGGGAGGGAGCCCGTTCAGTTATCAAACATTGGTGAAAGAGGTTGCCGCGGGGCCAAAGGAGGGGCGCCGAAACGTTCGGACGTGGCGGGCGTTAGGATGGGACGCGTGAAGACGCGAAGGGCCGAACGATATACATATGCAAAAACAAGGAGCTGGCGCAAAACACTTACCCATGGACGAGAGATGGCCAAGGGTTTCGCATGCATGCAGTGGACCTGTGGGAGACCTGCTGGCGGTGCCGACGTGCTATCAGATCTAAACCACCAGGCGGAATTAATCAGAGATGTCGTGACCCCCCATCGGCCCATCGGAGTGGCAACTCAGCCCTCGCGCATGCTTTCCTTCGCACGAATTGTCCCACTTCCTGCCGGCCCTCCCCTGGCATGCCCTCCTGTCCACCATGCCACCCCCATCAGTATCCCGCTGCGTTTGCGAGACAAGAGGGGCAACAAATCGATGCGAGCGCGGCCATGTACGCAACTGGAGCAGTAAAGATCCGGGTGGCACCACGCACGCGCGCGCACGTGCACACACGGGCACACGCACGCAAACGCACACACACACACACTCACGCGCGCACTGACGTGGAGCACGCGGGCCGACGCGCAAACACAGCACAACGTACTTCCACGCGCCGATATACACGCACGGCACGTGCACAATTGGCCTGCGAAAGGAACAACAACGAATCAGGAGGACTACAGTAATCACAGTTGCGCGACTCCGCATGCGCAGATCTTCGCAACATTTCTGACGACGCAAAACTTTGCCACGATCTGGCTTGTACGAGTGCGGTTGGTAAACTTACTGGCGCTTGTCGGCCGAGCAACTCAACCAGCATTGACAAACACCCCCCCCCGTGCATCGGGCTGTTTAGTCCGACCCCTGCTGACTGCTAGTTGCGGGCGCCCCAAAATAGCGCAACTCACCCCATTCGGACTCACGCCATCCCTTTCAAACCTTTTTGGGCAACTTGATCTGCGACGCGAGGTATGCCGCCCGGGCCTCCAGAGATGGACCAAGAGTCGCCCCCCTCTGCTCAATGTCGTTCCGAAGTGTTTTGACGGCCTCCCTGCGATCAAACACAACCTCCTTTTTCGGAATCTCTACCGTCAGCTGGTAGAGAGCGTACGTGGTGGAGACCGTGCCCACGCCGAGTGCCAGCGTGGACTTGGCACTCGACGTGATCTCGTGCCCAAAGAGGCGCCCGAAACCTTTGCTGGCCAAACCTGCGATCTCGTCAACCACCTTGCCCAATTTCTCGGTGGCCTCGGCGAGCTCAGGGAAACGCTTGTTCGACAGCAGGCCTTCTACAATTTCCTGGTTCTTCGGGTCGAGAATGGTATCTTTCGCAACCTGCGGCGGTGCGTAAGCTGTTGGCTTGTCATGGCTAACCTCTCCACGGTCGCGGCGTAAGGAATCCAGGGGCTCGCGAATCGTCATGAGCGACCATCGATGCAGGGCCTCTTCGCCCTCAAATTTCTTCTCCCCCCCCTCCTCCTCCTCCTCCTCCTCCTCCTCCTCCTCCTCCTCCTCCTCCTCCTCCTTCTCCTCCTCCTCAACCACTTCCTCGTCCTCCACCCTCTCCCACGTCCTCGACGTCCTCCCTCCCGTCCTGCCCCTGCCGCCCCTCCCCCCCTCCCGTCCGCCCCCTCCGCCGGGAGGAGACCAGGCGTTGGAGGGGCAATTTCGTTAGCGCGGCAATCCTGTAGAAGACCAGGCGTTTGGGGACAAATTCATTCACGCCGCACTCCCCCTCCTCCCCCCCTCCTCCTCCTCCTTCTCCTCCTCCACCCCCCTCCTCACTCCTCCCTCCTTCGCTATCGTCCTTCGCAGGCCCATGTATGTTTTCTGGGGGTGCCAGCCCATCCTCGGCACAGCGTTTTGGAACCGAATTTCGTGACATATTCGTTGCCCCTTTAAGGCTTTTGCGCTGCCATGCTGTGCGGTGCGTGAGGTATAGCACAGCACGGCATCCTTTGTTCCAGAAGGGGCTCCCGTGTTGATGTTGGTTGATTGGACGGGCTCCCCGTTTAAGGCGTCCGAGAATTGAGCATGTCGGTTGATGTTCACCCGAATGCCTCTCGGAGACCTGCGGGCGAACAGCCAAGAGAGCCCAGAAGGGGCTACCGTTGAACGCGTCAGGGATTTGGACACTGTCCTGGGACTCTTACTCTTACTCTTACTCTTACCCTTCCTCCTCCTCCGCCAGCAGGATGGTTCGAGGACGAGGTGTCGATGTGGCTCGACGCGATCAGCTGAGACCTGTTCACACCGGGGGCGAAGCCTTGGCCAGCAGCAGGAGCCCTATCCGATTCGCGCGCGGTGAGACGTTGCAACCCACTCGTGCTCCTCCTCGGCCTGATCCTCGTGAGTCCGGCGACTCGGCTAGTGAGGTGCCCCGCCTCCCCCCCTCCTCGACGCGTCTCCCGACGGGTGCATGATGCGCGTAGATAGGGCCGTGAACAGCCCAAAATCGAGCGTCACATTTTTTTGTTTTTTTCCTCGAGCGGGCATTGTACAAAAGGAGGAGGGAACAGTTTTGAGAATTTCTGCACAAGTGCAGTTTTTCTCAAAAGTGTTCCCTCCTCCTTCGTACCGCTACCGACCAGCCCACAAATAACATTGTTTCCCATATTTTCCCATATTTTCTGGGTTTTTGTCTTCCAGCCCACTTCCCATATTTTCCCATATTTTCCAGGGAATCGACGATTAATTGTGTCTGTGTGTTTTTTCCCCTCCTGACTCTTGCCCTTCTGCATGCAGGCCCTGATGGCAGGCAGCGCCTGCTCCGTGCTTGCATAGCCTATCCTAGGCGGGAATGGCGCGGGGGCCCTGCGCCAGCGACAGGCACGTGCACACTTTTCCTATACGCTACCAGCTTTCAGACGCATGACATTGCCTCGAGGTCGAGTTGTTGTTGTTGTTCCTCCTCCTCTTCCTTCCCCATCTCCTTCTCCTCGCCCATGTCTCCCCCCCCCTTCCCCACTGATCATGTTGCCCCCGCTGCTCTTCCCCTGTCCTCCTCTTCCTCGTCTTCATCTTGGCCGCTTGGAGCGTCGGCGGCACCGGCCGCGAGGCCTTTGTGATCAGGGGCGCACGACCCTGCGCTCGGCGCCGGCGACATCGCTGCACCATCACGGCGCGCATCGAAAACGGGATGTGCCCTCTGGCCCATCCAATGCAGATCAAATCAATGGCAACGCAGCGCAAATCAAGCCAACGCAGCGCAATGCGAAGCAATGCGACGCAATGGATTACAATGCCGTCGCAGTGCGGCGCAGTGCAACACGAAGCATGCACCTTGGAATTGGACGCGGGGCGATGGATAATGCATTGAGACGGGGGGGGCGGATAGACAAGGGGGGGAGAAGAGAGCTCGAGCGATAGCGATGTCGACGACGAGGGGGTTGCAAGCATCAACCCCACGGACCGCCATTGCGTCGCAACATGTTTGGCCTATCCGAGCAGACCGTCCAGCCCGGAGGAGCGATCTCTTCGATCGTCGACATCAGGTTCTTGGCGTCGTCCTCCCACAAGCCCAGCCAATCGATGATCAGGTTGGAAAGCCGTTTCTCCGCCGCCTGGAGACAGGCGACGTTCAGAAGGCCATCGAGGACGGCCACGTGGAAGAGGCCAGACTCCTCCTCAGGGCCGCGCGCGACCCCCTGGCACCTCGGATCGGCCAAAAAATCGGAGCACGTCTGCTGGGCGCCGCGGCCGCGGAGGAGGACCTCCACAGCGGTGTGAGACATCTCTGGGACGCGGCCATCTGGTCGGGCGTGGCTCTCCATGGCGATGATGTCGTTCACCGAGTCGGCGACGATCTTGCAGAACGCGACCTGGTCCGCCAGCTTGACGTCGCCAGCTTGTCGAGCAGCAGCTCCGAGAGCCACCAAGTCCCCGAACTCGACCTGGCCACGAGGCAGGTTGCCCTCCGAAACCTCCTTCGGCAAAGCGCTCTTCAGCTGTTCCACCAGAGGTTCGAGGCCGCTACCCTGCGCCAGCGCGGCCCTCACGCCAGCCGAGATCTCGCTCGAGAACCATTTTCCCAGAACGTGTTTGGTGAAATCCGCCTCGAGCATGCTGGCGTCCTGGTCCATGCTTTCCTCGATGAGGCGGGCCCAGCGCGGCCCCATTCCTGGAGACGCCATCCTCCCCTGGAGGAAGCTCGCGCCCTCCACTGACAGGGCCGACAGCGGCGACGACCCAAGGTCAAGGCCGCCAATGCGACGAACATCTGACAACCACCGCATGGCATGGGCGACGCCAGCGTGCTCCGAGAAGTCCAGCGCGTCCAAAGACTGTTCGGTCAGCATGACGAAGCTGCGGACCGATCGCTGCTGCCCGAAGCCCACTTTGCAACGCTCCAGAAGATCCAGGAGGCTGTCGATGTTAGTCGCGTCCGAGACGGCATCCCGAGCGTGGGACAACACGACGTTGTAGGCGGCAGAGAGGGCCTTCATGCGGGCAAGCTGGACCCCCTCAACGAATGTCTTCGACATGTCCTGCAGCTCGGCGACCCGGGATAAATCCGAAGCCGTGAGGCCTGAGATCGCTTCCACGGCGCCCTGGACCCACGCCTTGCACTCAACGATCTCTGCGCACTCTGGGCAGGGATCTGAAACGGCAGCTTGGACAGATGCGATCGTTCTGTCGCTGGCCTCCCAGGAGCCCAGCTTTGCCTTGGCAGCGCTAAGAAGGTTGCGGCCTGGACGTGACAACGTCAAGGTGTTGGCAACGGCATTGCCTTCATTCTCGCAAGAGTCGAGGGCCCCCTTCGCCGTCGAAGTCCCCATGGCGACCCCGAGTTCACTGAGCCCCTCGGTCGCGAGAAGGGCCACCCTGCACAACGACCGAATCTCATCGCCGACGCCGCCCGAAAACTCCAGGGCGTTCATCCTCTCGGGGGTCAGACCCCTGCACCAGTTGGAAAACTCTGAAGCGAAGTTGGCTGCGTCGTCCTGCATGGCCGCCAGCCTGTCCGCAACGACCTCGGCATTGAACTTGGCCCGCTGCGCCACGGTCATGCCAAACTTCGCCAACTTCTCCTTCGCAAGCAGATCCCAGAAGCACGCGTCCGCCGATGCCTTCGCCAAGGAATGTTTCAAACTGGCCTGCTGCATGAACTCAGGCACGAGGTTGGCTTCGAACGCGGGCGCCATGTTCAAGAAGTTCTCGGTGTCGCGCAGGGCGTTGATCATGGCGTCGCTTTCGAAACTGTGCGCCCTGGTGGCCTTCAAGATCCTGAGCAAAGCCTCGACCCCCTTCCCGTAGACCTTCATCTCGTCGAACTCATCCTGGGTGGCGCAATCGGGCTGCCTCTCGACAAAATCTTTGGAAAGCCTGGTCAGCCACTGCACCGTGGCCTTGGCGCCTGTCCCGAAGAACGTGGCGTCCGACTCCACCGCATTCGAGAAGTCCGATATGATGCGCTTGGCCTCGGCGATGAGGTTCCTCTTCTTCCTGCCACGTCCTACGCTAGCCTCTGGGGCGGCCGTGTCAGACTTGATCCCGGCCATGGCTCTGGTGGTCGGGGCAGCCTTGTTGCTCGTGGCAGCCCTGGCGGCGCCAGCAACCGAGCGCTTGGCTCCTCGAGCGGCGGGCACTGTCGCGGGCTCCTCGCATTTTGCCCTGGGGAAGCTGGAATCCGCCTCCTCCATCTTGAAAGGGCTGAGTCCGCCGACGCCCTCCGCGGCCTCCTCGGCCGTCGGCCGCTGGGTAGATGGCGCAGCTGGCAAAGCTGATTTCGCGGCTGCTGGCCTTGAAGTCTGCGGGGCCGAAGGCCATGGTGAAGCCGACGACGATGCCCGAGTCGCCGAAGCAGCGGGCGCCTCCTGCGCCACGAAACTCCCGACGGCGGGGTTCAGCTTGAAGCCGCTGAAGATGCTTGAGGCGATGTGTTCGAAGTGGTTCTCCCGCAGCTGAACGCTGCCATCATCGGCCTCCTCGCGAATGTCTACGATGCCCTCGCGAGAAGATTTCACCTTCTTGATGGGGGGCCCCGGCACGAGCACCCCCCAGACACCGTCCAACTTTGTGACCTTGTGGCCTTTCCCGTTGGTGCGAGGATCTCCCTGGCCCCCGCACCAGTCATTGATGTAATAATTAAGTTCGACGTGGAGGTCCTCATCCTCGACAGACTGCCTGCGCCGGTCCGTGGTCACCACTTTCTTGGCGCAGCTGCTCGAAGAACTCGCCGCAGTGATCCTAGAATAGGCAGGGGCATTAAAAAACAAAAATACAACGATTGCTACGCAATCGCGGGGCACGGGCCATCCTCCGCGCATGGAGCGGGGGAGGGCGTGACGGGCCAAAACGGCGGGGATTGAAAAGCTGAACCAGGGCTCCTGATGCTCCGGCTGCCGTTCTGCACAACCTTCTCGACCAGCTGTTTCCGACTGTTCAAGAAATCCTCGTGCAATTCCATGTCAGCGCCCGCCTGGGTGCTCATCTTGGTTAACGTGTTCGTCGCCTGGTCATGCCTGTAGTACGTAAACCACGTGCGGCCGCAATACCAACAGTAGAATCCACAATTCTGGCCGCCAGACGGAGGATAGAACCAACATAAAAAGCCACTGTCGAGAGGGTCATCTGATCTGTCTGATGCTGAACAAAGCTTGCAAACACGACCGTCCGGTTGCACGCCGACGCGCGGGTCGTCGCCCGAAGTGGCCGAACTCGCCGCGGCTGGCCGACTCTGTCCCCGCACCCGTTTTCTGTTCCCCTCCGACACAGCCAAGGCGAGACCATCTTGTTCGAACGCCCTCGCCAAGCCAGGAAGCCGTGTCGGATCATCGCTCATCGGAACGCAAGGGCCGACGCGGCCTCACCTGACGGGCGCCAGAGCGCTGTGAGTCATATGCTGCGGAACACGGGGGCGGGGAGGCACCCCATATACCTCACGCTAAAATTGCCGACTGATGTAAATGTCTCCAGATGCGCGGCGCACCTGCGAAGGAATGATGGCCCGCGCCCCAGCCCCCCCCCCAAAAAAAAAGATGGCGCCATGTAGCCCAGGATGGCACCCGAACTCTCAGGATAGCCTGCAAGCTCTCACAAAAAGGTCGGCGGTCAGCCATGTCAGGCCTCAGCATAGGCCCATGACGAGACCCAATGGGCCCCTGCGCCCACTCGGGGCAGATGTAAACCTGCGCGGGCAATTGGGGCGCGGACCATCAATCCCCGCTTGGTGAGCCGTTTAACTTCCCGAGGGGCCTGAAGGAAAGGAAAGGTGGAGGCGGACGAGGAGGTGGAGCAAGGCAGAGGTTCAGCCGTTGCGACGAGCGAAACTTGACGAGCGAAGAGGATTCGTCAGCGACCCCCTGGGGCCTGAACGACCCACGATTAACGACAACCGCTATCCCACTTAATGGGATTGATCTTTAGGCATGCGACTGCACATCCACGACTGCGCCGCTCTGAAGGGCCTTCCGAGACACCCAGTGCGAGCGGGCAAATCGCGCCCCCCCTGCAACACGAAGGCGGACGCGGGCCTCGGGCCCCCCCGCTGGAGACCAGTTCAGGTCAGGACGAGAGGCATCAGAAACGCGCCAAACAAAACAACTGTCTTAAGTCACATCCGAGGGGGGGGGGGGGGGGCAGGTACGGCAGCACACGAAGACGAGGAGAAGGAAGAGGGGGGGGAAGAGGAGGAGCCCACGCATGGCCCCTATCCATTTTGCAAATCAACCACGCTGATCTCCAAGGCCTGGGCCCCTGGATTGGACTGCGCGCAGGCACAGTGCGCAAAATGCCCTCACTGCCAAAACGAGCGAAAGGTGAGAAACCTTAAGATCGGCGCCATTCAAATGGACGGCGACGGAACTTGTTTCCCAAACCGTTCGCGGCAATGCCCCGCTTGGCATGTCCTCCTCGGGCCAGCGCAGAACCATCCCAAAACTGCCAGGCCCTAGGCATCTGTATCCGAATCTACAGGCGAGACCAGCGGCGGCGTCGCGGTGCCTCCGGCATCGCATAGACTGGCGGGGCCCAAAGCTTCGGCCGATCTCACGATATCTCCATCAAGGCCGTGCAAAATCATGAACATCGGGAGCAATGCAGACGAAGAGAACGCATTTCCGACAAGATTGAGCAGGAGAGACTCGGAATACTGACCAGCACGCAACTGCCAAGCGTCAGTGGCCCAGCCAATGACGCTGAAGGCCTCGACGCCAAAAAGAGGCCGGAGGATCAGCTGCCCCTTATGGCGGTACCTCACGACAACGTGGCCTTGTCCTGTAATGGTCGGGATGTGCAGTTTCCACGGGCTCGTGACCACTTCGACGTCGCCACTCGCGTCTCCAACAATCCGCGACAGCGATTGGTTTACATCTGCAAACTCCACGCCGTCTCCACCGTAGGGAAAACGCACCATCAAGTAGAATGCGAGCTCAGCAGGCCTGTCGGTCAGGCCATCCCTCATCATCACGAAGCCGAGCTGATCGGTCGGCCCATGGCGGAGGAGTTCCCACTCATTGGTCGCCAAGGGGGGGGGCCACGGAATGTCGAGGCAACGGAAGGCGGCGCAATGTTCATCCTCCCACTTATCTTTGCCCCCCCTCCTCCCTGGCGCCACATCTGCGGCGCGGGCCACTCTCCCCGCTGCAGCGCGTAGATCCTCCAAATCATAGATTATGAACTTCTCGGTCGGGAAACACGGAACACTGATGAGATTCAAGAAACTCTTCCAGTAAACGACCTCGGACTTCAAGCTATCAGGGCACACGTGGACTGGAACAGGCACTGGCGGGTCGCCACCGTCAAAATTTAGAATCTCTCTCGTCGTATACCAGCCGAGGATGTATAAGCGCTTGCGGCTCTGGATGCTACCGAAGCCCAAGCAATCAAAGACGAAGAACTCTGCCAAATAACCGACGCCCCGCAACTCCCGGAGAATCCAATCGGCGTCCGATACGGCCGAATCGTCTGAGATATGGGTCAATTCCTTCACGCATTCCAAGACGACCCAAGACGGTGTTGCTTTGGAAATGTAGCGGAAGCACCGAGTGAACGTAAACGAAGTCTCTGTGTTGTCGTCTTGGTTTTGCACGCAGTTTCGATTCGAAGAAGCCCTACTTGAGCAAGGCGTCCTAGAGGTGCAGCTGAAGCCAGCGACGAAAACGTCAACCCTCGGGACCCTGACTTTGGATTTGGAAATCACGTCGTCCGCCAGGCGGGAGGACAGGTGATCAACGTCAGTGAACGCTCTCTCTGGCGAAAACTCGTTTAAAATGAACGCCATCTTGTCTGGGTTCCTCTCGCACACGAAGCGGTGCCGCACTGTGACGCTGCAGTCGGTGACCTACTGAGGGATCCCACCCGACAAAGACAACAACTAAATGCACACAACAATGTTTCTCCTACTCTCGGCCAGGGACACATGGAGAACGACGTGCGCGACCGCGCTCAGTGGGGTGAGCAAGCTAGCGGTTAGCTCCCCTGGAAGCGCAATCACATGCCAAGCATGCTCCGATAACCGATAAGAATGCAAAAACAAACCTCAAATCGAAACAAATCACAAGGGCGGGGCTATTGTGCTTTGCGGGCCAATACCTCGCGCACATGTTCAGCAAACGCTGACCACGCGTGGAACTGCACGTCGGACCCGCTGCACGCAGACCCAATCGTCAACTCTGTCCTTCGCTGGAATGATTTCCTCAGTGCGGCCTTGTACTTCCTCTGAGCATGGCCTGGCATCTTCGCCACGTACGCCGACAAGGCCTCGGCGCATGGCTGCGCTGGCCCAGGCTGGGAGTGTTGCAGAGCAGGGGCACCAGCGGCATCAAGGGCACTGGGGGCGTCGGCGCAGACCTTTGGGGCATTCGCTCGACAACTCTGACCGCTGGGATCGAAAGGCGGGGGGTTCGGGACCCAATGGGGCTCTGGAGTGCCCCGGCATGCCTCGGCCCTGGGACGCAAGACCTATGCGAGGCGCAACGCCTCGTGCACCATGGTTTCACAAGCGAATGCGCGTAATTTTTTTCGCTGCGGATTTATATTTTTATTTCTGATGTATTTATTTATTATTTATGATTCCTGTTCCCGGGAAGTTACCGGGAAGTTGCCGGCACAGAAACAGAATGTGAGGATGTCTCAAGCAAAACAATTATTTATGCCCCCGAGGAAGTTGCCGGGAAGTTACCGGCACAGAAATAAAAAAAAACAAATTCAGAAATAAATATATAAATGAATGAATACACAAATAAATAAATACATAAATATATAAAATCCGCCGCAATAAAAACAAACGTTCAAATGATGCGAAAGTGTCCAGAACAAGTCCCAGCTCGACGACAAACGCGAAACCATGGTCCAAGCAGACCCCCGCTACAATGTCTGACCTGTCTTGCCTTGGGAGGGGGGCGAGCGTTCTGGGCGAGCCTTGGCCGCCAGCATGCTGAAGCCTGCGCTGAACATCGCACCGAAGGAGGCGGCGGGAGGCACAAGCGGGTCTGCGGCCTCGGCCACTGCAGCGGTCACGCTAGGCACCGCTGCGCCCTCGTCGGGTCGTGGCTCAAGCGCCTGCCACGACGCTCGCGGCACTTCGGCGGCCTGCGCAGTCTCTTCAGGGATCCCCCCCTCGAAGACCCCAGGATCCTCAGAGCCCTGAGCAGCTCCCTGTGCCGGCGCAGAACCCACGGCAAGACATTGCTGCAACGGCGGCGCTGGGCGGCCAAACAATGTGGAATTGCCTGCAGGGGCAGGCTGGTCGAACAATTTTCTCTTCTTCCCTTCCCCCATTGTGCCGAAGTGGCTTTGGGGAGTCGCGCGCGCTAGCCCCCCCCTCCCCAGCAGGGGCCTTCGGGGCCTTTTGGAGCCGTCGTAGGCCCTCTTGAAGGCCTATTGGAGCCATGAGAGGAGACCAAGAGCGTTCCAAGACAATCCCAAGAGAGCCCCAAGAGGGCCCCGTTGGGGGCTCAAGAGAACCACAAGTTAGGCCAGTGAAGCGCCATAACAAGACCAAAGTGGCTGACAAAAAATCCAGCCACTTTCGGTTCAAACCTGCAACGCAAGACGGAGCGAGCATTTGGTTTTCTTCGGGAATTCGGAAAGCCTCGGGAGCTCCCCGAAACAGGTCCCAGAGAGCTCCGAAAGGGACCCAGCAGGGCTCCGGGAGGGCCCCCCAAAGAGGCATAAAGTATATGCACGAGTGTGCCTCTTTTTGGGTGCCTTTTGGGGCCCACTGGGGGCTCTCATGGGGCCTTCTTGGATTCCCTGGGGAGCTTTTCGGGCCCCAACAGGGCCCCGACGGGAGCTCAGATGGGAGAAGTGCGTTTTCTCTAGCAGGATGGTTGAATGTTGCAGGGCCCTGCCATCGTGCTGGGCCGTGCGCGCAGATCGAGCCGCACGCACGACCAGCCAAACCTTTTGCCCCTCGTCGGGGCACCAGAGCGGCAGTAAAAAGAGATGCGGCAAATATCGTGACTGTTACATGTTTGTTAACGGGTTTTCTTAGTGTGCGTGTTGATACGGGCCGTGAACAGCCCAAAATCGAGCGTCACATTTTTTTTTGTTTTTTTTTTCCTCGAGCGGGCATTGTACAAAAGGAGGAGGGAACAGTTTTGAGAATTTCTGCACAAGTGCAGTTTTTCTCAAAAGTGTTCCCTCCTCCTTCGTACCGCCACCGACCAGCCCACATATCCAGCGTCACAATTTTTAAAAATATTGACGCTGGTTTTTGGCCCAGAATCCCCCCCCTCGGGCCCCAGGAATATCAGTTTTCAAACATTCTTTCCTGGGCTCGGTTTAAGGGGATCCAGGTGGCCGCTCCCACTTGCCTCTTTTCCTACAGATGTGTCTCGCGTCTGTTGGCTCGCAGTTTGTTGGGTTCCTCCTCCCTCCCCGCCTCCGCTTGTGTTTTCTTGGCGCGGTTGAATGTTGCAGGGCCCTGCCATCGTGCTGGGCCGCGCGCGCAGATCGAGCCGCACGCACGACCAGCCAAACCTTTTGCCCCTCGTCGGGGCACCAGAGCGGCAGTAAAAAGAGATGCGGCAAATATCGTGACTGTTACATGTTTGTTAACGGGCTTTCTTAGCGTGCGTGTAGATAGGGCCGTGAACAGCCCAAAATCGAGCGTCACATTTTTTTTTGTTTTTTTTCCTCGAGCGGGCATTGTACAACAGGAGGAGGGAACAGTTTTGAGAATTTCTGCACAAGTGCAGTTTTTCTCAAAAGTGTTCCCTCCTCCTTCGTACCTCACGAACGACTCACACCAAGACGAGAAACCACAAGTTAGGCCAGTGAAGCGCCATAACAAGACCAAAGTGGCTGACAAAAAATCCAGCCACTTTCGGTTCAAACCTGCAACGCAAGACGGAGCGAGCATTTGGTTTTCTTCGGGAATTCGGAAAGCCTCGGGAGCTTCCCGAAACAGGTCCCAGAGAGCTCCGAAAGGGACCCAGCAGGGCTCCGGGAGGGCCCCCCAAAGAGGCATAAAGTATATGCACGAGTGTGCCTCTTTTTGGGTGCCTTTTGGGGCCCACTGGGGGCTCTCATGGGGCCTTCTTGGATTCCCTGGGGAGCTTTTCGGGCCCCAACAGGGCCCCGACGGGAGCTCAGATGGGAGAAGTGCGTTTTCTCTGGCAGGATGGTTGAATGTTGCAGGGCCCTGCCATCGTGCTGGGCCGTGCGCGCAGATCGAGCCGCACGCACGACCAGCCAAACCTTTTGCCCCTCGTCGGGGCACCAGAGCGGCAGTAAAAAGAGATGCGGCAAATATCGTGACTGTTACATGTTTGTTAACGGGCTTTCTTAGTGTGCGTGTGGATAGGGCCGTGAACAGCCCAAAATCGAGCGTCACATTTTTTGTGGGGTTTTGTTTCCCTCGAGCGGGCATTGTACAACAGGAGGAGGGAACAGTTTTGAGAATTTCTGCACAAGTGCAGTTTTTCTCAAAAGTGTTCCCTCCTCCTTCGTACCCCACGAACGACTCACACCAGGACGAGAAACCCCAAACGACTCAAACCACGAGGAGCGCTTTCTCCCCCTCCTCCCCCGCCTCGTCCTTCTCAGTCCTTCCCCCGCTCCCACCACAAGGAGGATGCACAAGGAGGCGGGAGGAAGGAAAAACAGGGGAGATATGCGGGGGCAGGCGGAAACACGCCTGAAAAACACGACTGTCGGCATGCTTCGCAAGAGTTGCTGTTTTGAGATGGGCTGGCGGGGATACGCGAAGCGTGAAGAATTGCCAGCTCGTTGGGTTAGGAAAAGCCTGCCCCGATCAGATTACGCCTACCCGAGCTGAGTATCTCGATCTTTGAAGGGTTTAGGGCCTAAGGTCTATAGTACCAAGGAGAAGGCCAGGAGAGCACAGAAGGGGCTCCCGTGTTGATGTTGGTTGATTGGACGGGCGTCCCGTTTAAGGCGTCCGAGAGTCGAGCATGTCGGTTGGTGTTCACCCGAATGCCTCTCGGAGACCTGCGGGCGAACAGCCAAGGGAGCCCAGAAGGGGCTACCAGTTTAACGCGTCAGGGATTTGGACACTGTCCTGGGACTCTTACTCTTACTCTTACTCGCCCTTTTTCTCCTCCGCCTCGCCCTCCTCCTCTTCCTCCTCCTCCTCCTCCTGCCCCTCCTCCTCCTGTTCCATGGTGAAGGCTGCCGCGGCAAAGCCAGGCCCGCGCGAAGCAAATACCACCCCCCGATGACATCGGCCCGGGGCTCGAGGAAGAGGGCGGGGAGGAGGGCAGAAAAAAAGGGGTGATCAGGAGCCGGCGGTGGAGGTGAAGGAGAACGTGAAGCTACAGGACAGGGTCCGAGAACGTGAGGCTACAGGACAGGGTCCGAGAGCGGGAGGGACAGAGATTTCGAGAGAGACAGTGACAGAACGACACAACGAGAAAGCGAATGGCAAGGAAAGAAAGGCAGAAAGGCTGACAAAACCAAGGGGGAAGACAAAAGGGCAGAAAAAGGTGCGGACAATCATGTTCTGCAACTGTCTTCCATTCGTCAACATCACCGCACTGCTGCGTCAAAGAATCCCTGGGGGCTCGTCGCCCTCGCCCGGCCTGGGCGCCCTCTCTAATGACCGAGGGTCTTCCCAGAACGGATCCGTCATCACGCGATCCCGAATTCGAGACCGAATCGGGAAAGTTAGATACTGCATATCAGCGCCCAAACCAAGCCGCGCTCGGAAATGAGCGTCACGGGTCTCGTACTTGCCCTGGCAATGCAGCCAGGCAATCAAGAAGGCCAACGGGCGGCCTCCGTCGCTGGCGGGGCTCTTCGGCAAGTTGATCGTGCGATTGATATTGCAAGGGCGCTTCCCCCCGCGATGCAAGTGGCAGTGCGCGTCGAGACTGCAAGACCCTGCGTTCCACACGATGGTGCCAAGAAGCGTGCCATTGCTGAAATCAAACACGTTCCATCCGTCAAGGCGTTTCTTGTGTTTGGGCGCCTCGCCAGGGACATCAGCATCGCCATCGTCACCATCAGCATCGCCAGGGACATCAGCAGCGCCATCACCAGGGCCGCCGCCTCCGTCATGGCCGCCACTTCCATCAGGGGCGTCGCAATCGTCATCTCCTCCCCCGTCTCCTCCACCTTGGCCGTCGTCGCCACCCGCGTCGTCGGACTCCTCGTCGCCTCCATGTTCGAGGCCGCCGCCTTCGCTGTCGTGGCCTCGAGGTGGGTCGTCACCATCGGGATCACCACGATCTGACGAAGGAGGCCGGGAGCTGCTCGAAGTCGAACTTGAACTCGACGACGAGGAGGAAGAGGACGATGAAGCGGACGAAGATTCAACTGCGACTTCGACATGGGAGCCGGCTCTACGAGCGCGGCGTCGCGGCTCAGTTGCGCGCGACATCGCGCGCCGCTTGGGTTGCATGGGCTGCTCTGGCCTGAATAATCTGTTGAAGCCGTTAAGGATTGCCACGCCCTGGCCGTCCTCCGCGGCCTCGCAATCCTTCCCAGCCGCTGAGCGGCGATTGCGATTGGCCTTGAACTCTAGCACGTCTACAGGTTCACCACAACGGACGTACTTGACGCCTTGCTTCACATGCTCGACCACGCAGCACCGAGCGACGACAGACGTGGCTGGGACTTTCTCGGACAGAATAGCGGCAAGCTCACTTGTGCGGGCGGCTTGCACCCGGCCACGTGCATCCAAACTATACTGGAAGAACTCACCAACCAAACAACATAGCAACACGGAAGCCGAATGCTCTGCGCCCCCATGGACGTCGCCCAACACGATGTGCAACACCTTGTCCGCAGGCATAGCACACAAAGAAAAATAGGTTCCTACAGCATGGGTCTTCAGAAAAGCTTCCAACTTGCAATGTAAATCGAAAGCAGCCTCGAACGCGCCCTCGCCCATTTTCATTGCGCACAAACCAGGGCGCGCCAGGCCGCAAGGTATGTGAATGACTACACGGGTGTCCTTCGAGAAAACATCGCTTTCAAAATACACTGTATCTTGGCGGAATTTTTCGCGGATCACTGAGGAATAGTTCCGCATGCCACAAACGTCGACGTCTACGCCCGCCCCCCGAGCAACCGCTGCTTTGAAAGCCGCCGCCCCAAACGGGCACAATCTCGACGATAAACCACAAAGGCGGCCCCCAATGCGATCACGATACGACTCGTCTGGATCAATGCGACAATCACTGTGATCAAGCCGCTCTGTTTTTTGAGTGTTCTCGAAGCTCTTCCACTTGTCCTGCTCTCGCTCCGGGAGGGCATAGAATTCGCACGCCAATCGATGACACTCATGGCGGCGATCTTGACGCGAAAGCCCTCTCGATATGTGTTCGTTGATGTAACTGAAACACCCACGAGAATACTTGGGATTGGAAACCCGAGTGGAACTGGCATGTAATGGAACACCTGCTGCCACCAAATCCTTGCGTCTGGCGGGCAGACGGGGGTCCGCGCCGCCAGCTGCGAAATGATGTGATAAATATTGCGTCAGCAAGCCCGTCGCGCACAGCCGTTCGATCAACGGTTTCTTGTCACAGCTGCTGGTGATAAGCTTAAGCAGCCTCTCTAGACCCATGTTGCAGAGTTTCGCTCGCCTGTCGGGGAAGGGCGCCTGCAAAGCCCCGAAAGCCCACGCATAGGCGCAGAGTGCCCGCGCCTAACAACACCCCCTGGACAAGTGACCGACCAGAATCCCCCCATCGCGCTGCCTATGCCTATGCGGCGCCTTCGGGGCATTACGGGCTTCCCGGCCACGGCATGGGGAAAGGCTGAGGGGCCGCCAGTGCGGGCGGCGGGAACGCTCTGGGGTCTTGGGTGGCCACAGGGGACTGAACAGAAAAAACATTGGGAGCGTGCCCCTCCCTTGACCGTGCCCACTGTCGCAGCGCCCTGCACAACACGCCGTCGCGCAGGAGACTCGGCGCAGAAGTCCCTCTCGCCCGAACCTGCGGACCAATCGCAACTTCCCACACGCAAAATCTAAAGGGGATATTGGGAACATCCTGCAGGCCGCGTGGGTGTCGATTGTGCGATCAATTCCTGAGTTTAATCGATTGCTTCGCTGGGGGTCATTTGGGATGGTGCGCCCCCATGTTTCGTGGGAGAAGGGGATGTGGTCGGGGGCCCGCCAACACGACTGATTTTCACAAGCAACACGCGAATGTCAAGGCGCACGATGGGGGGAAACCTGGATTCACGGCGTCCCAAATGGGAGGTCCAAGATGACCCAGGGTGCATCGAAGACGGCCAGGGCCCAATATGACAATAAACGTGGCACAATACATCCCAATATGGCTCGAACTAGCCGTCAGCGTGGCACCAAGAAGCGCTGAGAACGTCCGATTGCGATCCGACATGTCCACGGGCGTTGCTCACCAAACGAGGCCGAAACATACTCTTTCCTGTGAAACCCACTGCGCCCAAACGGCATGGCCTATCAGCCCATCCCGGGAAGGCAACGAGGGGTGCACAGGGAGGAGGCATGAGGAAGAGCCAAGCCTGACAAAAGCGAACCGCACTTGAAACATATTTTCGGGCCAAGCGAAACCAACCTTCACAAGCAAAACGGGCAAACTTGAAGGGCAAGGAGGAGGGCGAGGGAAGGCGGAGGACGATGAAGGGAAGGAGGAAGACAAGGAGGAAGGGGAGGACGAGCAAGTGGAAGAGGAGGAGGAGGGAAGAAGAAGAAGAAGAAGCTGAGGAAGAGGAGGATGCGGAGGACGACGAGGAGGAAGAGGACGACCAGGAGGAGAAGGAGGAAGAGGAGAAAGCGGGCATATCGAATGCTGCATTTACTGGTCGTTCGGCTGGCCGTGGCGAAGGAGGGAAGCGCGAGGAGGAGGGAGGGGGAGGAAGAGGAGAAAGCGGACACATCAAATGCTGCATTTACAGGTTGTTCCGCTGGCCGCGGCGAAGGAAGGAAAAGTAAGGAGGAGGGGGGGGGGGAGGAAGTAGAGAAAGCGGACAAATCAAATGCTGCATTTATTGGTGGTTCGGCTGGCCGTGGCGAAGGAGGGAGGAGGGGGGGGAGGGGGGAGGAAGAAGAGGAGAAAGCGGGCACATCAAATGCTTCATTTACTGATCGTTTGGCTGGCCGCGGCGAAGAAGGGAAGAGGGAGGAGTGACGGGGGAGGAGGAAGAGGAGAAAGCGGACACATCAACTGCTGCATTTGCAGGTTGTTCGGATGGCCGCGGCAAAGGAGGGGGAGTGAGGGGGAGGGGGGGGGGGAGAAAGAGGAGAAAGCGGATGCATCAAATGCTGCATTTATCGGTCGTTCTGTTGGCCGTGGCGAAGGAGGGAGGAGTGCGGAAGAGGGGGGAGGAGGAGGGGGGTGGAGGGGGGGAGGAGGAGGAAGGGAGGGCACCCGGGAGGATTACTTTGCTTGTCCGGGGCCACGGGGAGGGGGCGACACCGAATCCAAGGTTTAATCGCATGCGTTGTCGCGTTTGCACCATTGGCGAAAATGCGACGCATGGCGCGCGGCCCAAAGTGCCTGTCAACAGCCTGCTCATCGTCAACTTCCCCGTCGCCCCCCCCCCGGCCGTCGCCAACATTATCACATCCGTGCGTTTGTTTCGTCACGCACTTCCCACGCCCCCCCCTGCTCAAGGAAATGACGGCATCAAACGCATATGCCCCAGACCCTCTGCTATTGCCTACTGCTGCTGTTCCGGCCATGTCCATATCTAGTTCGAACCGAAGCCCTTTGTCCAGAAAGTGCACCGAGCTCTTGAATTCCTAAACCCTCTGCCCGAGACAACCCTCGAATACGGGCATGCCGACGGGGGTCGAGCAATGGGCAGGGGCAGAACATTAATCTGCCGACATTTGATTGGCCCTCGAACCTTGACCGAAAAGTCTGGGTCGAGGCAACACGCGGGCTCGTGCCAGAATTCGTTCAGCATTTCCAGCTTGCGAGTGTCGTCGGCACGCGGGTCCACAATCAATGTGAGGCGGTATGGCCACGTGCGAAAACGAGTGATGAATCGCCAGTGCAACTGGCAGAGTATGCAATGCAATAAACGACGGAACTCCTCGACCAACGCCGCCTCCCTGTCGTCTGTAGTGCAATAAATATCAAACACAACCGAGAGGTAAGTCTCCTCCACTGGGCGGGTCAACAGCGACGACAAAGCGCCGAAGCATTTCTCGAAAGGGTTCAGTCGATCATGCTGCAAATCTAGAATGCCATTTTGACGAATGTCCAACCATTGCACATGCTGCATCAACCATTCAAGAGGTTCAACTGCGAAAACGATCAACGACCGTGAAGACAAACGGGCCTTGTCATTCATATACAACTTGGCGCGCCATACTTTCCTCTGCAGCATCCTTCTGAAATCCTCCTCCTCGTCAATATCAGCACCACTCTGCCACGTCTGAAACGCCTTGGCCAGAACTCTCCCCAGAATTCCATGGATCATGTCGCCGCACACCTGTTCGCTCATAGACATTGTAGTTGTCCCCCAACGGCCCGTGCTCGGCGTCTGAGACGCGAAACCGTGGATCAAACCACCAGACAAGATAGCTGTGATATAATTTTCCCGTGCGTCGGCCTCGCTCTCGCAACACCCATCCCCACTACAAAAATGAACCAACTGCGACTCAGCAGGGTTGGAGTTGATGTACTTCAAGATTGCGTCTACGCCTTGCCGCCGCCTCCGTCGGCATCTGTCGTCGTCTTCGCAGTCAGTGTCCAAATCCTCAGGCTCAGATTGCACCGATGCCCCGGGCTCCCCCGGCGCAGAAAGATTAAAACCACCAGTAAAACCTCGCCGAAGAAGGGTGTGCTCCAGTATAGATTTTGTTCGATTGCGCCATGTTGGGTCAGGCGGCGGCCCTGGCACGATGCGCAGACCTCCAGGTGCCTCCACGATATCGCGAAGCGCCTTCGACAATGCATTGCTGAAGCCAGGCTGGCGCACGACCACATGCACGGCGTGAACGTCACCGACGAGGGACTTCATAGTCGCAGCCTTCTCGAGCACCCGCTGGCAAAGATGGGCCGAACACCCGTGGGTCGTCGCCAAAACATTGCTTGGCAATGACGAATGCGTAAAGGCCCTTTTTCTGATATTCGTTGCCGCGTTGTCTGGAACCTCCGATAGAGTGATTACTCCAAACTGATTTGACAACTCTACCACAGCAGCGGTACTGGCCTCAGGTAGTGTCGACTCCAATGCATTATACAACGTCGACGAATTTGCTCTCCCGAGAACCACGGGCGGCATCAACACCTGGCGTGACTCAGAATGACCCGACGCATCCGCAATATGTGCCTCCAAAGTGTGGCCTAATATTTCTAGCATCCCTTTCCGCGGAGTACTCCGTGGAAACATCCGATGGTATCCGTTCCAATCTACAGAGCGGTAACCACTCCTCCTCGTGGGATCAGGAACAAAATACCTTGCCACAGGTGCCAGTGATTGCGCATGGTTGCCAAATTGCATGACCACTGGCGCTGCATCATAGCGCCGATCGATGTGCAACGCATGGTCCGAAGCTGCGGTTCGCAACCATTGGGAAAAAGCGCACCTCGACTCCACAAAAACAGCCCGGGCCAACGGGATCAACGCATCAATGCCTCGGTGGGATTCCCCAACGCAGTTCTGTCCGCTCCCTGGCTTAACAAAGTGCCCGCCAACTTGCCGCCAGCCCAACTTCATTGCGCCTTCGGGATGCCATGTTTCAGGGTGACGGTTCAGCGGCCCCCCAATGCGATCGCCTGCGTGCAAGCCGAATTCATCATTCCACGCTTTCATCAGGGCGTGGCTTTCCTCTGACTTCTTATGCACGTCACCTTCACATGCTTTCAATTTCTTGGCATCCCTGGCAATTCGAGTGTGGCCCGCAGAATTTGGCTGGGTTCCTTGCGGCAGCGCCTGCCACCTGGGAGCGCGGGCAGCCCTCGGCGGCAGCGCCTGGAACGCAGCTGCGAAATTCACTGGTGCCCCCTCGCCATCTCTGGCCCCAAGGCCAACGCCGACGCGACGAAACCCTGCGGCGATGCTGGCAGGATCGCCCATCACCCTTGAGCAAAGAACACGGTGAAAAAGGGAGCGCCGCCCCTCGCTACCCAGTGCTACCGCTGCGTCCCTGCCCCCCGCCCCTCGCCCCCCTGCCCTTCCAATCCATCCATCTTTCCAAATTGTCTTACCGCCCCTCCCTTCCTCTCCCGTTTCCCTGGCCCCTGCCGCACGGTCCGCCCTTCCTGTTTCTTCTCTCCTCTCCCCCCCCTCCCCTCCTGCAGTCTCCGCCCCGCCGATCGGCGGACATGCGTTGAACTGAATGCGTCTGCCCCAATTTGCCATCTTCGCTATACAACGCATCCAATAATCCCTGGACGGCCACAGCTGCAACCGATTTGGGATCGACGCTGCGCGCGCACGCGCTACATGGCGGGAGAATCCGCTATGCTGGCATATCCAGCACGCCCCGATGGGAAACTTGCCTGGAGTGTGATGTCTGACCCTTTGGACATTCAGAGCCCGCGGTTTCGCGAAGTCGAACCGCAAGGGTCCGCCAACCAATTTGGAATCGAAGAATATCCCCTGGATGCTGCGTAGTTCGGAATTCCTGAATCAGCTTTTCTTTTATTTCTGAACGTCTGAATCCTGACCTGGCTATTTCTGAATTTCTGAATCCTGAATTCTTTAGTTCTGAATTTCTGAATCCTGAATTCTTTAATTCTGAATTTCTGAATCCTGAATTTTTTAATTCTGATTTTTTTTTCTTTTCCAGTTTAGAAGAACAGACCTCTGGGCGACAGGACGGGCTCGTACAAGCCATGGCCTGGGCTCGACGGCACCGCGACGCCTGCCAGCGCAGAGACGCCCCACGCCCCAGGGCCCCAGGGGCCCCCTCTGGAGCCAGAGAGTCCCTTAACTCAGGGGTCCCGCCTGGAGGAGGAGGAAGAGGAGGAGAAGGAAAAGGAGGAGGAGGAGGAGGAGGAGGAGCATCTGGAGCATCTGGATCTAGCGACTCGGTCGCTCATGGTAACATCGGGGCCGCTCGGCGCGGCGCGGCCTACCCTCAGATGGAACTCGAACGAAGGGACCGATTCACCTCGTCGACGTTGATGCGATGGCTGCGCCGAATGCGGAGAGAAGATCTCCAACCTCGGCTGTCGGCGAGCGGCCCTGCGCAGGTACCCATTTCCACTCCTTACAACGAGCGCGCCCCTGGCCACGCCGAAATGAAACCCATCTCCCAATACTAGCTTTCGATGTCGACGCAATGTGAGCCACATGACGTACGAAAGGCTTGGGCTTGAAACGACTGGCTCGAATGACGCATTGACGCTCAAGTTCGTTATGTTCGGCAGCTCGCTCACGGAGAAAAACCTCCTCATCTGAATGTACCATGCCCTGATCCCAGCTTCGTAGCTGATCGCATTGGATTCCAACTTCGCCTTCCCTCTTCTCACACACGCTGGCTGGATCCAGGGCTAGGCTAGTAGGGTTGGGCTCAAACTTCGCCGTCCGCTTCTCGCAATGATGTGCTTGGGATGGCTCCAAGAAAACAATGCGAAAGTCGCTGGCGACGTCGGGCTGCGACTTCGCCCCAGGGATGCCCTGATCGCGGAATTGCAAATGATCACGTCGGGCTCCAAGTTCACCTTCCGTCCTCTCGCACACTTCGGCTGGATCAGGGGCTAGACTAGTAGTGTCGGGCTCCAACTTCGCCGTCCGCTTCTCAGAGTGACGCGCCTGGAGTGGTTCCGAATACACCGTGCGAAAGTCACTGGCGACGTCGGGCGGCGACTTCGCCCCAGAAATGCCCTGATGGCAGACTTGCAGGTGATCCTGTCGGGCTCTAACTTCGCCTTCCATCATCTCGTTCACTTTGGCTGGATCGGGGACTAGGCTAGTAGTGTCGGGCTCCAACTTAATGGGGAGGAGGAGGGCTGCGGGGACTGGCCCGTCGGGCTCAAGGACGCACTGGCAGGGGCTGCTGGCCCCCCTGGAACGCAACCCCAAGGGGGACCCGCCGGCGGCTGGCGCGCCACAGCGGCAGACCCTCTCGGCGACCCAGGGGCCGAACCCGCGCTCAGCCTCTCCTGCGCTACCTGCGGGGTCCAGGGGTCACGCTCCTCACTGACGTGGGAGACGCGGGCCTCCAGCTGCTCTGCGCCAGCTGCTGGGTCGTGTGCTACCCTGCCGAGCCCCACGCAACGGGGGTGCTGGACAGCGCGCCCCGGCGCCCAGCGCAAGCCAGCACCCACGGCCTGGTAGGCTGGTCGGCTTGGCGGGGGCGGAGGGCCTCGGTGGCCACCGCCTCCCCAGTGGGCCTGGAACAGCGGGGGCCCCGCCAGTGGCGCACTGCGGCACCCCTCCTCTCGGGGGGGCGCCCAGTGGAACCATGTCCCGAAGGGCTCAAACGCTCCGTCCGGCACCCTGATCAAGGTGAAAGAAAGGGTCCGTGCACGTGTGGCTCCGCAAGCGGGGCCGAGACCATATCTCTGCCTCAAAGAGCAGAGGGAGAGGATCTTGAAGAAGATCGAGGCGTGGACAGCCCCATGGGGCATGGGTGACCCCCCGCCGGCGCCAGCAGCGCAGCCGCCGCTGCCCGCCCTGCCGCCGCACAGCTGGTCGCCGCCAGAACAGGCGGGCAGAAGATTAGAGCCCTGACTCTTCCTCTTCCTGCCTGCCTCCCCCCTCCAGAAGATTAGAGCCCTTCCTCTTCCTCTTCCTGCCTGGCGGGCAGAAGATTAGAGCCCTTCCTGCCTGCCCCCCCCCCCCCCCCCCCCCCTCCAGGCGCCGACAGCCTGCCACGGAAGGTGGCGACGCCCACCCGAAAAGAGTGATTTGCCATAACATCTTCCGAGCCCAGGCGGGCGCCAGTGCCGACCGCCCCTGCGCCGCCAGCAGGGCAACAGGGACGAGTTGTCTCGCGATACTGTCCGAGCTCGGTCGGGCGCCCACGCCGTGCGGACCAAAGCCGCGAAGAGAAACAGCACCACTCCTACCTACCTTCCTCCCCTCCCTCCCTCCACCCCTCCCTGCTCTCGACGGACAGGGCTGGGCCGGGCTGGGCCGAGGCTCCCCCGCACCCCTGTCCGCCGCTCCTTCCTTGGGGCCTCCTGTGCCGCCGCCGCCGCCGCCTGTGGTCGCTGCTGTCGCTGCTGTTGTGCCGTCGTCTGCTGTCTTGGCCGCTGGCGTCGGCGTCGCCGCCGCCGCCGTGCTGTCCCCGTCTCGCCGCCGGAGCTCCGGCCTCGCGGCGACGCAGCCTGGCGTCGAGCGGCCCGGTGGGTGTCTTGGCGACGCCCACCTCCCCTGCCCCTCCCGCTCCCCTCCTCTCCTCCCTCGGGCCTCCCTCCTTCCCCCCCGCCCTCTCCCTCTGCCCCCTCGGTGGCCCGTGTCCCCCTCCCTCGCCCCCCCCCCACCCCTTGGAGCCTTCCCGCCCGGCGTGCGTGGAGGAGGATAGGGCTGCAGCCTCTCTCGGGCCACCCGGGGCGGCCCCGGGGGCTCCCTGGAGGCCTGTGGAGGCCTCGAAGAGGCCACCGAGAATCCCAGACGGATCCCAGGTTCCCGCGCCAGGGACTTTTCGCAAATTCTTGGGGGCCCTCCGGGCGCTTCCTGGAGACTCCGAAATGCCCTGCAGGGGGGCATTCCGGAGTCTCCTGGGGAGCGCCCCTGGGGGCCCGAAGGCGCCTTCGGGCCTCCTGACTGAGCGTTCAAGGAGGGACCCAGCTATCCCGGGCGATCCCCGATTCGCAAGCGCGTGCGCCTGAGATCTTCCCGGGATCTCTGGGGCCCTCCCTGGAGCCCCTTGGAGCCTTTCTCGGGGAGGCGGGCTTGCTCTGGCGCTCTCTCGCCTGCCGAGCGTGGAGGGGGATAGCAAGCAGCCCTCTGGCGGCCTGTTTCGGGCCTCCTGGGGCGCTCCCTGGGGATCTGGAGGCCCGTGAGGCCTCGGAGCGGCCACCGAAAATCCCAGACCTTTCCCAGACTGGCAGGTTCCTGCGTCTGGGGTCTTTCCAAGGTTTTTGGGGTCCTTCTCGATGTTTCTTTTCGTGGTGCCCCCCGTCAGCCCTGGGGAGCGTCCCTGGGAGCTCGAAGGACGCCCCGAGAAGTCCCTGGAGAGCTCCAGGAGGGACCCAGCAATCCTGGGAGACCCTGGGTCCGCAATCTTCGGCGTCTGGGCTCTCCCCGAGGTCTGAGGGGACCCTCCTGGAGCCCCTCGAAGCTCCTCTCCGTAGCCGACTGGGCTCGAGCCTGAGGGGGCGCCTCTGCGTGCTCCCTGGGGGACCCGGGAGGGGATCGCGCACGCGATCGCACCGTAGGCTTATAATGTTCCGACCTACTTTAGCCTTGATCACCAGAAATATGTTCGAGCACCTAGAGAATACCGAATTTGGGGGATTTTCACGTGTCGGGCCCTGGGAGACACTCGTTCGACACTGTCTCGACACTGTTCCGACACTTTTCCGGGTGCTCGAAACTACTTCTGGGATGTGGTCCGTAAGTACGATTGGACGAGCATAACTGTAGGCAGTCTCCATGATCCCTTCTCTGGACTGGCTGCATATGCGAGCTCCGGGCCCCCGGGGACTGGGCTACTGCGCGAACTCAGCTGCTGACTTCCTCCTCTCACACAGGTGGGAGGAGCTCAGGGCGGAGGGAACGCGGCTAAGTCGCAGCAGCGCTGCCTCCCTGAAGCCGCTATGCCAGCCCGTGGACGAACTCTGCGATGCCCTCCGATAGCCAGACTCGGCTGGTCTGTGGAGGAGCCTCGCTCAGCACCGTGCGATCGAACTGGGGCGGGAGGAGGATCGGCCATCGCAGGCAAGGCCAGGGGCTGGCTCCCCGAAGATCGGCGGCGGACAAGCCTCCCTTTCGTCAGCCACCCTTCAGAAAAAACGGCCTATGACCAGAACCAGCGGACCTGGACCCGCAAAAAAGACGGCCGCGAGGCCCTCTCGCGAACCGAAAACGACCAATTCGCTAATCGACGTGTCAGAGTAGGAGGTCTATCAACCTCCGAGAATACTTTGGGCCTGTTGTCGGCCGATGGCTAGAAGGTCCCCTTGGGAGTCTTCACGGACAGTAGGGTCGGCATTCTCTAGGCGGTGGGCTGGACCTCGTGCTCGTCGGGCTCCCAGGAGCCAGGCTGGCCCCTGGCTTCCGCCTCGCACGCATCCCCAGGGTTCAGCTCGCGGCCAAAGGGGGGCCCTCGTGTGCAGCCAGCGCGGTAATCTGGAATGCCGACCGCCTCCACAACGTTGAATTTCTTGACGTGGGGACAGCCCGGCGGTAGTGGGTTCGCTTCCCAGTCACAGGGGGATCGTCATGTGCGGTCTGCACTCTCTACCTCCCTCCTCCCCCGAAGTCTGGCGGGGATGTGGAGTGGTTCACAGAACTTCGAGGGCTCGAAGAGGTCCTCTGCGTCCTGCACAGTGAGCCGTCCGCCACCGAGGAAGCGCCAGTCGCCATCACGGGGGACACCAACCTCCAATCGGACAAAGTCCGCAGAGATCGGGGCCCGTGCCCAGCCAGGACGCGAGCGCGGTCCAAGTTCGCCCACAAGTGGCATCTCCGCCACCTAAATGCAGTGGCGTGCCTCGGAGAGTCACAGGAAGCCCCCCTCCGCCTTCGCCATCGGTCCGTCCGCATCCGCCCCGGCGACACACCTCACTGCAAGACAAGGCAGTCGCGCTGCGTCGACATCGCCTTGGCCACCCCGGCCCGGCGACCTCGAGGGCAGCCACGGTCCACACCAGAGTCTCATGCTGTCGGCACGGGGGGGCCCTGCAGGCGGGGAGGTTCCGTGGACTACAAACTATAGGCGACCACTTCCTTGTAGAAGTTGCCCCTATTCCTCCCCGACCACAAGGGATCGGCCCGCTCCGCGTGCCTCCGCGGTGGCTCGACGAGGCCTCCTGGCACGAGGGCGTCCGCGAAGCCCGTCCGGCTCTGCGAGCGTTGGCGGGGATCCTTGCGCAGCTCAGCGTAGGGAACACAGAGCCGAGGCCTCCGACTCGGCAGCATGGATCTTCAACCTCGCCACGTGTCTCGCACTGGCTGGCTGGATCGCGCGCCGGTTGCCCCTGAGGCGGCTAAAGCTCGAGAGCGAGCCCCCGCGCCACTACAGGGCCGTCTTCGGGATGCCAGGCTCCAGCCAGGGTCCGGGATGGACAGACTTGCGACCTGCATGCGAGTCTCGTCGCCGCCTGAGATGGGGAATTCGGAAACCCTGC
>CAUYUJ010022113.1:47500-72500 GCA_963575745.1 Prorocentrum cordatum
GTGTCGGCCGAATCCAGGCCACTAACGGCTTTCAACCTTCAACGCTCGCGCTTGAGTCACCGCCGCACCCTACCGTGCCGCACTCTCCTGTCTCCCCTGCCAATGTGCAGCGGTGACAACCCCCCCCCACACGTCTCTCCGGCACCGTTCGTTCACACCCAGGGCCTCAGCTGCTATGTGTCGTTTTCAGAAACTGTGTTCCCACTGGTTCGTTGACATTGGTGCTGTGCTCCCCTCGTTGAGACTGGCGCTCTCGCTCCAGCGCGGACGACATGTCTGGCTGGATCCGAGTCGTTTCTCTTCGTTTCTCCTCCTCCTCCTCCTCCTCCTCCTCCTCCTCCTCCTCATCCTCACCCTCACCCTCACCCTCATCCTCACCCTCACCCTCACCCTCATCCTCATCCTCATCCTCCTTCCCCGTCCTCCTCCGCACACCTCGCCACTGCACAAAAACCTCTCTGCTTGTACATACATAGCGTCCGTCGGCTTCTTGTTTGGACCACGGAGCAAACGAACTTAATAAACCGCAAGAGTCACTTGTAGACCAGAGTGGAGGGGGGCCGAACGGTCTTACACTGTCCCTGGTGGGAATTTGCGATGCATGTTGTTTTTGCGTGTGTTGTTGTCGTCCCCCCCCCCCGAGCCGCGCCGCGACCCACACACGGCCGCCCCACCCGCGACTCCCCTGGGACCCCATCCACGCAGCGACCCACCCGCGTCGCGACCCACCCGCCACAGTGCTTCACCCACGCTGGCGCCTTCCGCGGGGCGACCCACCCGCGCTCCTTTCGACAGGGACAACGGCGCCCGCGGCTGGCTGGTTTGCACTGGCCTTTGCACTGGTTTGCACGCCCTCAGAGAATCTGCAACTATTTTCGAATTTTCCTCCTGTAAAGGGACGTGCTCGATTTTCCCCTGGCGCCTCCGCACTCTGAGCCGACACTTCGGGAGGCTAGGTACGTGTTGCAGGGGCCGGGCGGCCGAAGGGCGGACTCTGGGGGGCGCCTCCTCCCGGAAGCCAAGACTGCGCGAGCAGACACAAGCACATCACCCCCCGCGGCCCTCCCGGAAATCCCACGTCGCGGAACCGTGTGACACTGCAAAGATCGCGACCAAATCTCTGGACCCCAGGTTCCTGCGGCACTCCTCGGGCCTGACCGACCCGGCATCCAGCTCAGACCCTGGTGACCAGGGTCTGAGCTGCATGCCCCAAGAAAACCGGCCAAAACGAGGGATACGGGCAAAACGGGCTGAGAGGCCATCCCTGGACCCTTCCCGGGGTCCATCTGCTGCAATTTTCCACCCCAGATCAGATTCTGTCGGTCGGGGCCGCCGAACACGGCACCCAAAGAAAGAAAAAGACAACAAACCTCATCGAGCCCAGAAACTCGACCACCTTCCTGCCCGCGGGCACCAGTGCTGGGCCACCGCGGACCCCCCGCCAGCCCCAACGCGCAACCGCAGGCGCTACGGCAGAAGAACTAGAGTCCTGCGGCCCTAGAGCCTGCGGAGGCCCCCGACGGGGCATACAACCATGCAGGCGGGCCCCACGCTCGCGGACCTCCAAGGGAGGAAGATGAAGAGGAGGGGGAGGAAGAGGAGGAGGAGGAGGAGGAGGAGGAGGAGGAGGAGGAGGACGAGGAGGAGGACGACGACGAGCTGGAGGCGGTCAGGAAGAGATGGCCGCGAGGATGAGGGGCGGGCGGGGTAACAGAAATGTGCGCAAGAAAGAAGATCTCGCGGGGCCCCTTGCCCCACCTGGGCCACCCAACTTCACGCCACGCGGCGCGCGATGTGCGACGCGCCGCGCGATGTGCGACGCGCGGCTATTTTCACAACCTCGCACCGCCCCAGAATGTCTTCATGCATCTCTACATGGCATGGGGAAGCTCCAAGGCGTCGGCGACAGCTTCCTCGGTCGCCGCGCTGCTCGTGGAGCTCCAGGGAGCCCGTGAAGGGCCAAAGAGGGCCCGAAGCCCACTCCAAGGCGGCCAAGGACCCTGCGACCTGCCACAGAAACCCATGTGCGCCAAGATTGTCATTGGCGCAGCTGCGCGGGCTGGACGGCCCTCGGCGGCCTGGCATCATGAGGAGGAGCTCCAGGGAGCCTGTGGAGGGCCAAAGATGGCCCGAAGCCCGCTCCAACACTGCCCAGGACCACGCAACCTGCCCCAGAACCCCATGTGCGCCAAGATTGTCATTGGCGCAAATGCGCTGGATGGACGGCCCTCGGCGGCCTGGCAACATTGAGAACGAGCTCCAGGGAGCCCGCGGAGGGCCAAATATTGGCCGAAGCCCACTCCAAGGCGGCCCAGGACCCCTTAACCTGCCCCAGAACCCAATGTGCGCCAAGGTGGTCATTGGCGCAGCTGCGCGGGCTGGACGGCCCTCGGCGGCCTGGCAACATCGAGGAAGAGCTTCAGGGAGCCCGTGAAGGGCCAAAGAGGGCCTGAAGCCCACTCCAGGGCGGTCCAGGACCCCGCAACCTGCCACAGAAACCCATGTGCGACAAGGTGGTCATTGGCGCAGCTGCGCGGGCTGGACAGCCCTCGGCGGCCTGGCATCATCGAGGAGGAGCTCCAGGGAGCCCGTGAAGGGCCAAAGAGGGCCCGAAGCCCACTCCAACACGGCCCAGGACCACGCAACCTGCCCCAGAAACCCATGTGCGCCAAGATCGTCATTGGCGCAACTGCGCGGGCTGGACGGCCCTCAGCGGCGCAGAAAGAGCCCGAAGCCCACTCCAAGGACCCCGCAACCTGCCCGAGAACCCCATGTGCGCCAAGATTCTCATTGGCGCAACTGCGCGGGCTGGACGGCCCTCGGCGGCCTGGCATCACGAGGAGCTCCTGGGAGCCCGTGGAGGGCCAAATATGGCCCGAACCCTTCGCCAACACGGCCCAGGACCCCGCAACCTGCCCCAGAAACCAATGTACGCCAAGGTGGTCATTGGCGCAACTGCGCGGGATGGACGGCCCTCGGCGGCCTGGCAACATCGAGGACGAGCTCCAGGGAGCCCGCGGAGGGCCAAATATGGCCCGAAGCCCACTCCAAGGACCCCGCAACCTGCCCCAGAAACCAATGTGCGCCAAGATGGTCATTGGCGCAACTGCGCGGGCTGGACGGCCCTCGGCGGCCTGGCAACATTGAGGACGAGCTTCAGGGAGCCCGCGGAGGGCGGAATATGGCCCGAAGCCCACTCCAAGGCGGCCCAAGACCAAGCAACCTGCCCCAGAACCCCATGTGCGCCAAGATGGGCATTGGCGCAGCTGCGCGGGCTGGACGGCCCTCGGCGGCCTGGCAACATCGAGGAGGAGCTCCAGGGAGCCCGCGGAAGGCCAAAGAGGGCCCGAAGCCCACTCCAAGGACCCCGCAACCTGCCCCAGAAACTCATGCGCGCCAAGGTTTTCATCGGCGCAGCTGCGCGGGCTGGACGGCCCTCGGCGGCCTGGCAACATCGAGGAGGAGCTCCAGGGAGCCCATTGAGGGCCAAAGAGGGCCCGAAGCCCACTCCAATGCGGCCCAGGATCACGCAACCTGCCCCAGAACCCAATGTGCGCCAAGATTGTCATTGGCGCAACTGAGCGGGCTGGACGGCCCTCGGCGGCCTGGCAGCATCGAGAAGGAGCTCCAGGGAGCCCGTGAAGGGCCAAAGAGGGCCCGAAGCCCACTCCAACACAGCCCAGGACCACGCAACCTGCCCCAGAAACCCATGTGCGCCAAGATGGTCATTGGCGCAAGTGCGCGGGCTGGACGGCCCTCGGCGGCCTGGCAACGTCGAGGAGGCCAGGGAGCCCGTGGAAGGCCAAAGAGGGCCCGAAGCCCACTCCAACACAGCCCAGGACCACGCAACCTGCCCCAGAAACCCATGTGCGACAAGATGGTCATTGGCGCAACTGCGCGGGCTGGACGGCCCTCGGCGGCCTGGCATCATGACAGGGAGCTCAATGCTCTGTCACAGAGGGGGGAGGGGTCACAGAGGGGGGGCCCAATTCTCTGTCACAGGGGGGCCCAATTCCCTGTGACACAGGGTGCCCAAGTCCTTGACACAGGGGGGACCGAATTCCCTGTCGCGAAGGGGAGGACCAATTCCCTGTCACAGGCGGGCTGTCAAAGGGGGGGTCCCAATTCCCCGTCACAGGGGGGGGGGCCCAATTCCCTGTCACGGGGAAGGCGGGGGGGCCCAATTCTCTGTCACAGGGATGCCCAAACGTATCACAAGAACAATTCGCGCTGTCCTAAGAACAGCTGTCACAAGAACAACTTCCTTGCATCATGCGAACCACCCTCTTGCATCACAGAAGCGGCTCGCCCTTGTTTCTACGAACGGCTCATGGATTCGTGAGAACGGACAACTTCTACGACCAGCGGCCATCCCCAGGCGACCGGGAGGTCCCTGCGGGTCTGGGCGCTGCACCATTCCCCTGCGCTACGTGCGCGTACTACGGCAGGCTAGTGTCGCGGCGACCGGATGCGCAGCGTGGCCAGCACCGGGGCCGCAGAGAGCGCCACCCTCGCGGCCCGCCACACCACAACCCAGCGGCAGATGATCTCCGCGAGCAGCTTGAATCCTCGTGCATAACGTATGATTATTGGTGATCCCCCCCTCCGGGGCACTTTCTGTGTTTTTGTGTCATTTGAAAGTGCCCCTCCCGGGGATCGCACCATTTTTTTGAGGGAAAGAGGGGGAGAGAGAGAGAGAGATAAAGAAAAAGAAAGAAAGAGAGAATGAAAGAAGCAGATGGCCACGAAGCGACGAACGAGATCGAGAGCGTGCAAAGCTGAAGCAGCTCTGGCTGTGGTAGCCACACGCACGGCATCGCCTATTTCGACGAGGCGTGCGAGCAGAAAGACAACTCGCGCACGAAAGCACACCAGAGCCTCCATCATCGCAATACGCGTAGCCAGCGCCAGGGCCGCAAAGCGCCACCCTCGTGGCCCACCACGCCAAATTACAATAATGTTTGATCTCGGGAACTCGAGTTCCGGCAGGGCAGAATGATCACGCTCTGCGACTGGGGTCCTTGCGATGGAGAACTTCCCTCATGAAGAGCCACAGATACCCATTATACGTCTTCATTGTGCAAAGCCCGTGGGCTTTACAAGCTCTCCTCAAAGCATAGTACACCTCCTCCTTGGACGCACCAATGGAATTCAGGAACTTGTGTAACACCAGATGCTTGATGACCAGAAGGCCCCCCTCTGGAGGGAGCTGCCAAGTCGCGCCGTCTGCGTCGCTCAACAGCGCAGTCCGTATTTCGCCCAAGCCAGGGGACTTGTCTGCACTGAAAAGCCCAAGCTTAACTAAGCGTCGTTTATTACGTGTCATCTGGCCGCACACAAGGGCGGCTTCGTCGACGTCGCAGTTCAAATCGGAATCCAAGTAGCCAAATCTGCGCAAAAAACGACATGCTAGGTCAGGAGTGTCCTCCATCATGGCAGGGCCGCCCCCTTTGGCGATTCTGCCAGCCGGAATGGAGCCATAGCGCTTGTGGGACGAGTTTTTCAGTGGTAACACGAAGGCCAGGTCGCGGTCTCGAGCATGCTCGAACTCGTTTGGCCTGGTGCGCAAGAGATTCGACATGCTACGCAGTGCGAACGTGTATGGGAACACTACCAACTTGTCCATGTTGCATGTGTACCAGAACTTGGCAATTGCTGGTACAAGCTCTCGAGGGCTGATCAGGGATGACGTGGCACTCAAATATCCAAGCGCTCTGAGATGTCTCGTAATTGCCTCGTACGTAGCCAAGTCAATGTCTGGAGGTTCGGGATCAGGGGAAGAGAGGACGTCGACTCCGCCAGAGCCGTCTGGCAGCAGATATGCTTTGATCCCATAATTGCGCACCGTGTCCTCTCCTCGAAGAAGTAATACTGGCACCCCAGCATGGACAAACTTCCTGGTAAGAAAAGACGATCTGGGTGCGCTAAGAACAGCGGTTGCTTCTTTACCCTCTTGGATCAACTTCATAGCTAAAGGAATAAAGTCCTGATCTCTCACGAGAAGAGCGATGCACTGCACTTCTGACTTTGCCAACCGCCTTGCCTCTACCCAGATGGCGAAATCATTAGGGTCCTGGGCGAACCCTGCATTGCGCACGACCGTCTGACAACGAATGTGGTTGTCCTCCAGAAATGACAGGAAAGCAGGTTTGTAGGAGACCCCTGGCGCATGGAATAGAACTCCCCCAACAAGCGTTCCTTTCATGCTGATCGCGGAGACAGCCTCCTTCACTTCTTGTGGGCCAACGTTGTCCCCATCGATCAACAAGACAGTGGAGGCCTCCACAAAACATCCACCGCACATTTCGCTGGACACGCCGCGAAGCTTGGCCACGGAGCCCCCTCTCCCGGGCTGGGGTCGCGCCGAGGAGCAGACGCGACGGCGATGGGCAGCTCGAGCACTGCGGCGCACGCCGAAGACTGCAAGAAAAGCGGAGGTGGCGCAGGACGCAGCGCCGACGCGGCGCCTCGCTCCGCTGGCCACCGATGGGAGAGGCGTAGGTCCTCGCAAGCCACGGGCTTCATTGCCAGGGATCCCCTCGACGCCGACAGGTACGTGTGGGAGGAGCCCGCGAATCACCTGTGCGGTGGCGACGGCCATGCGACCAGGGGGACTAGCTGAGCTCGGCAAGCGCAATACCGCAAATGACCAGATCGGCGCGAGTCGCGAATCGCTTGAGCCGGACTGACCACTGCCTCGTCCCCATGGCAAAGTTCACAGAGCCCCGCGGGTGCCCCAGGAGCCCCCCGCCCAGGCATCCGGCGCTTCGACGTGTTCGATGCCTGGAACCCTGGACCTCTCGACCCCTCCCCAGGGCCCGCTCTCCACCCCCAGAAGCTCTCCGACGGCCCCAGAGTACAAAACCCGCCTCTGGGGCCACGGAGTGACGACAAAAGGGCCGCCCGGATGTCCTGGAAGACGGCCTACTGGGGTCGGCGCGGGGGGGCTGAGGGCATAGGGGGGTTATCGGTGGGTGCCAGGGTGGGTTATGTCTGGCCCAACCTAGCTTATGAGCGGGCTCAAATACACCAAGTGGCTTAGGGGGGTTAGCGATCCAGGCTAAGTGGGCTCCGCTCCCTTAGAGGAGCTATCTAGCACCCCTAAGCCACCTGTGGCACGTATCACCCACCTTGGCATCTACTGATTACACCCATATCCGCTTAGCACCCCCTGCGCACATCACTAGGGAACCGAACTCCATACACCGACGCTTTTTCTGGCCCTGCATAAGGAACTATGAACCGACAGATACACTGAACTTTGCACTGGAAAGCGGATCCTGCTGTATACGGGATCCTGGCGTATACTGTGCATTGTTTGTTGTTTCCCCTGTGAAAACGGGGGAACGAGAATGCACGACCCCACCCCGACGTCGTCCCAACCCTCCAAAAAAGTCTTGGGATTGAGGGACAGCCCTCCACAGGTAATGTACATGCTCTAGCTTCCGAATCACAGCAAGACGATCCAAAGAGAGCTCCAAAACAGTCCGAGAAGGAGAAAGAAGAGGAGGAGGAGCAAGAGGAGGAGGAGGAGGAGGAGGCGGGGGAGGAGGAGGAGGAGGAGGAGGAAGGAGGAGGAGGAGGAGGAGAAGGAGGAGGGAGGAGGAGGAGGAGGAGGAGAGGGAGAGGAGGGGGGCGGAGGAGGAGGAGGAGGAGGAGGAGCAGGAGGAGGAGGAGGAAAGAGGAGGAGGAGGAGGAGGAGGAGGAGGAGGAGGAGGAAGAGGAGGGGGGGAGGAAGAGGAGGAGGACGAGGAGGAGAGGAGGAGAAGGAGGAGGAGGAGGAAGAGGAGGAGGAGGAGAAGGAGGAGGAGGAGGAGGAGGAAGAGGATCTTCTGACCCAGGTCAATCCAGACCTGGGTCAGTCAGGCCTTGCAAGATCCTGCAAGACCCTGTAGGATCCTGCAGGATCCTGCACCCAGACCAGGGTCGATGCGCCCCTGGCCCTGCAGGATCGATCCTGCAAGATCTGGCGCCCTGGCTGACCCACGTTTGCACTGACCCCCGTCTCAAGGCTCACGCCCGTTATCGCCAGGGAATAAAAACTGCCCCTTGGTACTCACCACAGCAGACCCGCGTGTGCGCGTGCATAATGCAAACGCCTAAAAACCATGGGAGATCCAAGACGGGCTCCCACCACTAACACACACACACACAAGCGACTGTGGCGGTGCAGATACCCACAGGGACGCGCACGAACATTCAAAGGCATGCGCACATAAGCGGGCACCTGTTTCCATCGGCACGGGTTGGAAAAGTCGAGGTTCTGACAAGGAAGCGCGAGAGCACCGTAGGAACCTTGTGGGCAGCCTGGGGGGAATTAGGGGAGCTCTCGTGGGGCATCTCATCCAGGCGCTTTAGAGCATCCTTGGGGGAAGCTGCGTGCCCCCCAAGTGCCACCGCGGGCTCCCTGGGGGCTTCTCCCCTTCTTCCATTCTCCGCCTCCCCCTTGACTCTCTTCCCCCTCCGCCTCCTCTCACTAGCCCTGGCCGCCCCTTCCCCGAGCTCTTTTTGGATACCTTAGGGCGATCTTGGAGGCCTCTGAGGCCATCGTGGACGCTGCTCTGGCCAGCAGGGCACAAAAGCGCACATCCTCCAGAAACTAGCAAATCAGTCTTGAGCTTTTTCCTGTCGGGTGCCTCTGGAACGTCCTCCAGGGGCTCTCGCGCAGAAGGAAGCGAGCCTGTCGACGCTGTTGGAGTCACCTTCAGCCATCCTGGCGCCTCGGCCGTACTGGAGGCGTACTGAACCCGCCAGGGCCGTCTTGGAAGATTCTTCAGAGGCTCTATTGGTCCAGACTGTTGGGCCCACCGTGGAGCCTCGGAGGTCCTTAGTCAGGGCCGACCTTGGAGGCCTAAGTGGCCCGTCGCGGACGCCCTTCGATGTGAAAGGGCACGAGAGGATATAAATCACTGAAACGCACCATGGGACCTCCTGGAGGCCTCCGAGAGGGCCTCCAGAGCGTCCTCATGGGGCCCTCGCGGGGCTTCTGGCGAGCCGACTCGACGCTCCTGAAGCCATCTTGGACCACAGTCAAGGCGCCGAAAGAAAGAACAGCTCGGGTTCGGAAGGGGCAGAGGAGGAGGAGGAGGAGAAGGAGGAGGAGGAACCGGAGGAGGAGAAGGAGGAGGAGGAGGAGGGGGGGGCGGAGGAGGAGGAGGAGTTACTTAGATCTTTCCCTTGTTATTCCTCTGGCGCTCCTCGTGCCCCACGGCTAACCACAACCGTTCCATAACCAACCAAAAAAACGATCCGCTGCTCCTGGCGGGAGCCTCTGGGGCGCGAGGTGTACCCTTTTTGTGACCTGCACCGGCGTGTAGGTTTCAAGAAGCTACAGCCTGAGCTTCGGCTCTGCTCAGGGGGGGGGCGGTGCAGGGGGGGGCTCCACCGGGGAAAGGTAGGAGGGAGGTTCTTCCATTTCCGAGGGCTGGCCCCAAGACGATCCAAGAGGCACCCAAGAGGCCTCAAGAGCGCTACAAGAGGACCCCCAAGAGGGCCCCAAAAGGCACAAATCATTTGACTGACGTTTCGGCACATGTTCCCGCCGTGTCTGCGCCCACGACACGTTTCCAAGTCGGCTGTTCCACCGCATGCTTCTACAATGAATTGATCAAAGCAACTCGCCTGGCGATCGCTTCTGGATGGGATGGTCGGGATAGTTTTTTGTCGCAACCGCTGGCGAAGGCGCCAGCGGCGAGTCGAGTCAGCTCGGGCTACGAGCGGAACTAATTGCCGGCGCGCGCGCGGAGCTAAGCAGAACCTACCGCCGGGGGAAGCGGCTGCGCCGGGGCTGTGCTGCAGCGCCGAGGGTGGGGACTGCAAGCTGCTTGGGCTGCCAGGAAGCTGCAAACGTGCGAGTACCATGGGAGCTGAATCACCAGGTATGTGAATTGGACCTGTTCGCCACAGGGCGCCAGAGGTCTGGGCTGCGGACCAACAGGGGACACGCCTGGCCGAAGCTGGTCGGGATACGCGAAGCGCCAAGAGCTTACCCTTATCCCACTGGGATCGGCGCAAGGGTTGCTAAGGGGTCAGAGGGTCATCAGTGGACGCCGAGATGGGTCAGATCTGCCTCTAACATAGCTAACAAGTTGGTTACAAATGCCCGAAGTGTCTTCGCAGGGAATCCCCTGATCGTTAACCCCCTAAGACACGTGATGCATTCGTAACCCACTTTTTCTGGAATAGCTCTCCGAAAGCTGAGAGGGCTTAAGCTTGGAAGCCAGGAGGCAATGGTAGCCCCAGAGCTCGTTCCGACGTCGGTCAACGAACCTCGCAGCGGCTCCGGCGAGCTGGCAGCGGGTCCCGGAAGGCCTGTACTATCTGTGTCCCAATACGTGTGTCGCAAAGCTTCCCAAACTTTTCAGAATCTCCTTCGGAAGCTCCTTCCGAAAGCTTCCGGAGCTCTTCGAAAGGTGTTGGAGAGCCGTTCTGGCGCACCGCTGTCTGGGCTTTGAACACCACAAGTAAGCTAGATTAGGCTAGATCTCACCCACCCTGGCATCCACTGATGACCCCCTATGGGACGCATAGAGACATACTAATACTATACATCCTCCTTGGTAGGCGCGCGTCCGACCCGAACATATCATATGACCATCTTGTAGCATATCGTTCCCGAGCGGTGCGGCCAAAAAGCGCCCGTCACGCCGCACATACGATAAGATCTCTCGGTGCGCGTGTCGCTCCTGGGGGGGCCGACGCGCACATAGTAGCAGTATGCTGGGATGACGCCGACCCTATCCCCCTTTGCAACCCCTGCGCAGACACAGCCCGGCGCGCGCGGGTCCTCACCAGCAGGGTCCGGCTGCTCCTCGGGGGGCTCCCGCGGGTCGGGGTCGTGCGCGCCGAGCAGGGCGTCCTGGCCGCTTCAAGCGGGCGGCTCCATTGCTGGAGGAGGCCCCCCCTCCAATCTCCTCCTCCCTCCTCCCTCCTCCCTCCTCCCTCCTCCCTCCTCCCTCCTCCCTCCTCCCTCCCTCCTCTCCTCCTCCTCCTCCTCCTCCTCCTCCTCCTCCTCCTCCTCCTCCTCCTCCTCCTCCTCCTCCTCCTGCTCTCTTCCCTCCTCCTCCTCCTCCTCCGCCTCCTCCTCCTCCTCCTCCTCCTCCTCCTCCTCCTCCTCCTCCTCCCCTCCCTCCCTCCCTCCTCCCTCCCTCCTCCTCCCTCCCTCCCTCCCTCCCCTCCCTCGTTCCCGCGTTCCCTCGCTTCCTCGCTCCCTCGCTCCCTCCCTCCCTCCCTCCCTCCCTCCCTCCCCTCCTCCTCCTCCCTCCTCCCTCCTCCCTCCTCCCGCCTCCTCTCCCTCCTCCCTCCCTCCCTCCCTCCTCCCTCCTCCTCCTCCCTCCTCCCTCCTCCTTCCTCCCTCCTCCCTCCTCCCTCCTCCCGCCTCCCCCCCTCCTCCTCTCTCCTCCTCCCTCCTCCTCCCTCCTCCCACCTCCCACCTCCCTCCTCTCCTCTCTCTCCTCCCTCCTCCTCCTCTCTCCTATCTCCTCTTTCCTCTCCTCCTCTCCTCTTCCTCTCCTCTCTCCTCTACCCTCTCTCCCTATCTCGTCTCCCCTCTCCTCTCTCTCTTCCTCTCTCCTCTTTCCTCTCTCCTCTCGCCTCTCGCCTCTCTCCTGTCTCCTCTATATCCTCTCTCCTGTCTCCTCTCTCCTCTCTCTCCTCTCTCCTCTCTCCTCTCTCCTCTCTCCTCTCTCCTCTCCTCATCCTCCTCCTCCTTCTCCTCCTTTTCCTCCCTATATCCTATGGCCTATCTCCTCCATTCCCTTTCCTTATACATCACTCCCTGTCGCACCCCGAGGCCGGTCGAAAGGGCGGACCCGGCGTTTCGCCTGAGACTTCCTCACCATTTGTGGCCCTGCAGCCTGAACATCGGCAACAGTTTCACACATCGAGGGCGGGTGGTTTTCAGACTGTAGCCTTAGCGCCGCAAGCATCCGATATGACAATTTCGAGAGCTTCACGGACTGAGGGAGGAAAGTGGTCAAAATGTGGTTTTCGTCGTGGCGCCGCGCACCTTCTTCTTTGAATCGCAAGAGTTTTACGGAGACTGGTTTTCAAAATGTGGTTCTCGTCTTTGCGCCGCGCACATTCGTCGTAGAACTTTCACCAGTTTCCCGGATTCCATTGGTCAACGTACAAAAATTGTTTTTGGAAGGACTCAGGATTGTGAGGGCGCAACAGTTACGTTGACTCGCAGTGTTGAAGTCCCAAGACTGGTCCTGGCACGACTCATTATCGTCAAAACGCAATAGGTAGATTGATCCGTCGCGTTGGAGTCACGAGACTGGTGTTTTGGCATGCTTCAAGGTCTTCGAACAGTTGTTCCCAACGAGGCAGTTCCCTCAGTGGAAATGAACCCTTGTATGGGGCCTACGAAGAGGGAGTTTGGAGGGATGGTTGATTCCCACATCGTTGATGACTCTTGGACTTACACTGGTCCTGCCCCTCCTCCTCCTCCTCCTCCTCCTCCTCCTCCTCCTCCTCCTCCTCCTCCTCCTCCTCCTCCTCCTCCTCCTCCTCCTCCTCCTCCTCCTCCTCCTCCTCCTCCTCCTCCTCCCCCACCTCCTCCTCGTCACGCCCTGCAGGAACGACCCCTCGACGACCACAGCGACGCGCACCCAGTCTGGGCGACGGGCCGCTCCCTAGGACAGCATGCGCTGCGACGCCCGCTTCGCTGCCGCAGCGAACGTTTCCAGGACTCTGGCGCCCACGTCGCGGATGCCCCTCAACGCCACGCGGCGCCAGATGATCCGGACACTCTTGCCGTCTGATCCATTTTGGCGTTCCCACTTGAAGTTACATCTGGAGCCCTTCGCCTTTCGAACGCCCTTGAGCGGTCGCCCCTTGAAAGATTGCGCTCGACCCAGACGGCGCGCTCTTCGAGGGCGCGCGCGCCGACCTCCTCAGACAACCTCGACACTTCCACGTTGGACAGATGGCCGGCGTCGCGCTTCGCGGCCGCGGTCTCGACGGCGGCATTTTGATTTAGCAGATGTCCGCGGAGCGCTGGCGACGCAGTCGCGGCGCGCTGCCTCGTTGAAGCACAAGAATGCTTCACGCACCCCTGAATCAAGATACAGCTCCACATGCCTCCTTCCGTCGTCGTCATCCTCTAGGGCGGCGCAATCGTCCAAGGAGGCCCCGCGCAAGCATGAGTGGCACCGCGCGCGGATGCTCCGACGCAGGCGCGAGGCGCCGGGGCCCCTCGCAGGGCCAGCGGCCATGGCTGGCCGCGGCGTGCTCGAGAGCAGCGCCGGCATCATGCTAGCTGTCGGCGCTCTCCAGCTCCTCGAGCTCCTCAGCCAGGTCTTCTGCCCCGTCGACTTCACGCCAAGCTGCCAACATTAGCTCTTGGACGCGGCCGGAGAAATCGCTGTCGGTCTCCTCGGGCATAGCCGACAGCGACAACGCTGGACCACCCTCGGCGGCGCTGGCGGCGTCCTCGAGAACGTCGAGGCCCTATCCAGCGTCTGCCATCAGTAGTGGCTCGTCACCCAAGTGAATGGCGCGAGCACCCTGCCAACGCTCGCCGACAAACTGATGGCCGTCGAACTTGACCCCGGCGACGCGGCCCTGCTGGACGTCGCTCGGGTTCCGAGGGCGCCAGATAGCCAAACAGCGGGCGCAACCCGGCCAATTGCCCGCAGATTTCCGGCCGCGTAGCTGAAAGCATCTGTGGGACAGATGGCGCAGGGCATCGAAGATGTCTGAGCGCCGCTGGGCCTGCTCGGTGACCTGCACGCCCATCGCCTCCAGGCGGCCAAGGATCCTGGCCCCGAGCCCAGCGCGACGCGCACCAGGTAGTCCTCCACGCGGTCCCACGTCAAGCCTGCTCGCGCCATGACAGTGCCCACGTCGTCAAAGACAGCACCGATGAAAGCCCGGACGTCTCACAGTCTGCGCGCCACCTCGGCTCGGCGGCAATTGACCGCCACCTCGCCTCGAGCCAGTCGACTGCAATGACCGCCCCGGGGCCAGCCCAGCCCGACGCGCCCCTCGCACTCGGGGGCCCATGGGTCTCCACTGCATCGCCAACATGGAAGTGGCCATCCCACGACTCGGCGGCGCGGGCCCGAAGGGCACGGCTGACGCGCGAGATCGACGTAGCCTCGATCACGCGTTGCATAGCGACCCCTCGGATGCGCCACTGCAGTCAGCCGGGCTGCACTTCTCCGCCAGCAGAAGGCCCAGCAGGCGCCACAGACACTGGATACCCCCACCCTCCTCGGATGCATCGAGCGGCAGCAGCATGGGCGGCTGCCTTCCGAAGACGACGTTGCATTGTGAAACGCCGCCCACGTAGGTGCGGCTGTTGCCACCAAAGATAGCGCGCGGTAGCATCGAGTCGAAGTTCGCCCTGGTAACTTCGCACCTCCAGCTGTTCTTCTGCGGCGTCAACTGCGCGTCGCAGCACGGCGCCACGTCGCTCGACGAAGCGAGCCTGCTGACAAGGAGCTCGAATATCCACATGTACTCCTCGCATCGCCAGTGCCTTCACAAAGTTTGGCGGGGCCACCGCGCCGCCGCCGTTCGCGACGAACGTCTCCATCGCACCGAGCAGCTGCATCCACGCCCGGTCGACGGCGGCAAGCAGCGTCGAGTCGCGCTTGGGCGCGATCCTGGCCGATATGCCACCGCGCGGCGCAAACGATCCAGCGGGCGATCATGCGATCATGCTGGTTCAATCGCGTCGAAAGGCGGAGCGCGGGGATGGTCTGGCGCGCTGGTGGCAACCACTTGCGGCGCGACCTACAGTTGTTGACCACCGTGGGGATAAGGTCGAACATGTCTCACGGCACGTTGGCCGCTCGCAATGCTCGCGCCATCCCCCCCATGGCGGCGCTCCACCAGCAGCTCGCGCAGTTCCCGCGCGCCCGTCTCATGCGAGCCACTGCGAAGTGCTCGCAGGGATATGGCGACATCGAAGCAAGTCCAGTCTGAGGGCGCCAGGTTGCCTACAGCTGCGTCGGCAGCTCGGGGCGCTGCCCGTCGGGGCCCCGCGCCAGCGGCTGGACTGGCTTGCACCCCTGGTCGAGCGACGCAGTCGCCCGTACCACTACCCTGAGCCCCCGCGCTAGATGATAAGCTGGCTCCTGATTATCCTTCGGGCGCGGGCGGCAGAGCAGCCTCGCCTGCCGCTCCAAGGCGCGCGCCACCGGGGAGCGGAGCCTGCTGATCGCTGGAGCGACGCGGCCCCCAGGTCGCGCAAGTGCTCACGGGCGCCGGCCGGCGCGCGGGCGCGGCCGCATGCGCCGGCGCGCACGGGGCGGTCGCGTTCCTTCTCCCCCCGGCAGCCGACGCACTCTCAATGGATCGGGGCGATGCGATGCTAGCGGCAAGTTGCTGGATTCCTGGGGCGCGCGGGCGAGTCTGCCCGCGCGTTGAGCTTGCGCGCCCCGCAGGTGTAGCGCGCGCGCTCGGCCGACATTGCACGTCTGACCTCGCCCTCCGCGGCTGCGGCGGCCGGCGCTGAGGAGGCCGCCAATCGGGCACCGCGCCCGCGAACAAATTTCACGAGGCGCGGACGCCTCAGACGGCGGCGCACGTTCATCACGCCCTGGAAGGAATCTCTCGGCCATCCTCCACGGGCAAATCTGAACTGCTGCGACCTTCAACGTGGACATGGGCGCGCTTGCACGGGCATCTGCGGCGCGCGAACTGCCCGAGGATCTCCGGGGCATTGGGGGCCAGCCCGGCGGTCTGCATCAAGATACCTCCGCGACGATATCGAAGTCCAAGCTGCAGTTGGTCGAAGGTGACCTCGTCCACCACAGGTGCTACCAGCACCTCTGACCACGGCGTCACGTCGCACAGCCACAACGTCTCGGGCTGCCCGTCGACGCGGCAGCCGCCGAGCTCGAGCTGCAGCTGCGCATGGTAGCTGCGGATTCGGCCATGGGGGGCCACGCCCTTATAGGAACGCAGCCAGGCGCGGTCGTTCCGCTCGCAATTGAAGGTTGCCCAACGACCAAAGAGCTGGCAGGTCGGAGCCGCGATGCTAACTAGTGGCCGATGATGTCGAACACATCGTTCCACTGCCAGCTGCTGGCTCTCCGCGTCGCGGCCACAACTGGTGGCCGAATCGAAAGTGCGACGGCTTCGCACGCGAGCAACTGGGCCCTCCGCGGGCGCGGCCCGACCCCCGCAAGGGCGGCCCGACGCCCGCGAGCCGCCCGCGGGCAAGGACGGGATGCCCGCGCGCGCTGCGCGAGCATTCGGAGAAATAATAATAATAAAACTGGCGGCGACTCACTACCCGGCGGGGAACGCGAACTACCAGCGGGCAGCTGCCAGCCGCCCCGAGAATCGCGAGCGCGAACATATACGCAGCAAAGCGCACGATAACACGCGCGCGAGAGGACCGTATCCCAAGAAAACAAAATCTGCGCGGGAGAACGCGCGAAAACTAAACGATCAACACTGCAAGGGCAAGAAAAACATGAAAACTCGCGAACACAGCGAAATAACACCCAAACGCAAAGACAATTCAAAAAGCACGAAAGAAACACGGACAGGGCAAGAAACAGCTCCAACCAGCACGAAGCGGGCACGAAAGACCACGAAAAAGACACGACACGGGCACAAACAAAAAACTATCAAACACACAAGCACGACACGAAAAAGCAAGAAGCAATACGAAAACATCACGACAAAGCACCCCAGAGCACCGAAAAAGGCACCCATACGCAACAAAACTTACAAAAAAGACACCAACATGCACCAACAATAAGCAAAAGACATAGAAAAGCATAGCAAATCAATGGTACCAGAGACAAGCCCCAATCAGAATCTTCGGAAGGCTATGGGGCCATTGAACTCTCGGGCTATAGGGCTATAGGAATATAGAGCTATAAGGCTACAGGGCTGCAGGGCTATAGGGATATATGGCTAATGGACTATAGGCATATAGGGCTATTGAGCGATGGGGCTATAGAGCTATAGGGCTATAGGGCCATAGGGCGCTTGGGCTATAGTGCTATAAAGTTATAGGGCTATGGGGCCATAGGGCTATTGGGCTATAGGGCGATTGGGCTATAGTGCTATAAAGCTATAGGGCTATGGGGCTATAGGGCTGTAGGGAGCTAGGGCTATAGGGCGCTTGGGCAATATGGCTATATGGCTATAGCGCTATGGTGCCATAGGGCTATTGGGCTAAGGGCTATAGGGTTATAGGAAAATAGAGCTATAGGGCTATTGGGCTATAGGGCTGTAGGGCTACAGGGTTATAGGGTTACTGGGCTATAAGGCCAGTGGGCAATAGGGCGATTGGACTGTAAGGCTATTGGCCTGTAAAGCTATAAGGCTATAAGGTTATAGGGCTACAGGGCAATAGGGCTACTGGAATATAAAGCTATAAGGCTATTGAGCTACGGGGCTATAGGGACATAGGGCTATAGGGCTATAAGGCTATAGGGCTACAGGGCTATAAAGCTATCAGGCTATAAGGCACCCGGGCACCCGGGCACCTGGGCGCCTGGGCACCCAGGCGCCCGGGCCGCCGGCACCCGGGCACCTGGGAGAATGCCCGACGCTCCCCGGGCACCTGGGCACCCGGGCACCCAGGAAAATCCCCGACGAACCTCACCTAACCTGATAAATCCGCTAGGACCCCTACAGAAGCAAGCTCTGACTGGGGAATAAACAGCCACCAACACGCACCAAAAATTACAAACAAAAAAAAAAAAAACAAAAAAAAAAAAAAACGGGAAAAGGCACCCAAACGCACCTACAATCACAGAGCAAACACCAAGACGCACCAAAAAACAACAAGACGCCACCAATGACACAAAGAAACAACAGAACGGCAAGACAACGCACCAAAAATCATCAAAGAAGAACAAGAACGACAACAACAACAACAACAACAACAACAACAACAACAACAAAATATACGCCAAACCGCACCAGAAAGCACAACAAAAACACCAAAACCTTTCAAAAAGCGACAAACGGCACCAAAACGCACCCCCCCCCAAAAAAAAAAATCACCAAAGCGCATCAAAAAAAAAGACACCAAAACACAAAGAAACACAAAAATCCACCAAACAATTGCTTAAAACCAAAGGAACGCACAACAAACACACCTAAAACAAAGCACCAAGAATCACCAAACACGCGCCAAAACGCACCGAAAAATTACCAAAAAAGCACCAGCACGCACCACAGATCACCAAGAAGGCACCCAAGCGCACGAGAACTCACCGAACACATGCAAAAAACGAACAAACGCACCAACAACCAAAAAAACAATCAACAACAAAAAGAAACAAAAAATACAACAACAACAACAACAACAAAAACAAAAACAAAAAAAAAAAAAAAAAAAAAAAAAAAAAAAAAAGCCCCCCCACCCACCCACCCACCCACCCCCAGAAAAAAAAAAGAAGGCATTCAACAGCAAGAGACATGACAAAAACGGCACCGCACATAAAATCGCGAAACAGGCACGACACAGCACGAAAAAACAAAACATAAACGAAAACGCTGGATAAACAAACCGGCGCGCAAATCACGAGCACGCCGCGGAAAACGGGCGGGGGGGAAACGCGACAGAGGAAAAAGAAAACAAAGACGATGAGACGTAGACTTGGACAAAGCTGAACATCCCCAATCGCCCGCGCGCCGCGACAGGTCGGGCAAACGCCCCGGCCCCCCCGGCGGCCTGCCCATCACTTCCCGAGCCTTCCCCGGCGGCCCGCCCAACACCCCCGCCACTCCACGGCCCGCGCCCAGCCAAGGCGCCAGCGACAACGCGAGTGCCCAACGCGGAATGGAATTCCCCGGGCCGGCGCTGCGCGGCAGCCGCCGTCCCCCGAAACCACGGCGATGCCCCGGCGCGCGCCCCGCCCCGCCTCGCCGCCCCGCCCCGGGCAAAACGCGCGCGCCTTCGCGGGCGGGGCGGACGCCCAGCTCGCGCCAACGCCCCACCACAGCACGACAAGCAAAGCGCGCCGACGGAAAACAAAACCCAGCCGAAACGCCATCGCGACGCATTATACCCGCAAGGAACCGCGCGCCCAAGCGCGCCAACATCCAACCGACACACGCCAAAACCGACAGGAAACGCCGACGGGGACCAGATTGCGTCAAGGGCACACCAAAACACGCGGGGAGTGCGCCACCTCGCGCCGAAGCCGATCGAAAACTTATCCAGAACAAACGAAAACACGCGGCCCCGCAACCAAGCGGCGCGAAAGCCGCGCCCGAACCACGCGAGCGCGATCGGGAACGCGGCAGAGAGCTCCGAAACCGTGCCCACGCGCGCCGAAACACGCCACGAAGGAGAGGACATCGACTCAACGTTTCACCCGCGCGCGCGCGCCGGAAGCACGCAGAGAAATTGGGCGGGGACACGGCGAATTGCGCGCAGCATCCCTGCGCGGGACGCGCCAGAACCTGGGCCTGGAGGGCCTCGAACCTCGAGGCGATTGCGATCAGCGACGACGACCGCGAGCTGACGAGGGCCCCGCCGACCTGGCCCCGCGACGCCGACGTCCTGGACGAAGGCCCCCCCCGCCCCCCAAAGCTGGCCGCTGGCGCGCTGCGCGAGGGCGCGGACGAACATGCCGAAGACGCAGGGCAGGGCCGGCGCTGCGGAAGGGGGCTCGAAGAAATAGGCGACGCCAGCACGTCGCAGAGAAGCAAGTCTTCTCGGCGCCACCCCGCACGGGGGCGGGGGGCCGCCGCCGGGGCGCCTCGCGCCCCACGCGGGCCGCCCCGCCAGCGGCCACCAGCCCCCCCCCCCCCGTTGCCGCGGGGGCGCGCGTCGCTGGGGAACCGGCGATGAAAACCCGGCGCCGCGGGAGCGCCTGGCCCCCGAAAACGCGGAGCAGCGGGCGGCCGCGCCCCGCGGCGGCGCCCGAGCCCGAGAGGGCCGCGGGCCCAGCTAGCCCCGGGCCCCGGGGGCGCCCGCGCGCAGCTGCTGCCGCCGCCCTTCGGCGCAGCCGTCGCCGTCGTCGCCGCGGCCGCCGAGAGGCCGACCGTGGCGAGGGCCCGTTGAAACGGACGCACGCTTAAACCTGCCGCGGCAACAATGGATCGACCCGGGCGAAGCCGACTGACATCGCTCGCAGGCCGCAAACCTGAAGCCATCACTGCGCAAACCTGGCGGCACCCACGCGGCCGCTGATCGCTGGAAACTCCGCCTCTCTCTGGGCCCAGGCCAGGCGCGCAGCCGCGGCCAGGAGGACGCCGACGCATCGGCTTGCCCGCGGCCCACGCGGATTCTCAGACCGAGCACCAGCGGGGCGACCGCGGCGCAAACGCTGCCAAACCCTGGGGGCGCCACGATTGGAACGCACGCGCGCCTCTACCAACGCGAAGGCCCTGCGCTGCGACGCCCTCTAGCTGCCCCTGTGACCCCCCTCGGCACTGCCGGCGCGCACGTTTAAAATAAGCGTCGGTGCCTTCCGCGCCACGGGAGTCGACGGGCGATGCTCGTTTTTCCAGCCGCGAATTTAAAATTCCCGCAGCCAATGTTCGCCGCGGGCGCGCCGCGGGGCGTCGACGGGCGGGCGCTGGGATCATGGCAAAGACACTTAGGGCGCTTACCAAGGCCTTCAGAATCGAAACTCTCGCTGGCTCTAAAGTCGCGGCGGAAAGCCGGTCTGCTAGTCCGCGCTTCCCCACCGCATACCTCCATCTGTCGACGCCGTTGTCGAGTGAAGCGAGGTGAAGAGCTGGTGGACAGCGTCGAATTCGGACTGCGGTGTTTGAGCGCTAGCTATTTGGCGGTCAACCTCTGGTTCGGGGGCCGGCGAGCCCCGGAAACACCACGTGGCAGACCTGCAAGAGGGTTGCCACGGAGGTCATCCTCGCCGCACTCGCCGTCACAACCAGAGTCGCCAAAGGCTGGAAGGCCAAGAAGGCATGGGGCCAGACTGGAGAGGTCGGAGCTGCAGTCGTCGCAGTGGCCCTCGAAGACCTGCCTGCGCGTCTTGGGCACATTGCCCTCCTTTGTCCTCGCATCCCGGCGCGCGCGCTCTGCCGTTGGGCAGGAGCGCGCGGCGCAGCCACCAGACGCCTCATCCTGTCGTTCGCGCGCGCGGCCCTGGGCGCTTTAATGAGATTGCCCAGAAGAGCGGTTCTGGACACGCGATGTGCTGTGCACGGGGTCTGGGGCGCGCTGCTGGGCGCAGTGATTGCGCTCTGCCCAAGGACTGGAAGACGTTCGAGTCTGGCGATCCAACTGCCGTCGCGCCTCGTTGAAAACGCACTTTCCTCGATGCGCCTGCGCCGGTTGGAGCGCAGCTGCACCAGGGCGCAAATCGCCACACTTCGCGGCGCATCCGGGCCGCATACACTAGTCGGTCGATGATCGTCCAGTCGTCGATGCGCTCTTCCAGAGATTGATTTTGCCCCAGCGCAGCTGGTTGCGGGCGGGCGCCCCGGGAGCACCTCAAAAGCAGCGCTGCTGCGCTTGGCCTCTGGGGCCAAGGGCCTGCGGCAAGCCCGATGCGAGCTCCAGCGGAGCACGCGGGCGTCGATCATCTGCCGCACTGCTGGTCGTTTCCACCGTTGGCGACGCTGGCCGAAGACCACTATCCCGGCGCCAGCGCCCTTGGCCCCGGCGCGCCAATTAGGGGGTCTGGGACGACGCGGACCCAGCCCCTGTTCGCGTCGCACGCAATCCACCGCAGCATCTGCAGTTGGCGCCAGGGAACGCGCTGTCGGAGAACGACTTGCTGGCACCCTCGAAATCGGAAGTGCGCCAGCCTGGCGGGCCGGTCAGGCAGTCTCCTGGCGAGGCAGCTCCGCGGGGCAGTCGGACGTTGCGCCGCCCGCATCTCTCGCGGCGAAGTCCGGCTATGGCGCCATGGCAGCGCGCCCCGAGCCTCCAGATCCATGAGACGACGGAGGAAGGTTGGGAACGGCCACGATCTCGGCATCGTTGTCGATGCGCCCCAGGGATGGGCGATTCGGCGGCCTGCTCGACCGCGCACGTCCGCGGGCCGGCGTTCGGCGCGACCGCTTGGATCTCGTCGCGAAAGTCGGGGCCCACCACGCCGCCCACGACATCGACCCCTTTGAATGCGAGTCCTGAGAGAGGGGCAAAACGAACAAGTGCACGGCGGCGCTAAGGCCGCCACGCCCGCCGACACCAGTTCGCCACCACAGGTCGCGATACTGACGCCCGCGCAGGCGTGAAGATCGCGGCCAGCGGCCTCGGGCGCGCCCCGCGAGGGTGCCCGCGCGTTGGGGCTGAAGGGCTGGATCTTCAGCTTCTTGAACTCGCGGCCGTCAGTGACGTCGTCACCCTGGCCGTCATTGCCCGCCGCTAGTAGCGCGAGCTGCTTGGGCGGCAGGCCACCGGAGCGCAGCTGAAGCTCGCCGAAATCGTCGAGAGGGCTGCACAGGTGGCCGCTCGGCGCAGACCCCCGATCGAAGTGCGCGGCGCTGGGGCCCCATGTGATCAAGTAGCCGCCTGGCCCACGGAAGGTGAAGCGTTTGCGATCAATGCCCGCATCTACCACCCCGCTGTTGGACTGCATGGACTGCAGACCTGATAGGGCAAGGATTCAGCGGCCGCGCCCTCCACGGCGGGAGCGCGCTCGCCGCGCTGACTGGTCGCGCCATCGCGGGAGGTCGTCGCGATAAGGCAGTGAACCTCGCTGCTCGCTACCTGCGACCGGTCGCCGAATCCTGCCACGCACAGCGGGGTGGACAACTTCTCCCCGGATGGTTGCAGCCTCGCCTGCCGGGCCTTGCGGGCCACGTTCCGGGCGTAGCGCGGCCCCCAGAGTTTCACCCAAGCGTCGACGTCGACGGCGACGCCTAACCGGCCACCTGATAGATCGGCGCTCGCCAGGTAGCGTGGAAATTCGCTCGATGAGCTCGAGCCTGTACCCAACGAGGTCGGCCACCACGGGAACGTCGGTCTGCATGGCGGCACGCGCAGGTCCAGATTAGGTTCGCAGGGCACCGCAGTGTCCACTGCAGACACGAAGCTGGCCGCGCTGCCAGGCGACTGCACGAGGTCTTGCCGAGGCACCCAAGCGACAGGAACCAGTCGAGCAGACTGCGCGAGGTCCTTCTGCAGCGCGGCCACCTCCAGCACGCCCCTATCTGCTGCCGCGCGGGCCAGCGCCACAGGCGCCAGACCCATCGGTGCACGATCTGCACCGATAGAACGGATACCAACGATAATGTCGGCTAAACCAGGGCACGCCGGACAGTGCACCAAACGGGTGTCTGTGTTCTGCATCAGCTGCAGATAGCACGTCCTGCGCAACATGCGGCGGCACTGCAGGGGCACGACCCTCTCGCCATGCAAGAAGGCCTCGAGGCAGACGGGACACGCTCTATCATCGATGGTGTGAAGCGGAACTGGGGGAGGCTCGGCAGGCGGCGCGGCCGGCCCAGGAGGAAGGTTAACAAAGCTTTCTATCCAACTCTGCGCGGCCTGCCATCACTGCTCGTCCTGCTGCATAAGCTCAAGCGCCAAGCGCGCGCTGTGGAGCTCGTCGAGGTGCCGTCTCTGCGCGCGGTCGACGGCGGCGCCCACGTTACGCTCGGACCGGTCGCCGGTGGATATCCAAGTCTCGTGGCCGGCGAACCACATAGCCACTCCCCCTGGCGGTTGACTCACGTCGACTGGGCCGTTCTGGTCGGACAGAACAGGCTCCTGGGGAAACCCGGGCACTGGCGGCGGCGCAACTGCCAGCCAGAAGTGCGGCGGCCACGTGGAGCTCGATCCACGCGGAACGCTGATGCCGAGGGCGGAAACTGAAGGCACGCATGCCCAATTCCGCAATTGCACGTCGGCAGGCGGGGCCGGAGGTGCGGCGACTCGTGCGTTGAGGTCGACTACCCAGTTGACCCGTAAGCTTACCCCAGTGGAAACGCACGGCCCACTCACGCCCACCGTTGCGATGCTAGTTGCGGCGGTGCTGTTGAAACCGCTGCAACTGCCAGCGCTGCTGGCGCGGCTGCCGTTCCCAGGGCAGTTGCGGCCAGCGTTTCTTCCCCAGCCGCCGCCGCGCCGGCCAGCGACGCAGTCGCGGAACCCGCCGGCTGCGCAGACAGAGTCTCGCACGCGGCTCTTGAGTTCTGCCATACCCTGTCGCAGTCGTAGCCGTTCTTCGTCGCGACGCATGGGGCGGCGGGGGGAGGAAGGGGCGAAGAGGAAGAGGATGTACCAACCCATCGTAACCAATGGCTGTGGCCGACTTGTTGCCAAGAGCCGTCTGACGACGCGCTTGGAGCGGCCGCTGCTGATGGCAGCGGCGCTGACGCCAGTGGAGTCGGTCGACCGCCGTTCCAAGGGCCTGCGCTCTGCATGGGATCATCTTCCTTGGGAACCGGAGCCACGGGCTTCAAAGTTCTGGAAGTGTCCCCAATTGTCCATACTCCTCGTAGGACTCGTTCGTGCACTTGTTGAAGTATATGTGCGCTCTTCCCGTCACCCGTCCTGGCGGATGGGTTGCTGTCGCGACGGACCCTGGAGGCACGTCTCCTGCCATGTTGAACGGAAATAAGTGCACGAAGGCGAGACTAACAGCGGATGAATAGCGTGATGAACAGCGACGGAGGGTTGGAGCCGGCGCTGCCGAAAAGCAGCGTCACATGGCAAGGCCGTGGCAACGGAGCATATGCTGACTACAGACATGAATGTGAGGAAGGATGTGAAATACGAAGACTTCTGTAAAGCGGAATGAATGTGTCTAACAGCGGTATGATAGTGGGGCTGAGAGCGGGCGCTGGGCGCAGCGGGCGGTACAGGCAAAGATAAGGTGAGATAAGCAAGAAAGGAAGGCAGACCGTTCGAGTGAGAAGAGGGGGAGGGGGAGGAGAAGGAGGAGGAAGAAGGAGGAAGAAGGAGGAGAGGAATAATGAGAAGGAAGAGAAATGAGAAGAAGGAGGAGGTAGAGGAACGAGGAGAAGAAGGAAGGAGGACGAGAAAAAAACAGGAGGAAGAGGCAAGCGGCGTGAGGAGGCGGAGGAGGACGACGACGAGGAGGAGCGAAGACTCGGAGAAGCGGCGCTCCTCCCTGGCCCACTGCCTCTC
>CAUYUJ010022113.1:77500-128457 GCA_963575745.1 Prorocentrum cordatum
GTCCGGCAGTTATGTTGATTCGTGGTGCTGAAATCCTTTAGAATGGGGTTCTGTCACGATTCCGGATCGTAAAGACGCAGCAGTCAAGTTGATCCGTGGCGTTAAAATCCCGAGAACATTTTTTTGGCATGCTTCAGGGTCTTCAAACGGTTGTCTTCCAACGAGACAGTTCCCTCAATGGAAATGAACCGTTGTAGGGGCCTATGAAGAGGGAGCTTGGAGTGAGGGTTAATTCCAACATCGTTGATGACTCTTGGCTTTACACTGGTCCTCCTCCTCCTCCTCCTCCTCCTCCTCCTCCTACCCCGCCTCCTCCTCCTCCTCCTCCGCCTCCTCCTCATCATCATCATCAGCAGCAGCATCATCAGCATCATCATCAGCATCATCAGCATCATCAGCATTCTCAGCATCAGCATCATCAGCATCATCAGCATTCTCAGCATCAGCATCATCATCAGCATCATCAGCAGCATCATCATCAGCAGCATCATCATCAGCAGCAGCATCGTGATCTGCATCATCATCAGCATCATCAGCATCATCGGCAGCGTCATCAAAAACCTAATCATCCTCAGCATCATCATCAGCATCATGAGCATTATCATCATCGGCATCACCTTAATCATCATCGTCATCAGCATCCACATCACCATCATCATGATCGCCATCCGAATCAGCGACATCATCATCATCATCAGTCTCAGCATCAGCATCAGCATCAGCATCATCATAATCATCATCAGCATCAGCATCATCAGCATCAGCATCAGTATCAGCATCATCAGCAGCATCATCAGCAACAGGAGTATCATCATCATTATCTTCCTCCTCATCTTCCTCCTCCTCCTCCTCTTCCTCCTCCTCCTTCTCATCCTCCACATCCTCCTTCTCCTCCTCCTCCTCCTCCACCTCCTCCTCCCTCCACTCCTTCTCCTCATACCTAACTTCTCCCTGTCGCACCCCGAAGCATTTTTTTTGCGCGGGCCTGGCGTTTCGCCTGAGACTTCATGACCATGTATGGTTCTGAGGCTTAAAACATGACAAGAGTTTCACAGATGGAGGGCGGGTCCTTTTCAAAATGTGGCTCTCGCCTTAGCGTCGCGCACATTCGCTTCAAATAATGCAAGAGCTTCACGGATTGAGGGCGGGTCGTGTTCAAAATGTGGCTCTCGCCTTCGCGCCGCGCACATTCGTTTCCAAAACTTGCAAGAGCTTCACGGATTGAGGGCGGGTCGTTTTCAAAATGTGGCTCTCGCCTTAGCGCCGCGCACATTCGTTTTCAAAGTTAGCAAGAGCTTCACGACTTGAGGGTGGATCGTTTTCAAAATGTGGCTCTCGCCTTAGCACCGCGCACATTCGTTGTAAAAAATGCAAAAGTGGCACGGATTGAGCCTTCGCGCCGCGCACATTCGTTTTCAAAATGCACAAGAGCTTCACGGATTGAGGGCGGTTCCTTTCCAAAATGTGGCTCTCGCCTTAGCGCAGCGCACATTCGTTTTGAACATTTACAAGAGCTTTACAGATTCCCATGATCAACGTACCAGAAGTGGTGGTTTGGAAGGATTTAGGATTATGCGGGTGTAACTGTTATTTTGATTTGCGGTGTTGAACTCCCAAACATGGCATTCTGGCACAATTCCAGATCGTCAAGACGCAGCAGTCAGGTCGATACGTGGCGTTGAAATCCCGAGAACCATGTTTTGGCATGCTTCAGGATCTTAAAACCGAGGCAGTTCCTTCAATGAAAATGAACCGTTGTATGAGGCCTATGAAAAGTGACCTTGGAGGGAGGGTTAATTCCAACATTGTTGATGACTCTTGGGTTTACACTGGTCCTCCTCCTCCTCTTCCCCCTCCTCCTCCTCCTCCTCCTCCTCCTCCTCCTCCTCTTCCTCCTCATCCTGTTCCTCCTCCTCCTCCTCGTCCTCCTCCTCCTCCTCCTCCTCGTCCTCCTCCTCCATTTCCTCCTCCTCCTCCCCATCATCATCATCATCTTCCTCTCTTGACCGTCCGATCCTTCCTCGAGTCCCATCCGAACCCTCCCACGGCCGGCCTGCGCCCTCCCGGTGTTCCACGACGTCCGCGGCGACGAGCCCGGCGTCGCCCGCGGCGCACGAGAAGTCCAAATGCAGGCCGACCTGCGCGCGCCGTCACCGTCGTCGTCGTCGCCGCCGCCGCCGTCGCTGGCGGAGGAGGGGGAAGAGGAGGGGGAGGTGGAGGAGGAGGAGGAGGAGGAAGAGGAGGAGGCGGAAGAGGGTGAGGAGAAGGAGGTGAGGGCGGAGGCGGCGGAGGAGGCGGAGACAGGCCAAGAGAAAGAAGGGCGGTCGAGAGCACGAAACAAGAAGAGGCGAAGGTCCCGGGGGGTCCTGCTAGCGCGCGAGCTCGGCCAGGAGCGGTTTCTTCCTGGACGCCTTGCAGGGACGACCCTTGCGCGCTCGACGAATCCGACCTTCGCCAGAGACTCTGTCGGACCCTTTGAGAATGTTAGATTTGCAACACGCGGCATCAAGGAGTCTGCCAGAATTCTGAATCCGAAAAGGGCGGGCACCCAACCCAGACACCTGGAAACCTCGCTGGATCTCCGCCCTATCCTCGACGCGCAACATCACGATTTCACACTTCTCCATGTCCAGCACGGGCCCCGAGACAGTGCCGGGCGCGGCCATGCGCTTGCAGGCGAAAGGGGGCGCGCGATACAGGTTGCGGGTAACGAAATAGATGCCGCCCGCGAAAACCCGATCCCGGGCGGGGCTGCAGCAGATACCGCGGGCGAGGATCTAGAGCGAGAGAGAAGGAAAAATATCAAAATAAGACTTAGAGGACAGCTGCGTCCCCCGCCCCTCACGACCCAGTTCCTGCACTTCCCGAAATCGCCTGTGGAAGTGCACGCCTAGACATCAGCATGGAGGCTCCAAAGATCGAGGAGGAGGCCAGCTGGCAGCCCCACGCGGGCCAGCACAACAAAAAACGCGCGGGAGGCACGCATCCGTGCGCCGACCTGCTCGGGCCGTCTTTGCTGGAGCGCGTGGGCCAAAACGGCGTTAGCGCAGGTTTCCGACGGGAGGGGGCGAATGCCACGCGCCCCGCCCAGGGCGCGCTTGGGCCGGCGCGGGCGAGGCCGCAGCCGCCGCCCATGGTCTTGACGCCGTCTCTGGGCGAGCGCTGCCTCGCGCCAGCGCCACGAGCCCGCGCTCGTGCCCGGGCGCGCGAGGAACTCCGGGCGGGGCCGCGCGACGGTCTGGGGACGCGCGCGGGCGCGCTCGCCAGCCCCCCTAAAACGACGCGAAGATCGGGACAAAATTGGATCGGGATCACTCGAAATCTCTGAGAATCGGCGGGCTTGGAGGATGTATTGGGCGCCGCGGCCGCTCCAGAGCGTTCCGGAACGCTCTGAGAGCGCTCCGGAACGCTCTGGAGCGATTTATCCCGATCCTAGCCTTGTTTTACCCCCCCCCATCCACCACATCAGCGAGGGGAGGGGCACCGGCCCTGGCCCGATCGGAGAGGATGCCGCCGCGGGGGCTGGAGCCAAAATGGCGACGGACCCCGAGGCCCCGCGCTGACCCTCTCTCCCTCCTCAGCCCACCACCGCCCCGCCCGTTGAACCCGCCGCGACCTCGCGCCCCGCCTCCGCCCCCGCTCACACCCCCCTCCCCTCGCCGCGCCCCTGCTCCCCCCCCCCCAACCGTCCGTTCACCCATCCGCTCCCCGCTCCTATCTATGTCCATCCCTCTGTTCTCCCCACACCCATTTCCGTTTCCTGCGCCCGCTGGCCCCTCCCTCTCCATTTCAACCTCTACCCGTCTCTGCCCCGTTCCCCGAGATCCCCCTTCGCGGCCCCCGCGCCCCCGCCACCCTCCCCGCCCACTCCAACCCCCAAAAAAACAAACGAAAACAGAGCGCAACAAAAAATTGGACGCGGTTTCCGCTCCTACGCGAGCGGGGCACCAACGCCGGCCACGGCCAACCTTCGGCCGACTCTATCGGCGGCTGGGAGCGAAGCCCCAGGTAACCAAGGCCACAGAAATTCCGAGAGGGTCATAGGGCGATTTCCACTGGCCTGATTGGCGTATAGAATTTCGGCGGGCCGTTTAGCTTGTTACAATCAGAAATTCTCGTCGTCTCGAAATTCTATACACCAATCAGGCCTTCAACTCTTCTCCTAAAGTTTCTGATTTTCCCAAAAATCCACCGCGGCGATGGACAGCGGGCGACTGCGCGCGGATGCCCCCGCCGGGGCTGCAGGAGAAGCTCCACGCGGGGGACAAACTCACTGGCAAATGCGACGACACTGCCGGGAGGGGGGGGGCTCCGAGCCGGGGCCCTGCGCGGAGCATGCCATGCGGAGCACAGTCTGTTCAAACGGACGCCGACATGTGTTCCAATGCGCCACACGTAGCAACTGCTGCCCCCACCGGGCTCGAAAGGCGGCGCTCCCCGCGGGGCGCCACCCGCTCGAAGAGGCACGCCGACAAGGGCGCGGTGGCGCCGGGGGAAGTCCCACTGGGGCCTTCGTGCAACGGTGGCCGCGATCTTCGCGAAGGGCGCAATTGGGGCGCCCCCGCCAGGGCCGCCGGCGGAGCTGCCTCGCTGGCGCGAGCCGCGGGAACGGCGCGCCGCAGCGGCTGCGGGTACGCTTCGGGGGCGCCCCTCCCGGGCTGCAGCTCGCGCCCGGGGCGCGCCGGAATGAGCGCGGAGACGCTTTGGGCGCGCCCCAACTGGGGCCGCAGATGCAGACCCCCACGGGGCGCGATCCGCGCGAGGAGCTTGCAGAACTGATCACGACGTTCGCAGCAACAGCAGCGGACGGCGCCGACGGGGAACCAGCAGGCAGCGCAGCAGAGGCGGCCGCGAGCGGAGGAGGGCGGGGGGAGGCGGGTAGAGGAGGAAGACGCGCGGCGCAGCGAAGAAAAAACGAAACACATCAACGGAACAAAATCGAAGAACAAGCAGCACCGAAACCCTGCCAAAACGCTGGTGCGTAGCATTGACGAACTGGGGGGAGTCATTCGGGATCTGCTGGATGCAGCCAGAGAGGGGGCGGGCCTCGGGAAGGGCGCGATTCTCCTCAACGTCGAAGACTTCACCCCAGCGGCCGTCGAGCTCGAGGGCAGCCTCGTCTGGATCTGCGAGCACTGGATCGCCGGGGCCGCACACCCCGACGAGCTCGACCCGGGGCCGCCGAGCAGCCCGGGCAGAAGCAAGGCGGCGGACACGAGTGATGGCCTGTTCAGCCGAGAGAAGCGCGCCCCGCATGAACTGGACTTCCTGCCCTGAGAGGCCGCGCGAGCTTGTCCATGCCGGCAGCCTTCTCTGGACTGGGCACATCACATGATATCCCGGCAAAGCGCCGGACATGCGCAGCAGCAATGTGAATGATACCCTTAATCGCCTGCACCTAAGAGCACGGATCCTGAGAGAGGCCTGCGGCATCAAGTAAGTCCTCCACAAATGTGCCAACCCGAGCGTCGCCTGGAGACCCACGTCGGAATGCGCTGTATAGATACCTCGGCAGGACTAGGGGGGATACAGGCACATAAAAGCAGAAACATGATATGAAGGCTCCTTCCTGAAGACACCCGCGTTGGCCATATAGTCGAGCCGGGTAGGTGCGGCGAAATTACTGTAGATGCGATCCAGACGACCCTTGCTTTAGCTTCATGGTTGAAGACGAGCTGATCCACTTCAGCATGCGAGGGAAAGAGGCGGCCAAATGCGATAGCTAGTCGGGATATGCTTGGCTTGGCTTGCGGAGGCTCGGGGTAGAATCTACATTTACCATGTTCGTGAAATGCGAAATCGCCCATGACGATGCTGAGCGCCGCGGGCTGCTGCTTCGAATAACGCGAGACCACCGCGAGGGCGCGCCTGGTCGCAGTCTCTGACCAGTCAGGATCAAGATGAACTCCAGTCACCTGCAAGGTACCTTGCTGGCCGACACAGGAAGGAGAGAGGTTACGCCCAGAAACATGTTCACAGGGAAGCACGGACTCGAAATCCTGCACCAAGGACCTTCGCACCAGGAGAAACAGACCCCCAGCATGAGCACCCTTGACAAGCGATCCAAAGCACGGACGCCCTGGTAGTCCCGCGCCAGAGTCTCCAGATCTCCCACATGACCGTGAGTCTCCTGTACACACACACACTACGTCCGTTGTCCGCGCAAGCTTGGCAATCCCTTTGGACTGCTTCCTAAGGAAGAGGAGGGGAGCTGTGGACGGCGATTTAAAAAGACTCTGGCAATTCTGTGTGCAAGCGCGAAGCGCCATATTCATGTACTTGAGTTGCAGCAGGCTCGGGAGCTACTGCACCCACAGTTGAGCTCGAACTTTACGACGACAAGGAGGGTAAGCGGGGCGACGCCCCCGATGTTTAAGAAGTAGCTACCTGCGAAAAGGATGGACCAGAAGCCGAGGTCATTGGCGTACCCGCAGAGGACGAGAGGATGTCTCCTTGTGAGCTGGCACCACCTGGCATCCCAATCTCATCAGGCCAATGGAGGTGTTCTTCGTCATCATTATCTGGCTGGTTATCTTCTTGCTATGAAAGCGACGTCTGCGTCTCCCAGAGGTAAAGGCCACGAAGACTGATGTCACTCATGCTGGCCTGCACCGCGGCGGGGTCGAGCTGGAAGTACTGGCAGGCGCCAGCGTCGACGTCGAAGCTCATGGAAGCATGGCGATGATGGGCTCCCATGTCTTGCTCAGGGCGCGCTGCTTCGTACGGACATCCTTGATAAAGCCGGTCATGGCCTTGATGCTGTGGAGGCTCCTGTCGCGCGGATCGATCCACTGAATGTTCACCATGCTGGCTGGAGCGCTCGGAGAACTGCTTCGCAAGGGAATCGCTGGAGAAGGTGAGGCTGTAGCTCTGACTGATACGACGACTCTGAGTCTGAACTTTGTTATCCATCACACGCGTGAAGATATGACCCTTCCGATGTTCGTAATGCGGCTGTCGCATACTGGCCAAAATCGCTCGCGAAAATTTACGAGTCCATCGACGGTATTTCTGTCATGCTGATAGGAACGCGATGCTGTCGGCTGTTGAAGACCGCTGTCGAGTCGAGGATTCTTGGGACTTGGAGCCTCGAGGCGCGAAGACCGTGTGCAACCCGCGTCAGCTGCCGAACCTGGTGAGCCCGAACTCGCAGATGCAGATGTCGAGCCAGCTTGCAGCAGGAGGATGACGTCGTTGTGCCTTCTTCAGCTGCAAATGGATGGTTTCGATGTGCTTGTTTTGCGCAACGATCCGTGCGATGACCGAAGTCTGCAGGGACCTGGGCGGCCATGGATGAGATCAGCGTATTTGTGAGCAGGCTGACCTGGCCTTCCATGATCCCCTCGGGATGACTCGGCACTCGTGCGATGAGGCCAGAAAACGTTTCCGCCATGGCAGAGGGAAAATGCAAGCAAAGATACACTGGTGCGTGTAGATCTTCAGGCTGTGCCTGGGAGCAGTGCCACAATCACGACGCAGCCAGTGCAGACGAACACACCAGGGACCCCCTTTCGGCCACACGCGAGAGTGACCCTGGGCAGGCGTGACCTCTGGCGCGCGGCGCGCCGACCGCTGCATGCACTGCCGCAGCAGGGGCCTGTGTTCGGGCTTACCCCGATAGCCGCGCTCTGAGGGCCACTCCGACGAAGGGTCGCCGGGCTTCCGGGTCGTAGCTCCGCGACACCTGCCGTGACCCTCTCCGGCCTGCGGGCCGCAGCCGCTGACCCACACCGGAGGAGAAGCAAGCCTTCCATTCGCAGCTTCTGGCCGCCTTCGCGGCACGCCAGGCCACGACGCTCTGCTGAGAGGAAGAGGCGGCGGAGGAGGACAGGTAGGAGAAGTAAGGAGGAGGAAGAGGAGGAGGAGGAGGAGGAGGAGGAGGAGGTGAAAGAGGTGGAGGAGGAGGGCGGAGGAGGAGGAGGAGGAGGAGGAGGAGAAGGAGGAGGAGAAGAAGAAGGAGTAGGAGGAGGAGGAGGAGGAGGAGGAAGAGGAGGAGGAGGAAGGAGGAAGGGAGGACCGGCTCCGCGAACAAATTTCGAGCCTGAATCGGCGATACGTCGCCGATAGATTGGCGACAGGCCCCCGGCGGCGAAACCCTACATTTCCTGGGAGGCGCGGGCCCGCGGGCCCCGACCCGCGACGGATGGGCCACTGGGGGTCGATGCAGCCCTCTTGAGCCTAGCCCCCCTAACCAGCCTCGAACGTATCCCTTTCCCTGAGATTGATAAACCAAAAGTCGACGACAATCTTAGGGATGCACCCTCAGAAACGGAGGGAATCCCTAAGATCGGCATCGAGATGAGGCGATGCCAATCATAGGGATAGGGATATGTTCCAAGCTGGTGACCTCCCCCCCCGGCATTGCCCCATGGCTTTCCGGCCATACCTCGGCTCTCCAGCGGCCGCTGGTGAGGCGCAGCCGCTGGCACGCCTCCCGAGGATGGAGAAAGCCGACGAGGAGCGACGAAAGCATCGCCGAGAGCCGACGTGCACCAGGAGAGCCACACACCCAGACGTGCGACGTCCTGATTTTGTCAGGACGGCGTCTCCAGAAGTCCAGACCCTCTCCCCGGGGCAATTTTTTCATCCTGAGCCGCCTTTTGACGCTCCCGGGGCCTGGCGAGGGCTCCCAGGGGCCGAAAATAGCGAAAAACGTGCCGTCCTGATTTTTTTTTGGACGACGTGATCATGCCTGGGCACCGAGGATCACCATGGCGAAGGTCCCTTCTTGGGCGTGGCCGGCCGTTTTCCTCCTGGCGTGGCTGGTCACTTCGCAGGCGCCTCTGGCCCTGGCCCTGCGCCGCCGGGCACTCCCGAGGGGCTCAGATGTCCTTCTTCTGCAGGGACGGCGGGAGCGACTGCTTGAGCTTCTCTGCCTCGGGGCAGGAGATGAATGTGTGTATAGGGATGCGACCGAGGGGTCGATCCTATACTAGGGTCCGTTGGTAGAGGCACAGGAGGAAGAGGTTAGCTACTCCTTTCCCTGGGTTCCGCGCGGAGGGCAGCGCGGTATGATGTTCATGCCAACACCTGAGCCGATACGTTAGCGGTATATGACGATAGAATGGTGAGATGAGCGGACTGCCCACACAATGAAGGGGCCCTGGGGCACACAAATAAACAGGCACAGATCCCAGGAGACCCCATATGTCCACACATTCTCTGGATCCCCGTCTTCCCCCACACACTTCCCAGATGTTCCCACCTGTTCCTGGGGATCGACGATGCATCGTGTCTGTGTGTTTGATCCCCTCCTGAGAGAAGCCCAGACCACCCCGCGCGGTGGAAGGAACCGCGCCCGAAGGCCTCGTGGCCGCTTTCGGCCTCCAGGGGGGGGGGCCCTTGCGAGACCACGGGGCGCTCGGGCTTCTGGCGGGCGGGCCCCGTGCGCGCCACGACTGCGCTGTGCAGAGACGCGCTGAGCAGTCGTAAAACTTGGCGGCGCGCACAAGGGGATGGAGGGAGGGGGGAGGGCTTCTTAGAAGGAGCCTGCTTCTTAGAAGGCGCCAGCCTTGCATCTACAGATAAGGCCCGCGCCTTCTAAGAAGCAGGGATGCTTCTAAGAAGCCCTCCCCCCTCCCCCCACCCCCCTCTGCGCGTGGCTGAAACACCCCGAGCGCGTGCCCCAAGCAGTCGGGTGCACCACAGCCATTCTGACTGCTGGGCCGCGAACGGTCCTTTTCCGGAGCGGAGTCCCACTACAGGCGCAACTATGATCAAGAAAATTAGCTCGTAAGGAATATGGGCCAGCTTCCTGAAGGTTCCCAGAAAATCTTTAATTGTCATGCAAGGAAGGTGGGCCAGCTTCCTGGAGGTCTCATGAAACAAACCTGGGCCAGCTTCTGTTGTTGCTAACGCTGGGGAGACGAGCGCGTTCAAGAAACTGTGCCGGCCTTCTGGCAGGTTGGTTAGGAAACGCTGGCCCAGCTTTTCAGATGGAGGAATCTCAATCACATGTTCGACCGCAGCCATCACTAGACCAAGGCGGTTCCGGGCTTATGTTGCATCCTCGGAGCGCCTTGTCTGTCCCGTCGCGGCCCTTTCTGCGTCGAATCCGTGTCGAATCCATGCCGGACTCGTCGGATCCATGTCGAATCCGCGTCGAATGCACGCCAGATCCGCGTCGAATCCGCATCGGGCCCGCGTCGGGCACAAGGAAACACCCCAATTTTGGGGGACAGGCGAGGTCCCCCGAAGATGTAACGCAGGAGGAGGAGGAGGAGGAGGAGGAGAAGACGGAGGAGGAGGAGGGGGAGGAGGGGGTGGAGGAGGAGGAATGGGTGCGAGAGCTTCTGGAGCAGCCGTGTCTTCCACTCCGGCCCCAGCCTACACAGCACCTGCCCCATCCGCCTGCGGAACCCCCCGAAGCGGCCGGCAGCCCCCGACCGGGGGCCGAGGAGAAGGACGAGCCACGACCTACAGTTCCTTCTTGGGCCGTGTTACACTCGGACTTAACAGTAGGGACATGGACTCTAGACACCGACGCCTGTGCCGGCCCTGCACTGATATCCGCCGACCCGTTGTGGGTCTCCAGGAGTCTGAAATAGTTTCCCCCCCATAACCCCCCCCAGGGGACCCCAAACCGAAGATTTGACCCCCCCTCCGGCCCAGGACGACCCCGGACCGAGCGCGTCATGGAGGGGCAGAAGGCCCCAAACAAGGCCAGGACGGTCCAAGAGAACCCAAAGATCGCCCAAGACGCCCAAGATGGCCCCAAGACGCCCAAAATGGCCCCAAGACGGCCCTACAGGCCGCCAAATCGCCTCAAGAGGCCTCCAAGAGACCTCCAAAGAGGGCCCCAAGAGGCGACAGATATTGATTCCCAACCATCCTGTGGTGTTGAGTCCTCGTTTTGAAAAGACGGTCCCCGCGTCCCTGCTCATCATCTCCTCCTCCTCCTCCTCCTCCTCCTCCTCCTCCTCCTCCTCCTCCTCCTCCTCCTCCTCCTCCTCCTCCTCCTCCTCCCTCTTCCCCCTCCTCCCTCCTCCCTGCGCTTCACCCACCCAGGACAACGCTTCGTGGCCCCATAGGGGGCTCCACCGGAGGTCCCAACAGCGTTTCGTGGCCCCATTGGGGGCTCCACCAAAGGCCCCAGCCGTGCGCTGCACTGGCACCAGCCCTATTTGTTGCACTGGTGTTCCTCCTCTTCCCTGCCCACGGCAAATTTCCAACTAAACCTTTCTGGACGGGCTGGCTGGGATACAGTAGGGGCCCGACCACAAGAAGCCTTGTACAAGAAACCCAACCCTGAGACCCCAAGACGTCCATCGATCTTTGGTGTGGGAGCGTCACGCTTTCCATCGTAAACCATCGACACCCAAGAAACCCATGGCACCCTGGAAGCAAGCAGGGTGTTTCTTGACATGGATCTCCACTGTATGCAAATCGTCGAGAAGTCGAATGCGGTTGTTGATTATGTTCCGACTGCACCCCGCCTGTTCGTCCCCGAAGCCATGCTGCGCCAGTCGGCCTGCGCAACCGAGCCACGCTGGTGCCCCGATTGGACTTCGATGATGTTCTGATTGTGTGTGTGTTACGTGAGTCATGGTGTCCCGAAGTGTCCCCACGGAGGTACGAGCACCCTGTGAAGCTCTCACGCCTTTCCTGGGAGTCTGGACCAAATTCGCTCGTGCCGCGCACACCGGCATCGTATGGCGGTTACACGTGCGGGCTGCGGCTTCCTTGTTTGCCTGCCTGCTTGCGTGGCCTGCTTGCTTGCCTGCCTGCGTGCTCGCTTGCGTGCGCGCTTGCTTGCAGGCTTGCGTGCTCTGTTGCTGGTTTCCCAGAGCTTACTTGCGTGCGTGATTGATTGCGTGCGTAATTGCATGCTCGCTCGATTGCGTGTTTGCGTGCCCGCTTGCGTTCGTGCTTGCTTGCGTGCCTGCCCTGTGCTCGCACTTGCTAGCCCCTAGCCTGGGAGGAAACGGCTTTTGCTCGAGCGCGTTCGTCAGAAGTACGTCTGCAATTCGAGCCGGCGCGTTTCGCCTGTGCTGGACCAGAGGTTGCTGCAGCACTGCGGGAAAGGAAAAAGCCTTCGTGCTCGGTCGCCTGCCTGCGTTCCCGCGTGCTTGCTTGCGCGCTTCTGCGCTTGCGTCCTTGGTTGCGTGGCGTTCTTCCTTGCGTGCCTGTTTGCTTACATGCGTGCTTGCGTGCTTGCGCGAGTGCTTGCGTGCTTGCGTGCTTGCTTGCCACCAGACAGTTCACTCCTCAGTACCAACAGCTCGGCTACGCTAATGTATTACACCACGTTCATTTGGAGTCAACGCTGGTAGATGTCGTGCTTTCATTGTATTCCGATAGGCCCCGTAAAGTGGCACAATGGTGTCCCGAATGGTGTGTGATAGCGTCCCCATGGAAGCCCCGAGAAAAGTTCGGTGGGGCCCCCATGCATGTTCAACGTGCATGTTCAATGTCATCCCAAGGATGTACCAAGAGTGTAAATGGTATGTGGATTTCAGATTGCTTCCCAATCGAGCTGCAATGGAATAATGATGTGCATCATGATGCGAATGCTAGAGAATTCAGTTGCGAAGACGGTTTCGGTGCTTGCCCCATAGTGGCTTGCAGTGTCCCAGCGTCGGGCGGACCGATGCCATCAGAACTCGTTGAAGTTACCTCATCCGCCTAAAGCTTCCAAGCTCCAATAGTTGTACAGAGCCACAGCTAAGGCCAAAGCGCAAGCCTCAACTAGAGTTTAAGCAAAGGCGCAGAGCTAAGAGCTAAGCGCTAACTCGAACCGACAGCTAAAGCAAGCAAGGGATGGCTACTGCAAGCGTGAGAAGTACATGCTCCAAACTTCCGCTGAAGCTAGCGCTCAGACTGGGGATCAGGCTAAGGTTAAAGAGAAAAGTAAACGATCTGTGCGGTCTGAAGTCAGGACGTCGCTCGAGGCTCCACCGCCCGCAGTGGCTCGCGGTGTAACGAGGTGTCGCGCTGAGGCGTTTGACATCGGGAAACTGTTGCTGAGAGCTATCAGCTCTGAGCAACAGTTTCAAAGCGCTGATTCCGAATCAAAGCTTAAGCAAAAACAAGAAGTTGCTCAAGCTTAATCGAAGCTCAGGCAAAGGCACAGAGCTAAAAGGCAACCTAAAGCTGACTGCTAAAACGCAAAGGTACGGCGGAAACCAATGTGCAAAGTAGCACAGGAAAAAATAATACAACTGCGCAACACATACGGAAGCTACAGCAACACGCAAAGTCAACACTAAGCAGGTGCTAAAACGATAAGCTACACGTAAAGATATTTGTAAGGGACCCAGGTGGTCTTTCATTTCGGCGTCGGTAATACCAGGACCTCCGCCGTGGGGCCCAACGATGTCCCGCAGTGTCCCACCGTGGAGTTGTGGAAAATAACAGATGAAGCGAATGCTGAAACTCAAGCTAACGCTGCGACTGAAGCTGGAACCGTGCTGAAGCGAAACACTGTGAGTGAGTCGAAGTATGATGGGCGGTAATGATTAGCTGTTGCACTTAGCTTCGATTCAATGGCTAAACCTGAAAGCGAAAAACTGATGATGTTTGAGTGGTGTTTCTCTGCTGGCACCTGCCATTTGCTGGCAGCTGCCTTCTGCCTGCCAGGGCGACGCCATAACAAAGCATGTGCGTGCACAAGAAGACTCAAATGTGGCCGTTGGCACCGATCAGTAATGGACGCACAACGAGCAGCTTTGGCACGAGAAATTGAAACATGTGTCGAACCACTTCCAACACCAACCCCCTTCTCTCCACAGGCCTTTCTACCAGACAGCCAACGAAGCCGACCAAGCGCTAAAAAGCAAAGCAAAACCTCAGGCTAAAGTGACATTCGAAAACAGAAGCGGAATCTGTGAGGGCTCCCCAACACGAGCAATACGTGAAACATAATGTGAGCCACGTGAGCCACCAGTGACATCCACCCACACCTAACAACCTCTTTACCAGCCAAAGGCCACTCTACTAGATCGCGAACACATTCATACCACCGACGCCTTGCTCTTGTCGGACATGATCAAAGTGTAGAGGTAGCTGGCGCACCGAATCTTGAACTTGGTCTCCGCACCATTCTTCTTGATCTTCACCGACTTGGCGTCCTTCCGGCGCGCAATCTGCAAGAACTGGCGGATCTCCGTAATCTGTTTCGGCATTGTCCTTAGCTCTTCCCGGTCTGCGTGCGAGGTCGGGACACGTTCCCTGAGCCGAAATCATGAAGTCAGCAGGAAGACGAAGATTATGGCGATCAGGAGCACAGCGACCGACCAGCATGAGGACGAGCACGAGGCCCACGAGACCGACAACAAGAACGTGTTTCGACAAGGGAGAGAGGGACGGCAATGGAGACGTGAGAGGAAGAGAATCTTGACGACAGCGACGAACTGCCAGATCAGGAGAATGGAAAGGGGGATGGACAGGGAGGACAACCTGGACGAGAGGACGAGGACGTTGATGACAGCACGGCAGTAGGACAAGCAACACCACGCGAGCGCGGAGGCTGGATGCAAGCGGAGGTGGCGGCAGCGACGGAGCGCAGGCACGGAGGGGCAAACGCAGCTAAAGGCAGAACGATCTCCCGACGCGTAACACGTGCGCCTTCCGAATGCTGACGTCAACGTGCTCGGGTATATCTCAGACGGCGCATAAGCCACGAACTGAAGGCAATCGCGGAGCCCAAAGGAAGGCGATAAGCGGGATCGCAAAAACTTTCCTGTGGGAGCTCTGCGGCACACATGCCTGCAACAAATGACAGTGTTGCTCGCACCATCGCAGGCAGCATATTTGGATACCCTTCTTGTGGATACTCGCTGGGAGCTCCTTATTGGCGTTGGTGGCGAAGCATGGCGCGCACATTGCGAAGCGATGGTGGTGCAGGACGGCAGAGCTGGTAGCTGGCAGGCCGCTGGGAACCTGGCCTAAATGCGACCGACCAGCCCCAGCAGTCCAGACACTGGCGCAAACTGCGGGTGCTGGAGCGGGCCTGGGTGCGGCTGTGGGAGTGGATGCGGGCGTGGGTTGCGCAAATCTCTTCCTCCCTCCGCCCCCTCCAAGGCGGCTCGCTCCCGAGAACACGTGGGACTCGGCTCGTACCTTGCTCACTGGACGAACAGCTGAGCTTGTCTACAGCCTGCAATGGCGCATCGTTCTCTCATTTCGGATTGCGTTGGCTTCGCAACGGCACCGCTCCGTTGTCGGCTCACCCGGCCGCGGACGTAAAAGTGTGGGCGTGGGCGTGGGCGTGGGTGAAGTTCCCCGTTGGCGCCGTTCGGTTCCGGCCTGTGCATGATTCCCCATGTTCCTCCTCTACTCTCGGATCTTCCACCGTCTGGTGATGCGACTCGTGTGGACTGGGTGCGGCCTGGTGAACGCTCCTGGGGTACGTTGCGCTTCGGCGTCTACTGCATCACTTTACGACCGGTTGAGGTCCTGCGCTTGTTGAAAAGGTGGCCATGAAATCTGGGTGCGTTCATGGACCCAGCCATGATATCCACGCACCCCTAACTTAGCTGCCACGATACGCAACACGCAACACGTAGCGTAATGATGCGGAGCTCCACGCGTAGACTGAAAACGTGGGCCTGACGCGAGAAGTTCGCCAAAACGTGGGGATGGTAAGTGGAGCCAGCACGCAACGAATCGACGCAGACGTTTATCAGCACGGCACGTGCTGCGTGTCAAAACGGGCGGATCGAGGCAGCTAACTGAGTGAGTCCATGGTCGCCGCCATAATGTCCACGCTGCTGCTGCTAAGGGCAGCCTGTCCCGATGGGCGAAACCCTGCCATATCCACGCGCCGCTCTCGTCCTCACCCCCTCTTCGACGCCTGGTGGCTTTCGCCTCCTATCTCGGGCGCCTCCGGCGGCCGCTCGGCACGACCCGGGGCAGGGGCACCCTCAGAGAGCCCTCGGCGAGGCGCAGCTCTCGATCAGAGAACCCCACCAAAACGTTTGGCCCCCCACCTTCTCGGGTGCTACCTGAATTACCCCAGGCCCAGGGTGTCCCCAGGACCTCCAGGGAGGCAGACTTTCTCCAGAGCACCCCTCATGCCACGCAGAAGTCTCCCTTTCAATTGTTTTTTTTAGTTTTGTCATGTCTTTGGAGAACTCTCCCTTTGAGAGCCGAAGACGAGCAATTCGCCAATCGACTTGGCAAGGCGAAGCTGGGGTTGGGGACGGGGGGGGGCCGTGAGAGCATGGGGGCACCGTGAGGCAAGGGCGGGGGAGAGAATACCGTGAGGAGGGGATGGTGCCGTGAGGCTGGGGCGCGGGGACGGGTACCATGAGACTTGGGGTGTACCGCGAAGCTGGGGCGGGGGACGAGCCCCGAGATGCGAGGTATCGAAAGGATGCAGCATCGTGGAAGATCACGACCAGAATCCCGGACCCCACGATGCTGCGCCACTTCTCGAGCTGGGCCGACCCGTGAGAGTCCCGGGGGTCCAAGCCGAGCGCAAACGCCTGGCGCGAGAAAATTGAGACGCCAAATCTCAGGGAAGCATCGCAAGGCCGGGGAGGATACAGCGAGGCTGGGGCGAGAGACGGGTCGGGCGCCCCCGACGGCAGCGGCAGCGGCCGCCGGGGAGGCCCGCACAGCGCGCCGACAAGCGGGGGGAGGCCCCGCTGCCCCGAGGGCGGTGCGCGTTCGGCGGCGGGCGGCGAGGGCCCCCCCCCCCAGGGCGCGCCACGGCCTTGGGCGACAGGCCGGCAGGGAGATCTCGCCAGTTCAGGTACACCCTCGCCGGCGCCGGCGATGGCGGCGCCGCCGCCGACGACGACGACGACGAGAGTGGCGGCGGCGGAGGGAGATTTCTCCAGAACAGGTTCATCCTCGCGGGCGCCGGCGGTCAACTCCCTCCTCCTCCTCCTCCTCCTCCTCCTCCTCCCTCCTCCTCCTCCTCCTCCTCCTCCTCCTCCTTCTTCTTCTTCTTCTTCTGCTTCTGCTTCTGCTTCTGCTTCTGCTTCTGCTTCTGCTTCTGCTTCTGCTTCTGCTTCTGCTTATGCTTATTATTCTTCTTATTCTTATTCTTCTTATTCTTCTTATTATTCGTATTATTCTTATTATTCTTATTATTCTTATTAGTATTATTCTTCTTATTATTATTATTCTTATTCTTCTTCTTATTATTATTATTATCCTCATTATTCTTCTTCTTATTATTATTATTCTTATTCTTCTTCTTATTATTATTAGTATTATTCTTCTTATTCTTCTTCTTATTATTCTTCTTCTTCTTATTAGTATTATTATGCTGCTTATTCTTATTATTGTTCTTAGTATTCTTATTCTTCTTCTTATTATTATTATTATTCTTCTTTTTTTCTTCTTATTCTTATTATTATTATTATTCTTCTTCTTCGTCTTCTTCTTCTTCTTCTTCCTCCTCCTCCTCCTCCTCCTCCTCCTCCTCCTCCTCCTCCTCCTCCGCCTCCGCCTCCGCCTCCGCCGCCGCCTCCTCCGCCTCCTGCTCCATCTGCTCCTCCTGCTCCTCCTCCTCCTCCTGCTCCTCCGCCTCCGCCTCCGCCTCCTCCTCCTCCTCCGTCCCTCCTCCTCCTCCTCCTCCTCCTCCTCCTCCTCCTCCGCCGCCGCCTCCGCCTCCGCCCTCCGCCTCCCTTCCGCCTCCCTCCGCCTCCGCCTCCGCCTCCGCCTCCGCCTCCGCCTCCGCCTCCGCCTCCGCCTCCGCCTCCGCCCTCCGCCTCCGCCTCCGCCTCCTCCTCCTCCTCCTCCTCCTCCTCCTCCTCTCCTCCTCCTCCTCCCCCTCACTCCTCCTCCTCCTCCTCCTCCTCCCTCCCCTCCTCCTCGCCTCCTCCCCTCCTCTCTCCGCCTCCTCCTCTCTCTCCTCCTCCTCCTCCATCATCCTCCTCCTCCTCCTCTCCCTCATCCTATCATCATCTCCATCATCATCATTCATCATCATCATCATCATCATCATCATCATCATCATCATCATCATCATCATCATCATCATCATCATCATCATCATCATCATCATCATCATCATCATCATCATCATCATCATCATCAGCATCATCATCATCATCATCATCATCATCATCATCATCATCATCATCATCATCATCATCATCATCATCATCATCATCATCATCATCATCTTCGTCATCGCCATCGTCATCATCATCATCAGCAGCAGCATCATCATCATCAGCAGCACCCTCATCAGCATTATCATCATCAGCAGCAGCATCACCCCATCATCATCAGCAGCAGCAGCAGCAACATCATCATCATCATCAGCATCATCATCATCATCATCATCAGCAGCAGCAGCAGCATCAGCATCATCATCATGACGGTCGTCGTCGCCATCTTCTTCATCATCATCATGATCATCATTTCCACCGCCATCATCAACAACATCATTGCCATCAGCATCATCAGTAACAGTATCATCATCAGCAGCAGCATCATCACCATCATCATCACCATCACCACCACTTCCATCAGCATCATCATCATCAACACATCATCAACAGCAGCAGTATCATCATCAGCATCATCACGGCAGTCGTCGTCATCATCATCATCGTCATCAGCATCATGTTCATCATCAGCATCATCAACAAAATCCTTGATATCAGCATCTTCGGCAGCATCACCATCATTTTCATCATCACCATCTGCATTATCATCGCCATCGTCGCCATCAGATCAACATCACAACCACCATGAGCATACTCATACCAGAAACATCACCATCGTCATCGTCATCGTCATCGAGACCATCATCAGCATCAGCATGGTCGTCGCCTTACAATCCGAATCCTCGTCCTCATCAACAACAGCATCCGAATCATCATCATCATCATCATCATCATCATCATCATCATCATCATCCCCATCCTCATCCTCCTCATCATTATCAGCAGCATCTTGATCTCTGTCATCATCATCATCATCATCATCATCATCATCATCATCATCAGCGTCACCACCATCATCAGCAGCAGCATCATCATTATCATCATCAGCATCATCATGAGCGTCAGCATCAGCATCATCAATCACATCCTTGTCATGAGCATCATCACTATCAGCATCATCATCACCATCATCACATCATCGTCATCATCATCATCATCATCATCACCATCATCATCATCTTCTTCTTCAGCAGCATCATCATCAGCATCGTCATCATCATCAGAATCCTCTTCCTCCGCCTCCACTTCCTTCTCCTCCTTCCTTCCTCCTCCTGCCCCCACATGTTCTTCATCCTCGCCCCCGCCTCCATGTGAAGAAAAGGGAGAACGGCAGCAGGGGGAGCAGGCAGAAGGAAGCAGGCTGGGGGGAAGTTCTGTGGCAAAGAGGCAGCGGGAGGAGAAGCAGGAGGAGGAGGAGGAGGAGGAGGGAGCAGGAGGGCGGAGGGCGCGGTGAGAGGAGGACGGAAAAGGAGGCGGAGGAGCCAGAACAGGCAGGAGAGGCATGAGGTTCTGGACGGGCGCGCGGACGTGCGCCTTCACGCGGCCCGCTCCAGACCGTCTGAAACCCCCCAAAAATTTCACCTCATAGGGGGAGCGCACATCCTACTCCCGCCGGCTTCCGCTGGCCTCCCGCTGCTTCCCGCCAGCGGAGCCGCCCCCGTCTTACTCCCGCCGCCTTCCACCGACCAGGAGAGGCCGCAATCGAATCGACAAACCGGATCGGCGATCGACATGAATCGGATCGGCAGAAATCGGCCGCCGAGCCGGCAGAAGTCGAGTGGGCGGAAATCGGCAGGCGGGCAAGCCCCTGCAGAGAAATCGGCACCCACATCAGAACCCGAAGCCGGATCGCCTCGGAATCGGAAGCCGCCCACAAGTCGAAGCCGAACTTCGAAGCACCTCGGAGGCCTCGCGGCGGGCCCCCGGCCCCGAGGCACTCGCAGGCGCAGGGCCGTGCCTGCGGCGCCCCGCGCGGCCCTCGCCGCGGGCGGCCGGGGCGGCGGCGGGGCCCCGACGCGCGCGCGCCGCGCGGGCCACGGGCGGGGCGTGCGGGCGGCGCCCCCGCGGCAGGCGCCACGGGCGGCCCCCAGGGGGCCCTGGCGGCCACGCCGCCGGCCGCGCCACCGCGACCGGGCCCATGCCGAGGGACGCCCTGCAGGCCGAGGCACGCCCTGCCTGCCTCGTCGTCGCCGAGATCGGCATGGGAGGGCCCCAGGGCCACGCCACCGGGAGGGGCGCGGGGGGGCGTATGGAGGGGGACAGCGGGGGGGGGGTCCTTCTCGGTGGTGCGGGTCCCCGGGAGGCCTGCACGGGGCGGCGGCCGTGGGGTCGAGCGCGCGGTTCTGCAGCGGCTGCGCGGGGGAGAGGCGGTGCGCAGGGGCACGGGCTCGGCCACGGGGCAGGGCGCAGAGCCTGCCTCCACGGAACGGAGGCCCGCGCCCTGGCCGGGTTCGGGCGATTCGTCTGAAGAGCGCGCCATGGGCGCGCGGGCTATGCTATGCTGTGATGGGTGCGGGGGTTGCTGAGGGGATGCGCGGCTCATTATCAGTTGATGCCAAGGTGGCGTAAATCTGGCCCAACCTAACTTACGAGTGGCCTTGAAAAGCCCCAAGTGCCTTGGGGGGGGATAACTCCGCTAGGTGGCCGGAGCCCAGTTAGCCTGGGTCGCTAGCCCGCCCCCCTTAACCACTATGAGCCTTCGTACCTCACGTATCAGCTAGGTTAGTCCAGAAAAACCAGATTGGCATCCACAGATAGCCCGCTTATCCCCTCAGCAACCCCAGCACCCATCCCAGCATAGCATAGCCTGCGCGCCCAAGCGCGCTCCTCAGGCGAACCGCCTGAACCCGGCCAGGGCGCCGGCCTCGGTGCCAAAGAGGCAGGCTCTGCGCCCGTCCCTGTGGCCGAGCCCGTCAACCTGCGGACCACCTCCCCGGCGCAGCGGCCGCGTAAGCGCATGCTCGGCCCCGCAACCGCCGCCGTGTGAAGGCCACCAGAGGCCCGAAGAGGTAGAGGGGACCCGCGCCTCCTCCACTGCTCCAGCCGCACCGTCGGCTGGTGACACCCTGGAGCTGCAGCCATCAGCCCATGAAGTTCGACTGGGTTCAGCTGAAGATGTCCACTGTCAGAAACATGCACGGCAACAGCTGTCGGCCGATGACCCCCGAAGGCTGCAGCCCTCAACCAAATGGGTTTAGCTGGGCTTCCTAGCTGAGAATGTCCGCTGCCCTAGCGTGCACGGCAACAGGCGAGCGAACGGAAGATCTGGGGCCCCGCCTCTCTTGCTGGAGATGTTGCCTCCTCCTCCTCCTCCTCCTTCCCTTCCTTTTCTTTTTCTCCTCCTCCTCCTCCTCCTCCTCCTCCTCCTCCTCCTCCTCCACCTCCTCCTCCTCCGCCTCCACTCCTTCCCCGTATTCAACAAACAGTGATTGCACTTCGGGGTTCTCATTTCTGCTCAAAAGAGCTGGGCTGGTGTGCCGCTTTGGCGGCACTGTTGTCGCCGTCGGCGCCCGGTCGCCGCCTCGTCGCCGCCTGTCGTCTGGCCAGGTGTGTGCCGCTCTGGCGGCTCTGTTGTCGCCGTCGCCGCCCCGTCGCCGCCCGATCGCCGCCCGATCGCCGCCCTAGTGTCTCCTTGAAAAAATTCTACCACCCTCCCCCCCCCCCCCCCGGATTTATCGACTCCCCGGGAACTTTTGCAAAATACAGATGATTCTGACCCAGTGTCCATCCTACCTGTGAATTCATACTGTCCCAGCCAAAATTGGTATCGGCCCCTCTTCGATTCCCGTGCAAAAAGTACTACGCGCACGCGCTCATTTATCAAAAACCCTAAGTTTCAAATAATCCCTTGCCGCAGAGGAAAAAATAAAAACAAAAAAAAACAAAAAAACAGAAACAACAAAAAAACAGTACGAAAAGCACACGCGCGCGTCGTCGCGCGCGCATGCCGGAATCATTCAAAAACCTTCGGCTTCGGAAGGATTGCATAATCGACCGTCCAAAAAACAGTTTATGTGTATATATATATGTACATACACATACATATGTATATATAAAATGTACGTACACATGAAAAGAGAAAGAGATATAAACCAAAAAACATATATTATATATATATATATATATATATATATGTATGTATGTGTATATATATACACATGCCTACCTATATATGAGTATATATATGTGTTCAAAAAAAGAAACAGAAAGAGGGGAAACAAAAACTGCGCGCCCCCTTTTTTTCCGAATTCTGGAGTACGTTGTAAGTTGCTTCAACAATTTCAGGGACATGCTATCAAACGGGCTTCGCGCGCGCGTGTAGAAATCGTTCGAACGCCCTTGCGCGCGTGCCGTCGCAAGAATCCTTTTTGCAAAAAAAATTAAACAAACTGCACACGCGCGCGACTTCGCGCGCGCATGCCGAAATTATTCAAACACCTTCGGTTCTGTAACAAGTTCGAAACCGAATGTCCTACAGATATGTATATATATATATGTACATATAGAATTTAAAAATGGTAAACGAACCCAAAAAAAAACAACCAAAACAATATCAGTTGTCAAAAAAGTGTGCGCTCGCGCTTGGGCGAATTCTGAAAGGAACACAATTTGCTTCAACATGTTCATGAAATTCTGCCAAACGGGCCTCTCGCGCCGCATGCCGACATCATTCGCACGCCCTTGCGCGCGTGCTGGGGGGGGGGGGGCGCGATCCGTCTCAAATAATATCACGCGGGCCACTCGCGCGTCGGCCGCGCGCGCATGTCGAACTCATTCCAAAACGTTCATCGCCGACGCGAGGGCGCCGTCATCGTCGTCGGCGTGATCAGCATCCGCGCCGTCGGCGGCCGTGGTCGTCGCTGTCTGCGTCGTCACCAACATCGCTACTATCACCACCGTGTGTACCGTTGTTGACGTTGCCATGATACCGCGCCCGCCCAAGTCGCCGATTCGCACTGCAGTGCCCGCTGGGATGTGCCCAGCGGTCAGCGCCACCGCGGCTGCGTCGGTCGCGCCAAAATGCATGTGCGTGCGCGTGCATGCGCGGGCTGTCGCGGCCGCAAAGATGCACCAGCCAGCGCCAAGCACTCATCGCAATCGCGCCGCATGGGGTTTGCAAACCAACTTGCGGGTGAGTGGCTGGGATGTTTGCGCGAGCCGTGGAGTGGACAACTTAAAGTTGAGCCCTGATTGATTGCACTGCGTAGATTGCACCGCGAAGATTGCACCGCAAAGATCCCACCACACAGATTATAGCACATTGCTTGCACCACATAGATTGCACAACATGGGTTGCACCACATGGAGCGCACGACATATATATTCTCCGTATTAAAAAGGAGATAGGTTCTACAACCCCCCCACCCCAGACTGATCGATCCCCTGGGAACCAATGCAAAACACAGATGATTCCGACCCAATGCCCCTCCTACCAGTGAATTCATACTATCCCAGCCAAACCAGTATCGGCCACTCCTCGGTTCCCTTAGAAAAAGAAAGAAGAAGAAGAAGAAGAAGAAGAAGAAGAAGAAGAAGGGGAAACAAAACAAAAAACATGCGCGCACACTCGTGCACTAAGAATCATAGGTTTCCAAACACCCCTTGCAAAAAAATGAAGCGTCGCGCGCGCATGCCGAAATCCTTCAAAATCCGTCGGTTCCGGAAGGATTGCAAAATCGAGTGTCCAAAAAAATCGCAACACGGACGTTCAACAAAAGAGTGCGCGCGCGTTTGCGTATTCTTAAGAAAACCATAAGTTGTTCAACATGTTCATAAAATGCTACCAAACGGGCTTCGCGCGTGCGCATGTCGACATCGTCCGAACGCCCTTGCGGGCGTGCTGGGATGCCACGATCCGTGTCAAATAATACCATGTGAGCCACTCTCGCGCGTCTGCCGCGCGCACAATTCGAATTCCTTCCGAAACCGTCATCACCGACGCGTAGACGCCGTCATCGTCGCCGGCGTGGTCAGCATCGGCGCCGTCACTGGCTGCCCCGTCGTCGCTGTCAGCATCGTCACCAGCATCGCTACTATCATCATCGTGTCTACTGTTGCCGACGTTGCCATGATACCGCGACCACCCAAGTCGCCGACTCGCACTGAAGTGCCCGCTGGGACGTGCCGAGCGGTCAGCGCCACCGCGTTCGCGTCGGTCGCGCCAAACTAGCTGGCCGCTGCGCGCGCGAGCATGCGCGGGCGAGCGCGGCCGCAGAGATGCACCAGCCAAGACTAAGCACTCGTCGCAATCGCTTCCGCATGGGGTTTGCAAACCAAGTTGCGGGTGGGTGGATGGGACGTTTGCGCGAGCAGTAGAGCGGACAACTTTAAGTTGAGCAGTGGTGAGCTGCACTGCATAGATTGCATCACATAGATTGCGTATACGACTACCCTTCGGGTGACAATGAGGTTGGGGGTGGGAGGGAAAGAACTAACTGCTGGCAAATGCGATGGGTGTGATGACGACGAAGCTGGTGACGCACCCACACGTTAGCGACAACGCGTGATGACGATGTTGCACTGCGATGTAATGTCACTATCGTCCCCGCTTTCGATCTTACTCGAACGATCCCACTATCGACCTCGCGGCCAGTCTTGATACCGATGGATTCAGCGATCAATCCCACCATCGATCCCACTAGAGATATCACGATCGATTCCTGTAACGATCTCACTATCGATCTCACAACCACTGTCACAATCAACCTCACTGTCGATCTCACTTTCGATGTCACTGCCCATGCCATCCTCACTATCGATCTCCCTGTCGACTTCACAATCAGTACCAAGGCAGGACACCCCCAGCCGTCGCCCGCCCATCGCCGACGGCACACCGACAGGACACCAAGGGGAAACCAACGGGACACCAACGAGACACCATAGGACACCACGGCGGGACGCCCTGGGCCACTGCGCGCCCACCGGGGGCGGAGGGCCGGTACACTGCATCCGAATCGCCCTAGCGACGGCGGGGTCAGTCCTCTGCTCTGGCGCGCCCACGCAGCTTCGCCACGCCCGCGCGCACGACGTGAACAAAAAACCGAAACAGACTTCCTGGTGGGGGGCTTTTCGTCCCACTGCGATTTCACCACCCGACCTCCGACACTACATAGAGTGCATCACATAGGTTGCACCACATACATTCTCCTTTCTAAAAAGAGAATAGACTCTACCCCCCCCCCGGACTTAAAGCTTCCACCTGGGATAATATAATTTTCTATATATATATATATATTCTGCACACTCGTCCATCCTAAATATGAAATCATACCATCCCAGGCAGGCCGGCTTCCCCCCCTGAGGTTCCCTTGCAAAAAAAGCACTATGCGGTGACATGTTTTGTTCTAACATAACACTTGTTCACGAATCCCTTGCAGAAAAAGGGACGAAGTGCACACGCGCGCGTCGTCGCGCGCGCATGCCGAAATCCTTCAAAAACCTTCGGTGCCGGAAGGAATTCGCAATCGAGTTTCCAAAAAACATACAAAAAACACACGGTGTCGCAACACTGACTTGCTAAAAAAGCTTCCGCGCGAGCTCTTGCGAAATCTCAAGGAAACCATGGTTTTTTTCCAAAAATTTTCACAACATGCTATTAAACGGGCGTCGCGCGCGCGCATGTCGAAATCTGTCGAACGCCCTTGCGCGCGTGCCGTCGCAAGAATCCTCGGCACAAGAAAACAGGACGAAGTGCAGACGCGCGCGTCGTCGCACGCGTACGCCGAAATCCTTCAAAACCCATGGGTTTCGGAACGATGTCGAAATCGCGCGTGCAAAAAACCTACAAAAACCCAAGGTTTCGCAACACGGATTTTCAACAAAAGCGTGCGCGCGCGCTCTTGCGTCGTCGTCGTCGTCGTCGTCGTCGTCGTCGCCGTCCTCCCTCCGCCCGCGTCGTCGTCGTCGTCGTCGCCTACGTCGTCCTCTGTCTTTCCTCGTGTTCGTCGTCGTCGTCCTCTTTTGCGTCGTGGTCGTTTCCGTCGTCGTTGTCGCCGTGGTCGTCATTCCTCCTCCTCCATCGTCGTCGTCGTCGTCGTCAGTCGTCGGCGTCTCGTCGTCGTCCCTCCTATTTCGTCGCCGTCGTCGTCGTCGTCCTCGTCGTCGTCTTCCCTCCTCCCTCGTCGTTATCGTCGTCGGCGTCGCCATCCTTCCTCCTTCGTCGTCGTTCGCGTCGTCGCCGTCCTCCCTCCTCCCTCGTCGTTGTCGTCGTTGTCGTCGTTGTCGCCGTCATCGTCCTTCCTCCTCCCTCGTCGTCGCCTTCGTTAGCGTCGTCGTCGTCGTCTTCGTCGTCGTTGGCGTCGGCGTCGTTGTCGTCGTCGAAGTCGTCGGAGACGTCGTCGGTGTCGTCGTCGTCGTTGTCGTCGGTGTCGTCGTAGTCGGGGACTTAAGAGGTTTTGCAAACCAAGTTGCGGGTGGGAGGGTGGGATGTTTGCACGAGCAGCGGAGACGACAGCTTCAAGACAGTCAAAGTGGGTTGCACCACTTAGACTGCACCACATAGCATAACATATATTGAATCTTCTATATTGCATCAAATGGATTGCACCACATGGATTCTCCTGCCTAAAAACAGAAAAGGATCTACCCCCCCCCCGGCGTTATCAATCCCCCTTTCAGGTATGTAAGTCATATATGATTCTGACCACATGTCCATCCTGAGTTTCCCTTGAAAAAAACTAAACTAAGCGGTGACATGATCTGTTCTAGCATAACACTTCTTCGCGAATCTCTTGCAAAAAAACGGGACGAAGTGCACACGCGCGCGTCGTCGCGCGCGCATGCCGAAATCCTTCAAAAACCTTCGGTGACGGAAGGAATTCGCAATCGAGTTTCCGAAAAACATACAAAAACACACGGTTTCGCAACACTGACTTGCTAAAAAAGCTTCCGCGCGAGCTCTTGCGAAATCTTAAGGAAACCATGGTTTTTCAAGATTTTCACAACATGCTATTAAACGGGCTTCGCGCGCGCATGTCGAAATCTGTCGAACGCCCTTGCGCGCGTGCCGTCGCGAGAATCCTCGGCAAAAAAACAGAACGAAGTGCAGACGCGCGCGTCGTCGCGCGCGTATGCCGAAAGCCTTCAAAACCCATCGGTTTCGGAAGGATTTCAAAATCGTGTGTCCAAAAAACCTACAAAACCCGAAGGTTTCGCAACACGCATTTTCAACAAAAGCGTGCGCGCGCGCTCTTGCGTCGTCGTCGTCGTTGTCGCCGTCCTCCCTCCTCCCGCGTCATCGTCGTCGTCGCCTACGTCGTCCTCTGTCTTTCCTCGTGTTCGTCGTCGTCGTCCTCTTTGGCGTCGTGGTCGTTTCCGTCGTGGTTGTCGCCGTGGTCGTCCTTCCTCCTCCTCCCTCGTCGCCGTCGTCGTCGTCGTCCTCGTCGTCGTCTTCCCTCCTCCCTCGTCGTCATCGTCGTCGGCGTCGCCGTCCTTCCTCCTTCTTCGTCGTTCACGTCGTCGCCGTCCTCCCTCCTCCCTCGTCGTTGTCATCGTTGTCGTCGTTGCCGTCGTTGTCGTCGTCGTCGGCGTCGTCATCGTCGTCGTGGGTTTTGCAAACCAAGTTGCGGGTGGGTGGGTGGGATGTTTGCAAGAGCGCGGGATGTGTCAACGCGTTTGTTAAAATCTATTGCACCACATAGATCGCACATCACGGCTTGCACCACATCGACCAACACAGGTTGCACCGCTTAGTTTGCAGCACATAGCTGACACACCATAGACATACGCAAAGATTGCAGCACATGGATTGCACATCCTATGTTGTATCACATGGAGTGCACAACAGATATTCAACCACACAGATTGCACCGCATAGTCTGCACCACATAGGTTGCACCACCTAGATTGCACATCATGGATTGCACCACGTAGACTGCACAACATAATCTGCTAGAAACACACTGTTTGGGGCCCACGCTGGCTAACATACATAAACTCCTCCCTGTCGCACCCCGACACGTGTCTGCAGGGCGGGCTGGGCGTTTCGCTTTCGCCTGAGACATCCTCACTTAAAATGATCCCTGCGCTGAAAATTTGCAACAGCTTCACGGATGGAGGGCCGCTTTCAAAATGTGGCTCTCGCCTTGGCGCCGCGCACATTCATCTTCAAAATCGCAAGAGACGCACGGATGGAGGGCGGGCGGTTTTCAAAATGTGGCTCTCGTCGTAACGCCGCGCACATTAATCTCAAATGTTTGCAGGAGTGTCACGGATGGAGGGCGGCACCCTTTCAAAATGTATCTCTTGCCTTAGCGCATCGCACCTTCGTCTTAAGAGCTTACATCCGTTTGAATGATTCGAATGTGGCTGATCTTCCACACAGGGCGTTTGGGAATGATGTAGGACTGTCAGGGCGCAACAGTTACGTTGATTAAGGGTGCTGGAGTCCCAGAATTGTGGCACGAGTCTGGATCGTCAGGAGCAAAAATAATATTGGTTCGCGGCGTAGACGTCCCAAGAATAATTTTCTGGTACGGTTCAAGATTTTCAAACGTTTGTCTTCCAACCCGGCACTTCCCTCTGTGAGACTGAATCCTTGTAGGGACCTATTGGTAACGAACTTGGCGGGAGGGTTGATTGCAACATCGCTGATGGGTCTTAGGGTTCCACTAGTCCTCCTCCTCCTCCTCCTCCTCCTCCTCCTCCTCCTCATCATCATCATCATCATCATCATCATCATCATCATCATCATCATCATCATCACCTTTATCATCAGCATCATCATCATCCACCACCACCATCATCATCACCACCAGCACCACCACCACCACCACCATCATCATCATCATTATCATCATCATCATCATCATCATCATCATCATCATCATCATCATCATCATCATCATCATCATCATCATCATCATCATCATCATCATCATCATCATCATCATCATCATCATCATCATCATCATCATCATCATCATCATCATCATCATCATCATCGCTCAACTCCTCCTCCTCCTCTCCTCCTCCTCCTCCTCCTCCTCCTCCTCCTCCTCCTCCTCCCCCTCCCCCCCCCCTCCCCCTCCCCTCCCCCCTCCCCCTCCTCCCCCTCGGGGGCGGAGAGATGGAGGAGGGGAGAAGGCGCGCACGAAAGCGCGACGGGGGCGCCCCCCCCCCCCCCCGCGAGCGGGCGGCTCCCGTGCCTGCCCTGGTCCGCCAGCGGCTGCAGGTCCTGGCCGGGCGACCGGGCCAGCGGCCGGCGGGCCCCAGGGGGTGCCAAGTACGACGGCGGAGGCCCCGCGTCACGGCGACGACACGGCTCGACGACGTTCCCGAGCACGGTTGAGCATTGTTTAACCGATCCCCATCCCCCGCGGCGTGGCCTGGGCTTCACTGGCCGATTTACCCCCCTTAGATGGGGATACCGGTCGTTCCCGTCGGGCTTCGAGGGGTGTATCCCCAACTGGGGTGGTAATTTGGTGGGGGTCTCGAAGGGGATGGGGATGGGGATGGGGATGGGTTAAACGATACCGAACGGTGCCAGGGGCAGTCATTTGGAAGGCGAAAACCCACCCCCACCACCAGTCCCGACCCCATCCCCGACCCCGCGATCCAGGGGGGGGGGTCGGCGCTGGGGGTGGGGGTGGTTTTTGGGGGTCCAAGAAGGGAGAGGACGCCCCCACCCCCAGTCCCGACCCCTTGACTCGCTAGCTCGGGAATGGGAGTCGGGACTGGGGGTGGGGGTGGGTTTTCGCCTGCTGAGTCATAGCGATGGCCACACGGATATATCGACGGAACGCCATGCCACCCCTCGTAAGCCACACAGGGAGTCATGCAGTGCCTCGCCACCCTTCGTGAGCTCGTGCTATCTTTCTACAGGCTTGAGCCAAACCGACTGCGGAGGCCTGGCCATCAAGATATGAAGGGGCCCAAATCTCCACGAAAACTGCTGCCAGGGCATCCCGTGAGAGGGGAGCACATGTTGATGCTATAGCTATCGCTCTCCTTGTCCAAATCGTCAACAGCGGCGCCTGTTTCCAAGATATCGTCAGTATTCTGGTTGCTGCGAAACGGACTCGACCCAGTCCACTGCATCGCAGTGTAACGTCTCTTTGCTTCCAATCCGCGCAACTCCATCTCGAACGCTGACTTCGAAGTGCACATGCGACTAATCAAGACTGGCTCTGGCTTCAAATAATACCCCATAATCTGGCCAGATAACCGTGTGCCGTATGCCCCCCATGATCCTCCCATCCAGAAAAACTGTAAGCCCCTAGCGCCCACCAGCATCATGATCATCATCATCATCATCATCATCATCATCATCATCATCAGCAGCAGCAGCATCATCATCAGCAGCATCATCAGCATCATCAGCATCATAATCAGCAGCATCAGTATCATGATCAGCCTCATCAGCAGCAGCATCATCAGCAGCATCATCAGCAGCATCATCACAATCATCATCTCATGTCACCACCAATCACCCATCAAACATCATCAATCATCAGTATCATCATCAGCAGCAGCAGCATCAGCAGCAGCATCCTTACCCAGCATACATCATCAAATCACCCATCATCATCAGCAGCATCATCATCAACATCATCATCGGCAGCAGCAAGGGCACAAGCAGCAGCAGCAGCACCGTCGTGGAAGGACTGCGACTTGGCATCGAAGACGGTTCGGATATCGTTCAGGATGTCATGCCGCATTCAACGAAACTCACCGCGACTCCCACTGCAGCCTGTGATCCCTGGGATGCGACAGGCCACTACATCGGTCCGTCCATGATCCTGGCACGCCACGAGCGACATCAGGGCGGCCCTGCTGTCGCCTGTGGCGTGCCACAGGGTCCTACCCATTGATGGCATGAGTCTGTAGCTGTTTCACTGGCTTGGTCTACAAGGCAGGTGGAGCAGGATGAAGGGGAGGAGGGCAACGAGGTAAGAGCCAGCGACAGCGGAAGCAGCGACGGCGCCAGCCAGCACGGGGATCGTCGCGTGTCCTCTGGCAGCTCATCCATGGGCGTTATCCAGCCGAACGAGCCCTGCCAGTGCGTGACGCGACCTCGCTGCAGCTGCAAACCCCACGCGCCCGGCAAGAAAGCAAAGCCGTGCGTCTGCCAGAGGGGGCTAATGCCGTTCGCGACGGTCGTTCTGTGGCCGCCAACTCCGGCCACAAACGCCGCAGAGCGCTCGCTCGGCGATGGTCTCACACTGGGGCTCAAGACTCCGGAGGTCGTTTTCGATCCGCCTACTGGTCGCTCCACCTTTGCCTCGTACGGCAGGTTCGCGTCGCGAGGACCCTGGCGTTGACTTCTAACACCGCGTGGGTTGTTCAACGTCGAACGATCGGCGGCTTTCCGATCACCGGATCGTTCCCTGCTGGTGGATTCCGGGCCGCTGGCGGCGCTCGACCTCGAGCGCCCGCGGCGGGCTCGTCGTACACAATCCCTCTGCCCAGAGCAGCTTGCCGTGGCGCGCCAGCTCGGAACAGGGGCGTCGGATCAGTGCAGGCGCGCCCTGGGAACCCGAGAGCGCCAGATGCTCATTCTGGTGACCCTCCCGGGGCCACTCGCTCCACTCGAAGCTGCGTCGAACGTCCGTAGACTTGCGTCGAGCTCGAGTCGAACCATGAGTCCAACCCGAGTCGAACCTGAGTCGAAGTTGAGTCGAACTGAGGTCGAACTAGAGTCGAACCGTTCCGTCAGGTGGAGCCCAGGAAGGTCCCCAAAACGAGCATATACGATGCCCGACGGACGGACGCTTTAAATCGCACCGGGGCGCGGCCATCTAAGAGCGCAGTGGGAGCGCCGGAGCGCCGAACCTCAGAGCTGGAAGTCCTGCACACAACTCTGATCCACTATGCTTGCGTTCTATCCGAAATCTGTGGGCTCATCACGTCCGCGGGGTCCTCTGCACACAACACCAGAACACCATCGCTGAGGTCAAGATCCTCAGCAGACAAGTCCGTTGTGACGTGGAGCATCAACAGAAGAGGACAGAACGCCATAAACATAACCTTGTGGAGCTCCGCGCGGGTTTCCTGGATCTGCGCTGGACCCACCTCCCCGGCGCGCGGAGCGCGCCAGTGGCGGCGCCGGAGGCGCCGCCAGGAGGGGCCCAGTGCGGATCCAAGAAACCCGCGCGGAGCGCCAAAAGTTTACGCTTATGGCGTGTTTTCCCCTTCGAATCCATGGACCGATGTAGAAGAATTCGGCAGCAGAATCGGACAGGGGCGCGACTACACGAGCACGTCTTTGGCAGGGATTCGCAAAGGTTCACGACACGACGGATGGCAACATCGTGGAAAGGGTTCAGAATCGCGCTGTGCTTCCATTTAATCTTGAGCAGGGACCGACCGTCCCGGCATTCCTATAGTCCTACCACGAAATGTTCTTAGAACCCGAAAACGCTCTAAGAACAATAACAATTTTCTTAGAACGTATTCCCGATGTGTTAAAACAGGACAGTCCCAGCCAGAACTGTTCTAAGAACACTTCGTGAGAACCACAAAAGGTTCTAGAACATTGTTTGGTAGGGCTATAGGCGAGCCGGGACGCTTCGCCACTGCTTGATAATCGAGCTGGGAGGCCCGCGACAGGCAGGACACGGGAGCGACCGAGCCGGCCGGCAGTGCCGAGGCCGAGCGGCGGCCACGACAGGCGGGGAGCCGCCAAGTGCTGAGGGCCTTCGGGCCGAGCGGCGGCCACGACAGGCGGGGAGCCGCCAAGTGCTGAGGGCCTTCGGGGACAGGCCCGCACGCAGGAGGACAGCGACAGGCGAGGGGAAGGTCGGAGCAGGAGGAGGAGGGGGAGGAGGAGAGGAGGAGGAGGAGGAGGAGGAGGAGGAGGAGGAGGAGGAGGAGGAGGAGGAGGAGCCCCCTCTCAACTGTCTGCGCAAAGACCCGGTGGCAACTCATAGGAGCCTCCCATACCATCTTGTCGGATCTTGCGAATCGACGCTAGATCGACGCAGTCGGCGCTAATCGGGCCTACGTCGACGCTAAGCCGACGCTAACCGACGCTAGATCGGCGCTATCTCATCACCCCTCCAACGCTTATCAACGCTAATCGACGCCAAAAAACGGAACTAAGAGGGCATGCCAGGCCACCACGATTCGCCACCGAAGGAAAGCTCCAGGGCTGGCCGCAGCCAGAGACAGCGGCACCGGCGGCAGGCGAAGCCCAGGGACAACCAGGCGGGAGGCCGAGGACGATCGAGGCCGAAGGAACCGATTCCGGCCGGTCGGGTCCGATTCCGATGTTCCGGCGACCCGCGCAGCTGTGTGCATCCTGGCTCGGCCAATCCGATCGTGCCAACGCGGCCCGATCCGACGGCTGGGAGACCCTGAGGGCCCCGGGAAGCCCGTGCCGCGCGTGAGGTTTGCACATTCTAAGCGCCAAGCGTCCAAGCAGGATCTGAGATCGTACAGCAGCCCGCCCCGAACGATACTTCCAAAGTTTCGAATCCCACGCCTCGAATGATGGCTACACGCACTTATGATAGAGCGTCCTGGCCACATTATGTTGGCTCGAGGCACCGCATGTGAGGATTGCGCCTTTTGAACATGATTATAGAGCTTCGATTCCCAGTGCCCGTGTGAGGATTGCTCAAGTGCCGTGCATCATCACGAAATTCAAATGTTAAATTTCCGATGTTACATATCCCCACATGGGTTGCATCCTTTTCCATAGGTCGTTCTGGAACTAACTTCTTAGTCCCAAAATCTAGAGGCGTGTGAGTGCTTCACAATTTTGGCAACGCCCGCACGCAAGCTGAAGACTTGAGCGTCGATGCCCGTGCCGCGCTGAAAGGTACACCTTTCAAGGCGACCGTGTTAGGACCTCCTACGCGAAACGCCGTCTTTTGGACTCGCATATGGAAACGGGCGTAGGCCAGTCAGGGCCAAGGCCTGGCAAAGGGTGCGGTCGTTCACGGTGTGGTCTCCATTCTGCCTTCTGAGACAGCTCATTAACGGTGCTGGCACTGGTTGCGCAAAGAGTTGGCTCTTGAGAAAGTGCTAGTATACTTGTGGATGCCATGACATTGGACACTCTAACAATCCTATCACTGAATGAAAGAAGTGTTTCAAATGTGTGGAGCATGTTCTAAAAATGTTGCAAACATGTTTTACACATTTCAAACATGTCTGACATATGTCTTAGACATCTGGAAAGTATTTGGCAGCATGCTTCCACTCCATTAATCGACTTCCACAAAAGTACACTCACGGACAGACCTCGCCTACAATGTTGTGCCGCACAGGCGCTCGCCTTCAGCAGGGGCTCTCGTGATGGCAGTGCGCCCAAACAAGCACTACGTAGGTGCTTTCCAATTCCTTTTCCCAGGCACTGCTTGAGCCGAGCAGGCTCGACTCGTCGTCTCCCAGATCTCTCCCGCTGTGCCCCGCCTGGCGCCCGTTCCCTTCGTCCGGCCCCGGCTCCTGCCGTGCCTCGCCCGGCGCCCATTTCCGCCGCTCGGCTCTGAGCCCCGCTGCTCCGACCTGAGCAGGTCGCTTCACTGCTCCGACCTGCGCAGGTCGTGAAACGGTTCGGCGCACACTGACGGGAGGAACCCTATGCCACGGGCGACCGCAAGGAGAACTGGCGGGCGACCCTCCCGAGAACTGGCGGGCACCGAACCCAAAATCCGAAGGGGCGACCATCCCAAGAACTGGCGGGAGACCGGACCGAAGAACCGGCGGCGCAACCAGTCGTCGAAACTGGTGGTACGGGTTACATACGATACGGAAGGCTACTGTAAGAAATCCTGTGGCGCATCTTTGGTTGATCTTGAGCTTCGTAAGGTGCCCCAGGGTTCTACTGGGGTCCCGTAGGGCGATCGGCGAATCTGAAAATGATGTGAGGCACCTGCTGGCATGCTCGTTTCTTATCCGATGTGCCGACTGTATCAAATCGGATCGACATTATCGAAATAAGGGCATGTTTTTTGAGTTTGCTATCTCCAACAAGAACAGAAAATGTCCGTGGAGTCCTGTTCCGGAAACGTCGCCAGAGCACTGCTCCGCTAACGTCCACGCGACATCCCGAGTCCGCACAGATGGTCCCCTCGGAGCATCTTGGGACAATCGGCACGTGAATTGCGCCCGCTGGCACGCAAAGCGGGAGACACTGTTTCATTATCCTGCACAGCTGTATTCTAGAGCTCGGACCTCTCTATTTTTGTTCGTCGTCGTCGTTCCTTCGTTCATCGTTCATCCTCTGCCCCCCCCCCGCCACGGAAGGAAACTCCTGGAGGAAGAAGGCGAAAGCCTCCTGCCCCTCGCAGCTCCTTGGTGCAAGAGGCAAGGCACGCGTGCCACTTGTTTCTTGGCAATCACCCTGGATATCCGGTCACTGGCCACTGCCTCTGGGGCCTTCGGTGGAGCTCACTATGGGGCGGAGGATGGAGGGGGAGGAGGAGGAGGAGGAGGAGGAGGAGGAGGAGGAGGAGGAGGAGAGGAGGAGGAGAGGAGGAGAGGAGAGGAGAGGAGGAGGAGAGGAGGAGGAGGGAGGAGGAAGAATGGGGGGGAGGTGACGGCCGACAGCCTGACAGGCTCGCTCTGGGCGGCCCCGCGTGCGCCCGCGCGCACCAGTACTTTATACCCCATCGGGCCTGCGCGATCGACAAGGTCAGGTTCTCCGGGGGGAGGGGACACGCGGGCCCGAGAAGCCGGGCCATCGGAGGACAGGAAAACCGCATGATGATGATGGTGATGATGATAATGATGATGTGATGATGATGATGATGATGATGATGATGATGATGATGATGATGATGATGATGATGATGATGATGATGATGATGATGATGATGATGATGATGATGATGGTGATGATGATGATGATGATGATGATGATGATGATGATGATGATGATGATGATGATGATGATGATAAGGGTGCTGGTGATGGTGATGATGATAATGATGATGATGATGATGATGATGATGATGCTGATGATGATGATGATGACGATGATGGTGATGACGAGGACGGAGGTACCTTCTTTGCTGAAACAATGATGCTTCGTCAATTCTGGGCCCCAGGGAGTTTGCAAACCCAGGAGTGGCCGCGCGTGCTAAACGCTCTGGGCCAAGATGCTCACGAACTTGCCACGATACACGCGTGAGAACAAAAAACATACACACAACACTGTCGCAACACCCTCTGCTCCCTCGCCACGCAAGCGAACTCAGCGCAATCCTCGCAACAATCTGATCTGCTACTACGCAGGTGAAGATGACACAGCATCCGAAATAGAAGAAGAATATACGGCATAAACATGAGCTTTTGGAGCTCCGCGCGGATTTCTTGGATCTGCGCTGGACCCCCTCCCTGGCGCGCGGACCGCGCCATGGGCGGCGCCGGAGGTGCCGCCAAGGGGTCCCAGCGCAGATCCAGGAAACCCGCGCGGAGCGCCAAAAGTTTACGCTTATGGCGTATTTTCCTCTTCGAATCCATTGACCGATCGGAGCGGAGCGCCAAAACGTTTCTGTTTGTGCCGTTTTTTCTTCTTCAAATCCTACTTCGACAAGGAGCCATCTTGCGAGTGCACTGCGACGCCCGCCCGCCCACCCCCCCTGCGCGGCCCACCCCCACCTTGCATCCGCTGGTGAGCCAGCACCTCGGCGGAGGGGAGGGCCCCCGATCGGGCTCACCGCGCGGGGCCCCGACGACGACGGACGACGACGACGACAACGACGACGGATGACGACGACGACGACGGATGACGACGACGACGACGACGGATGACGACGAAGACGGAGACGACGACGACGACGACGACGACGGACGACGACGACGACGACGACGACGACGGACGACGACGACGACGACGACGACGACGACGACGACGACGGACGACGACGACGACGACGACGACGACGACGACACGACGACGAGGACAGCTCGCGGCTCGGCTCAGCAGGGTGGGGGCTCGGCCAGCCTTCGAGCCTCCACGCAGAGCGTGGGGGCGATCTCCTGGGAGGCTGGAAATACGGACGGGCTGGATCCACGCGCAGAACACATCTGGAGGAGGCCCCACCACGCGCTGAACCCACATCTCGCCGGGGCCTCGCGGCACCCCAGTGGATAAGATATGGATACATGTGGTGGCCGGTGGTGGGGGTGCGCATGGTTCTGACAATGATCACAGGGGGGCAGGGACTGGTGCACAGCTCCTGCCAGGAAGCTGGAACACACACGGCTGGATCCGCGTGGGGCGTCTCCGGAGGCCTTCAATGGGACACACGCGCGAAGGCATGGCGGATCCCGGCTCCACTGGGGGCCGAGCGCTGGAAAGACGTGCGTCCACGTGGATGTCCAGCTCTCGCCAAGGCCAGCCGCGTCATGCCCGCGGATTGTGTATAAAAGCAAGTACACAAAAAAAACGATATGGGGGAACACTTCAAAAAAATGTGATTCCCATCGCTGTAGTGCGCATCTAGAGAACAAACGCGAAAGTGCTACACCTGACACTTCCTGCGACCTAGAGTGGCTTGAACCGCGCTCAGGGACGACTCCATTTACACCCTCGCTGGTGTCGAGAAAACGCCGCCCCAGCCTTGCCCTGCGACCCTGGCGTGGACAGAGGCCGCACACCCTCACTGGTGCGTGTGTACGTAAATAGATATATGTCCTAGAACCATCGCGCGCTTCGCGCGCGCTCAGGTTCTAGCCCAGGCTCGGGGGGGGGCGCTGGAAGATTTTGGACAGCGCAATCAAGCACAGGCGCGTGACATAGTCGTACCCTTCCTCACCCACCTCCTGATTTCAGACCCAAACCTCCTTACTCCTCCTCATCCTACTCTTCACTACAAAAGCATAAAAGACATCATGATCATCACACTCATCCTCTTCCCCTTTCCTTCCTCCTCTCTCCTCCTCTCTCATCGCTCCTCATCTTCCTCATCGTCCTCATCCTCCTTCCTCGTGGAGCAGAAAGAGCAAGGGGAACTTGACGCGGCAAGCTCTTGGCATGACGACGTCGGCCGAAGTCTCGGGCACTGCGTGAAACATCCAAGATTGAACGATATCCGTTGTCTCAGGCCCCTGGAGCCAGTCTAGAATCGTCGCCCTCGTTCTACCCTTGCTTAACATGTTCTACCTCCTCCTACCTTCTCAACCTCCCCCCACCTCCTATCTCCCCCTACTCAGTCCTACCTCCTCATACCTCCGCCTTCCTTGCACCTCCTACTACCTCCTGCTACCTCCTCCTGCCCCCTACTACCTCCTCCCACCTCCTCCCACATTCTCCTTCCTCCTCCTTCCTCCTCCTCCCTTGTCCTACCTCCTCCTATATCCTCCTGCCTCCTCCCAACACCCCCCACCTCTTCCGGTCTCACATCACCTCCTCCCGCCTCCTTCCACCTCCTCCCGCCTACCCCTGTATCCTCCTACCTACTTCTACCTCCTACTACCTCCTCCTACCTCCTCCTTCCATCCATTCTTCATTCCTTCCTTCCTGCCTTCCTTCCTTCCTTCCTCCCTCCCTCCCTCCCTCCCTCCGTCCTTCCTCCTCCTCCTCCTCCTCGTCCTCCTCCTCCTCCTCTTCCTCCTCCTACTCCTCCTCCTATTCCTACTACTACTACTACTACTACTACTACTACTACTACTACTACTACTACTACTACTACTACTACTACTACTACTACTACTACTACTACTACTACTACTACTACTACTACTACTACTACTACTACTACTACTACTACTACTACTACTACTACTACTACTACTACTACGACTACGACTACTACGACTACTACGACTACGACTACTACTACTACTACTACTACTACTACCTACTACTACTACTACTACTACTACTACTACTACTACTACTACTCTACTACTACTACTACTACTACTACTACTACTACTACTACTACTACGACTACTACTACTACTACTACTCTACTACTACTACTACTACTACTACTACTACTACTACTACTACTACTACTATTACGACTCTACGACCGACTACGACTACTACTACTACTACTACTACGACTACTACTACTACGACTACTACTATGACTACTACTACTGGCCACTACTACTACTACTACTACTACTACTACTACTATTACTACTACTACTACTACTACTACTACTACTACTACTACTACTACTACTACTACTACTACTACTACTACTACTACTACTACTACTACTACGACTACTACTACTACTACTACTACTACTACTACTACTACTACTACTACTACTACTACTACTACGACTACTACTACGACTACTACTACTACTACTACTACTACTATTTACACGACTACTACTACTACGACGACTACTACTACTACTACTACTACTACTACTACTACTACTACGTCTACTACTAGAACTACTACTACTACTACTATACTATACTACTACTACTCCTACTACTTAGACTACTACTACTGCTACTACTACTACTACGACTAATACTACTCTTCTGACTACTACTACTACTACTACTACTACTACTCCTACTAGTACTAGTCTAGTACTACTACTGCTACTACTACTAATACTACTACTACTACTACTACTACTACTACTACTACTACTAGTACTACTACTACTACTACTACTACTACTACCACCACTACTACTACTACTACTACTACTACTACTACTACTACTACTACCACTACTGCTGCCACTACTACTACCACTACTACTACGACTACTACTACTACGACTACTACTACTACTACTGCTACTACTACTAATAATAAGAAGAAGAATAACAATGATGATTATAATAAATAATAAAAATACTACCTCCTACCTCCTACATCCTACCTACTCCTCCTCCTCTTCCTCATCATCCTAATCCTCATCATCAACATCATCAGCAGCATCACCATCATCATCAGCAGCATCACCGTCAGCATCATTACCAAACTGAGCATCATCATCATCAGCAGCATCATCATTACCGCCATCATCTGCCATCATTGCCATCATCATCACCACCACCACAACAATCAGCGTCAGAATCGACATCACCATCATCATTCATAATAATCACCATCATCAGAATCGTGATTGTCATCACCGTCAGCCACTTAGGCTCAACCTGCCCGGCCCGCCGATGGTTTCCCAATGCTGCGATGCGCTTGTCGGTCGCAATTGTTTGACAGGTTCGAGTGCCCTGCAGAAGGCTGTGGTAAAAAGGCGACCAATGGAACTCATTGCGGCCCGTGTTCCAACGGCCAGGCTCACTTGAGAGTCACATTCACTGAAATATCGCACAACGGCCGTGTACGACGCCTGCTATGCCACCCGCTCAACGTGGCTTACTCGAGCGTTGCCCCGTCTGTTGCTGCCTGCCGGCTTTTCTGCTCCGGCGGCTTGACGTGCCCACGATGTTTCTTTGAATTACAGCAGAGTCGGCAAGTCTGAAGCGGAATCGCCACTCTGGAGAGCTTGTGGCTTGCAGCAATTGGCGCAACAGCACATATATGGAAGGATTGCCAAGTTTGCGGAAGACCTCTGGGAGCAGGCGACAGGGGGGCCCGTCGGCAGGGGCAGGACAACGACGGGAATCACAATATGGTTGCGACCGCACGCTACGACGAGACAGGGTTGCGCATGCCTACTTCTTTCCTGATCGTGTCCGAGGACTTTCAGCCGCCAGTCGACGATGCTCTCACGCCAGATGCCCCATCGCCACAGGATTTCCTCCCGAGGTCTCCTGTAAAGTACTCCGTGGGCGCAGTGTCTGAGTTACTCGGCTTCGCGCCGAAGTTCAGCAACATGTCTTTCAACGAGATGCTGAAATCCATGGTGGCATTTTTCGATCAATCGGGCTGCGCCCGCCGCCGCGCCCCCTCTGACCGAAATCAGATTCGGCCCCATCGATGAATCGTTCCGAGCCTCCATACGTCCTCCGAGGGGGTTGAGCGGATTTTCGGGCGGCTGCAGTGTCGAAGCAACTTTGAAACCAAGACAAGTTCCTCGTCAAGGCCGACGCAGCGCTCTGGCACCGTGTGGATGACCGCTCGCGTCTAGTTTCTCCTGTTAGGCAGAACGCATACTCCCATGATCGTCACAACGCGGCTCCTGTTGCGGACCCCGCTCGGATAATGGCAGAAGTGCTCGATACTGTCAGTTCGAATTCCTGGGGGCGCGCCGGGGGCCTCTAGGGGTCTTGAGGTCATCTTGGGAGTAAAGGCTCGAATTGTCAGGTCGGGTTCGCCCTCTTGGGCCCCTCTTGGGGCCCAAGAGGGCCTCTCTTGGGCCATCCTGGGGACTCCTGGGGCCGTCTGCGAGCCATCTTGCGCCGTCTTGGAGCTCTCTTGGGGGCCTCCTGGCCCGTCTTGGGACGGTCTTGGGGGACTTGTTGGCCGTCTTGAACGCTGCCAACACGATCGAGGCGAGCATGCTAGAAACGCACGTTTTCCCGCAGGAATCGGGCAATCTTGGCTCATTGGGCCTCTCTCTCTCGGCAGCTCTCTGGGAGCACTCTTGGGCCGTCTTGGGGGCCTCGTGGTCCGTCTCGAAACCATCTTGGACCGTCGTGGGACTACCCTGGGTCGTCTCGAAGCTCTCTGGGACGCTCTTGGCGCTCTGAGTGGACCCTCGTGGGCTGCCTGGGGGCTCGTCGGGGAGGCTCCGGCGACCCCCGTGGGGGGGCGTCGGGGAGCCCAGGGAGACACCGTACTCCCCCTTCGAATCGGATGCTGGACTCTGGGGAAGGGGGGAAGGGTTAGGTCGGGCACGTCGCTTCGCGCCATGCACCTTGGTCCTTGAAGTGTGGCATGGAGGCGGAATAGCAGGAAGGTCAAGCCGACAATTTAGCGATAATTCCTTGTTGCCTTTTCCGGCATCGTCGCTATAGTAATGTTTTTCGCTATCCTTCCTCCATGCTTATTGTTCCTCATTCTCGCCATACCCTGCGCATTCTCCCCATCCTCCTCAGCTCTTTTTTGCGGAGTCTCCTCCTTGGAGAGCCTCTGGGGGCCTCACAAAAGTTGTTTCAGGCTTTCTTAAGGCCTTCTGGAGGCCTCCTGGGCGTATTCTGGGGGCCTCTGGAGGCTTCCTCGGGCCACCGTGCCTCCAACCGCGGTCTCCCTGAACGACCGGGCCACAATTTGGAATGCTTCGGAGGGTGTCTTGGGGCCATCTTGGGCCGCTATGGGGATCTCTGAGGGCCATCTTGGACCAGTGTTATGCCGTTTGGGGGCTCTCTTGGACTGCCTGGAAGCCCTTTCGGATGGTTGTGGGGCGATTTTGGAGCCTCCCAGGCGGCTTCGGACGTGTGAATCTGAAAGCGCGGGGTGCGCTTTCCAGTGCTCTATGTGCTTAGCTGAGAACCCGAGACCCCTTTTCCTTAACCGTTTGGGTTCAAGGGGAAGGGGGTCCGTCGACCCCCTTCCAGGAGTGCAGCTTGTCATGTACTGAAAAGGTGTTCGCTATCTTTACCTCCCGTTCAGAGTATTTCAGATTGTTTCAGATATCTTGGCAACCTTCGATGTCTTGGGAACCATCCACATGTGGTAAGCGGAGCGACGGCTACGACGGCAGTTGTGATGATGTCACGTGGGAACGTGTCGAAGACGAACCTCAGGAGAACGATGAGGGCGACGGGGAGAAGCTGAGATGGTTACAGTCACGAACGAGAGGGCAGCGAGGCGGACAGCACGACAGCATGAAGGGCGACTTGTGGGACCCCTGGGCGACGAGGAACGGCAGCTCAGTTTATTGGGATCGAACGTGGAGTCAAATGTCCAACTGGGGTGCTTGGAAGTGGCCAAGCGAGGACGACGACTCAGGGGGTTCGGCAGGGAAGTACGAGTTGCGAGGCAAGGGCGGCTCAGGCGGCTCGGAGACGGACTCGGAGAGGTCAGTGCAGTCGAGAGGGTTCGGTACGCCAGAGCAGGTGAAGAAGACGATGGCAGAGGTGCACGGAAGACTCGAGTCAGGCGGGGAGCACGAACAGCACGACCAGCGACGTGGAGATCGTAAAGGAAAAGACCCACCTTGCCCGACTTGGGACGGAAAGGACCTCAGAGAATGGCCAGAGAAGAGGCTGGCCATAGACAGATGGAGCAGATTGACGGCGGTACCACCCGAGGAGCAGGGCGAGACCCTGCTACTGCACTTGACGAAGGAGGCGGCGACGGCGACGAGGCACCTACGACCAGGTTCGGTACAGTACGCAGGCGGTCTACAGGCAGTCATTTTGGCATTGGACACGCTTGCGTTCCCAGAGGCAGGCGCGGAGACCTTCCAGCAGCTGGAAAAGACTCTCTTTGCCGCCCCTAGGGCAAGAGAAGAGACGTTGATGAAGTTCACCAATCGAGTACGAGCGGAACAGAAAGAGTTAGAACGGCTACTCCCCAACGCATTGAACGACACGGTCATGGGTTTCTTGTTACTGCGAGGAGCGGGTCTGGCCAAGACTGAGAGGAACCAGGTCCTCATCCAGACAGCCTACGACTACAATGTCAACAAGTTGGTCTCGATTCTGAAGCGGATGACGGACAACAGCACGGTGACTGAGAAGAGTACACCGACAAAAGGGGCATACTTGGCGGGAATCGACGAGGACGAGCCGCTGATGTCCGAGGACGGTGATACAGAGAGTGCTGTGTACGACGCGATGGCCAACCTGCTCGGGATAGACGACGATGGAACACCCGACGGACAAGAACCAGCTGACGATGGAGAACGGATCCTGACGGAGGTCGAGGCGCTCGACTGCCTCGCGGCCATCGTCCCACCACCGACGAAGCCGCGGACTTGGGGCGAGGCTCGGAAGATCGTGGCGGACAAGAAGACCAATCGGGGATTTCGCAACCTGCAGGACGGCAAGAAGCTCAATGATAAAATAGAGGACATCAAGAAGCGCACGAAGTGTGGTATATGTAAGAAAGTTGGACACTGGCATCGAGAGTTCCCCGACAATCCCAAGAGTAAGAATAAGCCGACGGGAGGTTTCGTCGCCATGACGGTGCTGCAGGACGACGAGATCTGCAGCTATATCGCGACAGAGGCGAAGATGGCGTCAAGGTCGAACCTCGTAGAGCACATCAACCTGGCGATTGACATCAAGACGTCGGGCAGGCCGGGCTGGGGAGCACTTGACACGGCCTGCGGTTTCAACATGATGGGGCTGGACACCTACGCGAAGTGGGAGATACATTATAAGAAGGAGCATGGCATTACGCTGCAGACGATCCCGTACCACAAGAAGTACAGGTTCGGCAATGACCAGATCTGCACGGCGACGGACGGGGTGAACATCCCGATCATGCTGGGCGACTTCGTTGGTATCATTTTCGTGTGTTTGGTGCAGGGAGCGGCTCCACTTTTGTTGTCCAAGACATTTGTAGTAGAGCTGAAGGCGTCCCTCCATGCATTTCAGTCTGAGTTGGATTTGCCTGAGCAGAGTCTGCGACTCCCTTTGGCGCACGCTGGAGGGGAACACTTCTTGTTGCAGCTGGATAATTTCACGAAACCGTGGAGCAAGCCTGAAAGCTGGACCCTGTGCACGAAAGAGGTTTCGATGGATTTCACTTCCAGGACCGAGTATAAGCATCCCTCCACCTTCCTCATCTCTGAAGACCTCATAAACGACAGTGAGGGTCAGAAGGAAAGAGGCTGTATGTTTTCAAGTGTTGAAGTTGGAACAAAACAACAGGCAGCAAGCAGTGGGACAGCCAAGAGCGCCAGACAAAAAGCAGCACAAATAGCAAGACTACAGCAAGGAGGAGGACTGTCAGGAGGAATGCCTCAACAGAAGGCTCAGGTTAACAAGCAAACAATGAACAATAGCAAGCACGTGAACAGCATCAACAACAAGCACGTGAACAACATAAATGCCATGAACAGCATCAACAGCAGGTCCGAGAACAGCATAAATGACAAGAACAGCATCAACAACAAGCACCTGAACAACATAAATGACAACATCGTCCAGTTCCGTCAGCAGTTAGGCTCGAGCCGAACGAGCAGAACGTCTTTGGACTTACTTCCATATTTCCATGTCATGCGACGAGCGCTCGCAGCACTCATCTTCCTTCATGCAGCAGAAGGTGTCGCCGCGGAGGGAGCGGCAGTCGGACGCCAAAAAGAGCAAGGCCAAGACGACGGCACCGAAGGCACGGACCTCGTCGGGAACTCCACCAGAGCCTTCGACACGCAGCAGCGCGCCGAGGGCCAAAAGGGGACCGAGATCGAGATCCAGACCGATCTCGAGGCAGTCGGGAGGTCCACCTGCAGAGCCGGAGGATCAGATCGTGGATCTGACGGAGACGACCGAGCAGAAGGAGTGGGAAACGCGGGACGAGGAGGTGCAGGACCAGTTACCTCGGAGCAAGGCTCCGATCGCCTTGAAGGAGCTACTGCAGGACGAGAACGCCAACGCGACGACCAACCAGCTGGTGGAGAATCTGCGCGGCCACCTCGGGGCGGACATCAGCGACCAGAAGACGAGATGACCGAGAAGGAGGAGCGGAAGATCAGCAAGGCGCTCAAGGTGTTAGGCGAAACGGACAAGATGAGGGTGGCCATGGAGGACGCGATTCCTGAGTGCACCGCCTTCCTCGGCCAGCTGGACGAGCAGGTTCACGATGACGACGAGATGATGAAGACTGGCGGGGTTCCCTTGCACGAAACTACAGAGCGGAAGCATGTGATGGCGTGGCAGGACATCACTTACTGGCGAGAAGTGGGCAGAAGGAGGCTTGGAACATGATCAAGAGTGCGAGTCCCTTACTCGTGATCATCAAGCCGCCCAAGGACATCTACAACAAGAAGCTCAAGGAGAAGATCGGCAGGGACGTGATGACCTTCATGTCGGACATGGCGATCCAGCAGGCGATTAACGGCAGGTACTTCTACTACGAACAGGAGGAGAGCTCTCGAGAATGGGATGACCCGCTCATCCAGAAGCTGAGGCGACTTCCCGAGGTCTTCTCGGGGAAGGCTAATGCACGAGGACGGGCATGTTTGACCAATCTGCCTGGCCAGGCGTCAGAGTACGGGAAGATGCTGAGTCAGGAGTTCGTGCAGGGCTCTCTGCAGAACAAGCTGGGGGACGTGCCGATACCCTTGCAGGAGCTTACGGGAGCTCTGGCACGAGCTATCGCGAAGGCCAAGATGAGCGATCTGGCGACCGTCGAGACGAAGATGGACGACGAAAATTCCAGTTTGCAGTGCGTGTCTTGCTGTACGGCGCCTGTCCCCAACAACAAGGACAAAAGGAGCACGGATCCGCACGTCAAGCAGCAGGTACAGAAGATACACGAGAACATGGATCACTGCAGCAACGAGAATATTGTGATGGTTTTGAAATATGGCAAGGCTCGCCAGGCCTTCATCGAGGCAGCGCAGCATCCGGTTTGTCCAAGCTGTGAGGCAAATAAGCGTCCCAGGGTGGCCAAACCGTCCAAGGCCCCCACGACCTACCAGTTCAACGACGTCATCAGCATGGACATCTTCTTCGTCCTAAGTCCTGAAAACACCGCCAAGGTGCCGATGCTCAACATCGTGTGTCACGGGACGGGGCATCAAGTCGTGATACCGCTACCGGGTAGACAAGGTCAGCAGATCAGACGACATTATCGGGCTTTCTGGAAGCGTGCGCACGGCACTCCCAGGATCATCGTGATAGACGGCGGGAAGGGTTTCTCAACAGGCGAGTTTCCAGATGCAGCCGAAGGAGACGGCACGGAGGTGAAGGTGACGAGTGCTACCTCGCCATGGCAGGCGGGTAAGACTGAGAGGGCTGGGGGGACCTGGAAGGAGACCTTCTATCGCACCAGGCAGAAGTTCAACACCAAGAACTGGGACGACTTCTACGAGCTGGTCGACTCAGTCAACGTTGCGATTGGAGAAAGTGTGCGCCGTGGTGGTTTCACGCGTTATCAGAGAGTTTTTGGAAGGCCCTTTCAACTTCCAGAGAAGATCTTGGAGGAGGGCTCGCCGAGTTCGGCGACGGACTCTCGAGCCATGAACGGAGACACCGAGCTTGCCAGGAGCATCGACATGCGCAAAGCAGCCATGGCATCGTACATCGAGGCGGAGTGCACCGAGAAGTGTCGACGAGCTCTCAATAGAAGGACTCGACCGCAGAGGCGCACTACTTTTCAGCCTGGAGATCGCTGCTATTTCTGGAGGAGCAGCACGGACAAACTACCCGTCAGCTCCTGGCATGGCCCAGCACGAGTCATCCAGACCGAGCTGCCAAGCACGGTGTGGTGCTCGCACCAGGGTGGGCTACTGAAATGCTCACCAGAACAGCTTAGACACGCCGACGAGGGTGAGATATCCGCCTGGGAGCAGATCGACCACACGATGAAGGAGGAGGTGAGCACCGAGAACCGCGGCAGGCGCAAGTATGAGGACCTGACCAAGCAGCCCGCACCCGCGGAGGAGGAGGTTCAGGACGACGTACCTCCGACAGCACCTCCAGAGCCCGCAGGTGATGATCAACCAGCGCCTTTCCTGGAGCCGCCGACGGTGGAGATCGAGCGGTCCTCTGACGTGAAGGCAGATCCGATCCCCATGGACCCGCAGTACTACGACCACCTCGACGACGTACCGAACACCATCAAGAAGGCTCTAGTCAACCCTGACGTTGCGATACCAGTGGCGCAGCGGATCGCGACCATCGAGGAGAATATTCAGAAGGACCAGCAGGCTCCTCCCAAGAAGAAGAGGAGGGGAAAGGCTCAGGGCGCCACCAGTGCTCTGTTAACGAGTGCAGCTCAACGAGGACGCAAGGAGGTCACGGAGAAGTCTCTCGTGAACACCTACAAGTACCAACCGTACATCTCAGCCAAGCGCAGGGAGTGGGGCAACATACAGAAGGCGGGTGCGGTACGTCTTATTCCACCCGAAGAGGCAGAACGAGTTCGACAGGATCCCGCACTGGCCGCTCGGATCATGGGCTCCAGGTGGGTGCTTACGGACAAGGACGGCGACCCCAACGAGCCCGACGCAAGCAAGAAGCCCCTGCTCTTCATGAATGGCAACGACTGGAGGATGGCCAAGGCACGCTGGACCGTCCAGGGACACACCGACCCTGACCTGCTGGAGCTCGAAACCTACAGCCCAGTTGTTGGCAAGGACCCGGTCTTCCTCATCCTGCAGATTCTGTGCACCAACAAGTGGACGCTGCAGCTCGCGGACATCACGTCGGCTTTTACGGCAGGAGACCCACTGGACAGGTCTCAGGGCAGGCTATTTGTGGAGCTACCACGGACGGGTATACCAGACGTGGAAACGGGCTCACTGGTGGAGCTACTCAAGGCAGTCTATGGACTCGGAGACGCTCCAGTACAATGGCTGGCACGTTTCACAAGTTATGCCAAAGAGATCGGGTTTCAGTGCTCCATCTTTGACGGTTGCGTCTTCTACCTCAGGGACGACGAGGGCTTGCACGGCGTCATGGGGCTTACGGTGGACGACATCGTGGGCGGTGGCGACCAGAAGTTCGATGAGGCCTGCAGGAAGCTGCGTCATAAGTTCCCCTTCGGTGCCTGGCGTCTCAAGAAGGGGAAGTACACGGGCAGGGAGCTCGACCAGAACGACGACAACACGGAGATCACGATATCGCAATGTCAGAGCTCCGCCAATATTCAACTGATCGACATCGCCACAGAGAGGCGTAAGACGCCGCAGTCAACAGTGACGCCAGCAGAGTTGCATCAGGCACGGAGCCTGTGCGGCTCCATTTCGTTCCTGGCGCGGGAGAGTCGTCCCGATCTCTCTGGCCCTGTCTCTCTCTTGCAGGGCAAGATGCCGAATCTCACCGTGGACGACTTGCTGAAGGCAAATTGTATTGGCCGCATGACCAAGGAGTTCTGCGACGTAGTGCTCAAGGTACGACAAATCCGTTTTCACGAGCTGGCCTTCGCCGCCTTCAATGACGCTGCTTGGGCCAATGCACGAGATGGAGCTTCACAAGCAGGATACATCATGTTCGCTACGCAGCGTAAGATCCTGAAGGGCGAAGCGGCCACCATCTCCGTCCAATCCTGGAAGAGCCACAAGCTGAAGAGGATATGTGCTCACCAGTTTGGCGCGGAGACGTTGGCCATCTCTGAGGGCATGGCTATGGCGGAGTTCATCAGGACCATGCTGCTGGAGATCGTCGACTCCGAGTTCGATCTGATGCGTCCTTACCTGCTCGCTGGTCGTTTTCCCGTCATCAGTGTGACAGACTCCAGGGGCGGGCACGATCATGTTACTAACCCCAAGGCGGGACTGGCGGAGGACCAGAGGGCAGCGATCGACGTGGCCATCGTGCGCTCAGCAATGCAAAGACCTCAGGTTCACCTACGATGGGTCGAGGGTACCAGTCAGCTGACCGACCCACTCACCAAGCGCAAGGGTGAGAGTACGCTACTTCGACACGCTCTGGAGCTGGGCGAGTACGGCATCACCGCGGACAGCATCGTGCTACGCCGACGGGAACAAGAACGACAGATGAGGAAGAAGATGGGCGATCATACTTATGCCTGCTCGGTGGAGTGCTGTTTTTCAGGACTGGACCTGTACGAGATTGACTGCACGGGCATCCTTAAGCGCGACTACGAGGAGGACGACCTCAACTACGAGCCCGAGGCCTATCGGTGGATCCGAGAGGCACAGGAGGTCTACCAGGCCCAGACCATCGAGAAGCCAGTGCACGTGCATGGAGATTCAAGGACTTCATCGGGTTCTAAGCAGTGGACTGTGACCAGTGTGAATCTGAAAGCGCGGGGTGCGCTTTCCAGTGCTCTATGTGCTTAGCTGAGAACCCGAGACCCCTTTTCCTTAACCGTTTGGGTTCAAGGGGAAGGGGGTCCGTCGACCCCCTTCCAGGAGTGCAGCTTGTCATGTACTGAAAAGGTGTTCGCTATCTTTACCTCCCGTTCAGAGTATTTCAGATTGTTTCAGATATCTTGGCAACCTTCGATGTCTTGGGAACCATCCACAGGACGCCCAGAAGACCGCCGTCTTGGAGCGTCGGGAAGCCGAAAAGAGGAGAACCCCAAAATTCACCAAAAACCGACAGAAAATCAATGATTTTCCCCTCTTGGGGCCTTTTTTGGAGTGCTCTTGGAGGCCTCTTTGGGGCCGTCCTGGAGGCCTCTTGGGCCATCTTGAAGTCACGTCGGTCACTCTTGGAGCGCTCTTGTGCTGTCTTGGGTGTCTCTGGGACGTCTCCGATGACCCCCCTGATCGCCCTAGGTGTGCCGGGAAGGCTTGGCAAAACGCCCTGCGAGGCCCGGGGGGCCGCTTCGAGGCCCGTCCAGAGGGTCCCAAAGCCCCAGATCCCGGGAGTCCGGTTTTTGGGGGGGGACGGGTTTTCACCCGCCCGGGCTTGTAAAAATATGGGAAGAGGAATATGTGTGCAGATATACATACATATAATCGCAAAAAGATTCCAAAAGTGTCCAAAAACACTCAAAAAAAATCCCCCGACTATTTGTTCACTATTTTGGAAGATTCCCCCTGTAGAGGGACAGGCCCGACCTAAGGGAAGGGAAAGGGGGACAGCCAACTTCACCCTCGGCAAGCGGGGGTCGGCGGATACATGGCCCAGCCTGGCTTGCAAGTGGCTTTCAAGTGCCCCGAACGGCTTCGGGGGGTTGACGATGCGGACTAAGTGGGCTCCGCCCACTCAGCGGCGTCTTCTCACACCCCTGGGCCACTTGGGGCATCTGCGAGCTACTTCTGAGCCAGGTCAGGCCAGATACAACCCACCTGGGCATCCATTGGTAGCCCCCCTATTCCCCCGATCAATCCCCGCGCCGATCACATTGAAGCCCTCTGGGCCTCATCAGGTGTGTTCCAGAGGCCACTGGGTCTTCCCGGCCCGGGAATCCTGCGGACACCTTGGGCCAGGGACACGTTCCCTCCGAAGACCAGGCGAAAAAAACCGGCTCGAACAAAAATTAGACGCCAGGAGATCAGGGCTTTACCAGGCGGAGACTTATCCACATCCACCGCGTGGGAACCGACGTCCTCAGGGACCCAGCGGGCGGTGGATATGCATATCTGTTGGCCCCTGGGGGCTCAAAAATATCCATATCCACTGCCTGTGGAGGTCTCAAAAATCGATCCTCCAGGCGGTGGCGATGTATAATAAGG
>CAUYUJ010022114.1:0-80000 GCA_963575745.1 Prorocentrum cordatum
CCGAACAGCCTGTTCGACGTCCGTGCCACAGGGATGCCTCCGCACATCCTCGCCCGCCAATGCGGCAACGCGCCAGCCCAGCACGACCTCAAGGAACCCCCCCGAGCGCCTTCAGGCCCCGGGGGGGAGCCTCCACAACCAGTCCAAACAGGTTACCAGGGTCAATGGTATCTACCACCGAGGCCGCGTCGCGTCCTCAAGCAGGGATTGCCCGACGGCACGAGGCGGCCACCAGGGTTCACAGGAACGGGGATGCCTGAAGACCCGTCTCCTGACCAACCGCTGTGGAGGGAAGGCTACGTGCTCTTCGGCCCTCACCAGACCCTCAAGGAGGACTTCATCTTCAACAAAACGGTCCGCCGACCTTACTCCCTAGCCATCACCAATATGCATAGGGATCGTGTCACAATCAGGACCGTCTGCGAGTCTATCGCCGAGCGCATCCACACTACCCGCACCCGCTGGCGAGATGTGGTACTGTACTGGGATGCCGAGGGCGGACCTGGGCCTCAAGCTCTCGACTAGAACAAACGCCTCTGCGACGCCATTATAGAGCCGAGCCACACCCGAAGCAGAGCTGAACTCACGACCGCAGCACCCGAGGTAGTTTCTGTCTCTAATGGACCAGCGCACCACGAAGCTGTAAAAATCACGGTGTCCCGAGCCGCAAACATTGACTACTGGAGCAAAGTGCGGCGATACTCACTACGCGAGACTACCCCGACCACGCCTTCGAGCACGTCTATCAGGTGGCGGCGCCGACGTGGCTCCACCATCCTCGAGGGACCACCCCCGCCCGCTCTCGAGAGCCTACCAGCAGCGCTACCAACAGCACCAGCAGCGCATTCAGCAGCGCGACCAACGCGACGCAGGTCAGCCGAGCACGCCACGCAACCGCTCCCCCGCGCGCGTCCCGACAGGCGGCAGCACGGTGTACGGCGGGGGCGCCGCCTATCACCGTGGCCCCATTGGCGCCAGGCCCGCGGCGGCTGGAGCAGCCGCCTCCAGCTACGGCCATGCCCCCCACGCCAGGGTGCACCCAGCGGTCATCGGCTACCCGCGGGCACTCGTGCAGGCTCCCCCACGGGCCACCTCGCCCGTGCCAGGGTCCACGCGTGCCTGGGGCCATTACCCAGGCCGCCATGACAGCACCCCCAGCAACCAGCCCGCAGTGGTAACCCCTGCGGCTTCAGCCCAGGGGGCTGCACCAAGCCGTGGCAGGACAGGGCGCCCTGAAGGATGGCGTGATGCGAACGTGCGTGCTTGGCAACCGCGCCAACACACGCCCCCACCAAACGTGGCCGCAGCGCTGCGCCCTGCCCAGGCAAAACCTGCCCCACCTGAGCGCGAGAGGCAGCCGCTCGTCCCGCTCGTCCTCACGTACACCCAGGCGCACCACAGCGCCTCCCCGCGGCACAGCGAGGGAAGTGCCCATCACGTCAGCCCCCGCCCTGACGCTGTCGACCCTGACCAGGCTGCAGCCTCGGCGGCGGGCGGCACAGGCGGCTCCCGCCAGCCCAGCCCAACGCCCTGCGCGGCGCCGATCCGCTCCCCGAGCAGGGCGGACTCTGCGCGCGCTAACGCCCAGGCGACCTCGCCACGCGACCGCCACACGGGCGGGCGCGTCCCGCGCAGCAGGTCCTGCAGCCGCCACAGCTCGCGCAAGGCCCCTGGGAGCTCCACGAGCTCGCCGCCTCGCGAGACTCAGGCTGATGCCAAGCCCCCGAAGTGGTGCCACGCTTCGGTGCCAGCGCCATCGAACCTGGCCAGGTCGACCTCGAGCCGACGCCGTCCACGGACCAGGAGCTGCCGCCGCCCACCCGCGTGGTCGTCCCCATCGACGAGGCGCCGACCTTCGACCCGTTCAAGAACAAGTACCGCGTCAAGGACCTCGCGGCGGGTTTCGGCGGCGGCTCACCGCTCTCTCCACAGAGTCGTGGCGGCGCCCCCGCCACCTCAGCCGCTGCCGCGGCAGCGGCGGCCCCGCGTGGAGTCAGCCCTGTCCGCAACGCGTGCCTCACGGCAGCGGGCATGGACGAGGCTCAGCGCCAGGCCACCGACCGCGCTGCCCGAGCTGTTCCACCTGATGCTGCTCATCACGGTACTGACGGGGCGGGCGCGCCGCCGCAGGACGGACCAGCGGTGTCGCGTGCGCAGTATGTGCGCGCGCGTTGCGCCGCTGCCGCGCCGAGCTGCCGCCGCTGTTTTGCTTTTGTTCTTGCTCTCGGCAGGACGGATCGAGGAGTCGCCTCCCTCTCCCTCTGCTGCCGTCTCACCTCTCCTCCCCCCGTCCCCCACGGTACAGGAGTGAGGAGGATTTTTCGAGGCAGTTTTGCCGATGTTTATGAACCCCCCCTGGCGCAGTGTCGACCATGCCTCGCCTATACTTCTGGCCTGACGGCGGCTTCAGCCCCGTTCAAGCCAAACTGCAGGGACGCCATGAGCTCCTACTGTGGCCAAGCCTTCTACCTGGGTGAGGGCCAGGCTGCCCTCCACCGTGCGGGGCGTGCCAACCCCAGCCCCACCGACGGAGACGGGCCAGGTCGCTCCATCCACCTCGTCAGCCTCAACATCACTAGTCTCCCAGCGAACTGGCCAACCATCACCGCTCTTGGTGTCGACCACAACGCCGCAGTCATAGCACTGCAGGAGGCCCGACATGCCAAGCCGACCAGACAAGCCATCGCTGCCAACGCCGCCAATCCACACCACGGGGGATACCACGCCAGTCTGGGACCTGACCTGGATCTGGCGCGAGCCCAGCGCAGAGCTGCCCACGGCGGCACAGACCACACGGTCGTGGGCAACACTGGCGCCTCGGGAGGGGTCGCCATCCTCTCTAAGGACGCCATCGTCGACTCCACCGTCGACGACACAGCGTCCTGTATCGCCACCCTCAAGGCCAAGAAAAGATGGCACGAGGCCTTCCTCCCGCTCTGCACCCAGCACCGCCGCAGGCGGCGACGAAACAACCGCGGACCCGCTGGGATCTACATTGCGAGCCTCTACGGGGTCGCTGGAGGAGACAGCACCGATTTGTTTCGGCTTGCTGACTGCGCCGCCGCGAGGGTCGGCTCAGCCCCGTATTTCATTTGCATGGACGCCAACACGAACATCGACGACAATCCACACCTGCTGCACATGAAGCAGCACGGATGGTTTAACGTCGCTGAAGGCACACCAGACCACACCATGCACACATATGGCAATATCCCTGACTGGGACCGCGTCACCAAGTGCCCCCGCACTTCGCGCATCGATTACATCATCGCCAACCAAGCGGCGCGATCCCTTGTCACCGACTTCTGCTATCTGCGTGACATGCCAGCGAAGTCCCATGTTGGCCTGCAGGTCACGCTCGACCTTAGCCGCCTCGACCATACGGCCCGACGCCTTCTAGCCCCCACGCCCTACCCTCCTAACGACGGAGCTCATGAGGACCACGAACTTCAGGCATTAGGGACCCTCATCGCAGGGCGATACCATGACCGCATGGAGCAGGCCGACACACGCGACGATGTGGAACGCATGTTCGCCCTGGCAAACGAGGCCAGCCATGAGTACCATCTCACTCGGCTGCGCGACCTGCCACCTCCGCCGCCAGACCACCCAAAAAAGAAGCCCCCTACCACGCACGGGCTCGCACCCACGTTCGAGGAGCGACCCGCTGTCCCCCGCGCCTTTCCCACCTACGGAGCTTCCACGATTCACATGAACCGCCTTCGCAAGCTCCATCGGCAACTTTGTGAGCTTCGCTTCATCGGACAGCACCATCATATCGACTGCCGTGCCATCCCGCCGTACCTGGCGCAGCGCATCGACTGCACGTGGACCGCGGCCCGCCTTCTCTGTCACAAGCTGCGCCCCACGGTCCTCCTGGCCTTTCCTGAGGCCTGGAACCCCTACGAGCCAGCACCACACGGAGAGCACCTGGACCGTCTGATCCAAAACCTTGACTCAGAGCTGGCGCGACGTGCAAACCAAGCCAAAGCTGAACGCATCAAGATTAGGGCTGAGGGCGTCCGCGAGCCAAGCGGGCGAAAGGCGGCCATGTACGCACGGGCTGCCGACTGCTCGCCCACGGCGTATCTCCGCACGCCTACCACTCCCGACGATACACAACTCCACTGCGACACCACCGCCTTCAAACCTGACCAAGCTTGCACGGATGATAGTGATGCCGACACCGAAGCTGGCGGCTTCAGCCCCAGCGACGGTAGCTCGCTCGACACGGACAACGACGAAGGCCACATTTATGACCCACCACCTGCCCAGGTTCCCGACTACCTCCCCGCCAACGCCATTGTTGCCAATACCAAAGACATGCTTAAGTTCATGGTCGACACCTGGGAGCCCATCTTGGGCAGGTATCGCGCTCGTGCAGGTCATGACGCCGAAGCCATGCCGACGTGGGCTGACTTTTACGATGAGTACCGACAAGAGCTGCCTACGCCATCACCAGCAGCCCCTTTCCACCTCACCGACGACCAACTCATCCACTTCATTCGCACCCGTTCACCGCGCCGCGCGGGGGGACTCGACGGCTGGACAACGAAGGAGGCTAAGGAGTTACCCGACGACATCCTTCGCCTCTTCGCCAGCGTCTTACGTGCTATGCAACGCACTGGCACCATCCCCGAGCCCCTCCTGCACGTGCCAAACCCGTGCCTCCGAAAAGGCCGAAGGGAACTCCCGACGGACCAACGACTTCTCTCGGTTCTTTCCGTGTGGATGTATGCGTGGGAAGCGCCGGCCTACCGTGGCCTCACGACCTGGCGGCAAGGATGGACCCATGCCACGAGCTTCGGCGCTGTTCCCAAAGCCACCATTGGGGATGTCAGCACCTCTCTCGCCCTGCGCATCGAACACGCCAGGGCTTTACTCCTCCCCTTAGCTGGAGCTGCCCTTGACCGACAGAAGTGCTTTGACTACCTCATCACGGACATCTGTCTTAACCTTGCGCTGCACGCGGGGTGCCCTCAAGACATCGTTACTGTCCGCCGAAATTTCTACAGACACCACAAACGCTACATCCGCATGAACGGAGCGTACTCTAAGGACCTGGCCAGGACTAACGGTCACCTCCAGGGAAGCTCGTGGTCCCTGGACGACATCAAGCTGCTCATGTGCGTGTGGACAAAGAGGCAGCATCGATACGTTCCTCGATCACTCAGCACTACCTTTGTTGACTACAGCAACTCCACTACCCACACCGCGTCTGAGCTGCAGAAATCTCTTGACGAAACCGCCAAGTTTGATCGATTCTCAGGTCAACGCATTCACCCTGGTAAAGTGGCAGGGTGGGCGCTCACCGACGAGCTTCACGCCGCCGTTGCCCAGCTCACACTGGCGGATCGCCCCCTACGTGTGGTCGATTCCTTCAAGCTCGTCGGGAGTTACATCAACGCAGAGGCAGCGCCGGCTCCAGCCGCGCTTAACCTCACGGCCACCGCAGACGCCCGTGTACGGAGGGCGACTATTCGCCTGCCGCGCATTGGCAAGCTCCCATCGCCGATGCTTATCAAGGCGCGGCACGCCCGCTCCCTTGCTGCCAGCGTCTGCACCACGGGCACCGACATTCAAGCACCATCAGGCCCAGCCAAGACTGCCTACAACCACGCCCTCAAGGCGGCTATCCGCCCCAAGGGGAACAAGTGGGTCGAGTTCTGGACACTCATGGCCGTGTGCGTCCCAGGACACGCCCTTGAGATTGACGCCATCACGCAGCGTGAAGCATTCCTGTGCCTGCGGCGACAGGTTAACCGCGACGTTACACTCTGCGGGCTCGCCAGAGACCTCCAACACCACGTCCAGACCCTGTTTGGTGGAGGACCTGTCGGACGACTCGTCCAGTCGCTCCAGCAGCTTCGGTGGACCTGGCCCACATTTGGCATCATGTACGACGACTGGGGCTGCCAGATCAGCTGGCTGAACTTACCCCAAAACGCCTTCCTACACATGCTGCGGGCCTCACAACGCAGAGCCTTTCTGCGGGGGATCAAGCCACGGCGTCACGACCTTGGATACCTTGCCTCTGTCAGACAGGGCCTCGACCTCTTTGCCAGCACGTGGCTCGCTCGAACTAAAGGAGCAGCCAAATGCACTGCCTGGCAGCTGGCGCTCCTCCTGAACTACTTGTCGGGCGGGGACCACACCCAACAGCGACGATCCCGATCAAACACGTCAGCTGACCCCAGCCCCATCTGCCGATACTGCGACGAGGAAGAGGAAACTCAGGAGCACACGGTCCGCGACTGCAAGTGCTGGGCCCGAGAAAGACTCCCTCTCACCACCCTCATCAGTGACGACCAGTGGGCCCGTCTCCCGCCGCACACAAGACACTGCGGGCTCTTCGACGAAGACCCAGCCCTCCTCGACCTGCAGGCCGACCTCGCGAGGGACCCGCTGCCACAGCCCATACCGCGGCACCCCCCTGAGGGAGATCCTGCGGCTTCAGCCCAGGACACCTACACCACCTACCTTGACCACGACACTGTTGGACATGGGTCTACGCTGCCACGGACGGAGCATGCACCAACCAAGCCATCCCATTGCTAGCACGAGCGGGCTACGGCGTCTACTACGGCATCGACCACCGCATGAACTACAGTGCACGCGTTCACGGCCTAACGCAGAACGCCCAGGTTGCGGAGACCCTCGCCATTGTCCACCTTACGGCATGTGCCGAACGGCCCGTGCACGTTTTCGTGGACAACCAGGCGGTTGTCGATGGGTTTCAAAGCATCATCGACGGACATCCAGCGCCGCAGGGCACGCACGTGGACCTCTGGGAAAAGATCCACCGATGTGTTATGGCCAAGCCAAACATGTTCCGCGTCGAAAAAATCGCCAGCCACCTGGGAGACATGGGCATCGACCTTGGGCTCATCGGGCCCATTGCGGAGGAGTTCAACCGTCAGGCTGACGCCCTTGCCACAATGGCGGCACGCACTCACAACCTTCCAGACGACATTGTCGAAGCAGCCAAAACACGACATCGCCAAGCGACCGTGCTCCATGGGGTCGCTGTCGCTATCTACGAGCGCAGACACCGCACTCTCCCACTCCCACACCGCAGGGCTGGGTTTACAGCTGCGGAACTCAGCAAAATGGAACCAAACCCCCTGCTGTCGGACCAGGCACCACCCGCGGCTGGACCAGACATCCCGCAGAACCCGGACGAGCTCTGGGCCGAGGCCCAACGGGCGATATTCGACGAACAGGAGGACGACCCGTTCGGCTTCGGCGGGGGACTTGACTTCCTGGACGACGGGCCAGCCAGCGCCAACCTTGCCCCGTCGGGCATCCGCACGACGCCCTCGACTCCGCCACCGAGAGCGACATCGCACCCACATGATGACGTCGCTCACCTCCAAGACGCTGATGAACAGGAGGACGACCCGTTCGGCTTCGGTGGGGGATTGGACGTCTTGGACGACGGCCCAGCCAGCGACAACCCTGCCCCGACGGGCAACCTCTCGACGCCTACCGCGACTCAGTCTCCGAGAGCGACATCGCACCCACATGATGATGTCGCCCACCGTCAAGACGCCGACGATGACCTGGTTGACCCCCTCGGACTGAGTGGCAGCATTGACGACGCTCCGCCGACACCCCACGCTGCCGACCATGCCGCCCTATCGAGACGCCACCCTACTACGCGGCCGACCTCAGAGCCCTCGCATGGCATCATGATTGGTCCTACCGTGCCAACCACTCCGTCCCCCCACCAGCGCCAGCCCGCGGGGGCGGCTTCAGCCCCCCCGCAGGGCACCGAGCCAGTCAGGCCGTCGCACCCCGTCCATGCTCCCATTGTTGCTGGGCGAGAGGATGCGGCTCTTCCGACCTCACGGGGCGTGGCCCCAGCGGCTCCAGCCCTGGGGCCGTGTGTTACCCTCCAGTCACCTCTCAAGGGTGACGGCCGTCAGCACACGGGGTGCCGTACTACGCTAGTCCACCACCTGGCCAGGCGCACCGACCTCGTCCCTGCCACGAGGCCCGCGGCCGCTGGCACTGAGCAGCCGCCCCTCACCGACCGCGAAACGAGCTGTCCCAGGCTATGGCCGCTCTTCAGCAGAGGTGTGCTGCTCTCGCCGCGGACCTCGCCGCTGCTCAAGCCCGTCAAGGCCCTTTGCTCCAGCGCCTCCACAGCGCCGGGCGAGCCTTCGCCGAGCTGCTGACGCCCTCGTCCGATGGTGCCGTGCCGTCACTCCCTATCCACGCTATGCTGTCATCGCTCCGCGGCGTTCCACCTGGTGCCCCGCGCTAATTTCCTCCTTTCTGCCTGCCCGTGCGTACGCGTGGCTCCGCGTCCACGGTGTCAGGGCGTGGGGGCGGGGGGTGCCCCGTCCCTGCGCGCCGCTTTGTGGCCAAGCGCCCAACTGGCGGTCTGCCAAGCCGCCTAGCCACGTGTCAGCACGTCGCCTTCCTTGTTGGGGCCTCTTTCTTCACGCGGTCTGACAGGTGAGATCTTCACCGTCTGTCCGCCGTCTGTAGCGTCTGTCGCACTGCGCCGGGGGTGGGTTTTTTTGTTGCCCGCCCTCGTATCTAAAGGCTGCACCGCCGCTAATAGTGCTTGGCGAGTTGTCGCACCGCAGTGCGCCTCGCGGACGGACCCTGGTCCGCTCTCTCTCTCTCTCTCTCTCTCTCTCTCTCTCTCTCTCTCTCTCTCTCTCTCTTCTTTTTTTGTTTTCTCTCTCTCTCTCTCTCTCTCTTTCTCCCTCTCTTTCTCTTTCTCTAGTCTCGGCTCGAGAGTGCCCTGCACTCAGACCGCAGCCGCGACGCGAAGCGCCCCGCCTCGGAGTCAGACTCCCAGGCCTCGCGAGACCGGAGGGGTCCCAGCAGGACCCTACTGATTCGCGTCACCTCTCCTCACCAGAGCGCCCGCAGCAATGGCCCCCAAGAAGCCGGAGCGCCGTCGCTCTTCCAAGCAGCCTCCGAGTTCCCGTCCCTGCTGCTGAAGGGTCTCTCCTCCAACGCAAGCAGGACTGCATCGCAGCGTTCAAGCAAGCGGGGTCTGACCGCCCCACGGCCGCATACAACGGGCTTGCCGAACTGAACGCGGACGAGCTCCAGGCGACGTACGACATGCACAAGTCCAACACGAAGAAGCTTGGCAGCGCCCTGATCCGCATGTGCGCCGCCAACCAGATCAGCTACACGCTCGATCATCACCAGCGCAGTAAGCCTAAGCGCATTGGCGGTGACACATCACACCCACCAGCGGGTTCCGCACGTCTTCAGGCTGCGGACACCCAATTCATCGCCTTGGACCCGGCCTTTTGGAAGGTCCCTGTCCTCGCCGAACCCACATCTCCTGACGACGGCAAGACGTACAAGCCCAGTATCAGCCTCCACGACTACGAGAGCGGTGAACGGCTGCTGCAACACCACCTCGAGCAGGGCAAGCGAACCACGGGTCAGCTCGCGATTGCTGTCATGGGCCCAAAAAACGACAACTACGTCGGTACCGAGCTCGCCGTCCCTGTCCTGAAGCGTCACCCCAAGGCGCCCAAAGTGGTCCACACGCACGTCTCCGTGACCGTGTACCAGCTGGGCACCAAGGAGGTCGCCTGCACGGAAAAAGTAGCCGTCGCCACCATCGACCCTGCCGACCACGTATGCTGGATTCGGGCGACCATACATGAAACCGAGGCCATTGCCGCAGTCCCCTCCATGCATCAGGCCTTCGAGGACCAGTTCTCGGGAGGTGCCCCCGTGAACGGTGGTCCACGCGCCAAGGGCCCTTTCCGAGGGGACTCCGCTCCACAGGACAAGGCGCGCCAAAACCAAAAGCACAGGGAGTCCAAGAAAGACGCTCGCCGCCAGGAGCTCGATAGTCAGCTCCAGGACACCTTCAAGGCCCTCTTCCACGGCAACTTTAAAGCCGTCACCATCCTCGAACCCTGCAAAAGCCTAGGCAGGTTTGGATCGGGCGTCGGAAAGAGGTCCCTGGCTGCCACCTTCGGCGTCAGTCTCCAAGCGGTCGACAAGGTCTTGGCGGGATCAGGGCAACTCGGTGCCACCTACGACCTCAGCAACGTAGGTGCAGACGAGCCCACCGCAGACAAGTATCAGACCGTGTGGTTCCCTGAGGACCAGCCCATCACGATGGCAGATGCGTTCCAGAAGTCGGTGGAGTTCAAGGCCCTGGGAGTCGTCAGGCACGGCAAGTCAGGCTTACTGGGGATCCGTGTTCCACGGGGGTCAGACGCCGCCAAGGCTGCTGCCGTCAGCATCCGCGGCTGCGAGGCCACCCTCGCCAAGACGCGCTACCGCATCACTGGCATTGCGGCACGCCACGCCACGCTGACCCAGCTCGCCAAGACTCTCACGGGCCCGTCCGTTAAATGGGACTGTGAGGTCTACCACACCGCCTGGGACCCAGCCACTGCGGCCCAGTTTGCCTTAGTGCGCGCCCATCGTCCCCCACTCACATATACGGTACAGGTCGCGGGGTGCCCCATCCCGTGGAGCATCACCGAGGCACCGCTGGCTGAGGTGGTGCCGAAGCGGGACAACGTTACCATCGTCACGCCTACCACCATCACAGAGCCTGTGACGCCGCCAGCCCGTGGTGGCGGCTTTAGCCCCGCCACCGGCACACTCCTCACCAAAGCGGCCCAGAGCCCCTACCTCCACGACCTCATGACTGCCACGCCCAAAGGCAAGGGCGTCGCACCGCTCCTGATCCCCAAGGAGGAGCCTTCAGCCAAGCGCCACCGATCCTCCAGCGGGAAACGTGACGCCACGCCGCACGCAAAGTCACACTGCGCCCCAGGCCGCAGCTCCTCTGCACCCCCGCACGGCACGGACGGAGCCGCTGAACAGACGGCCGCCCCAGGATCAGGTGGTCATGACTCTCGGCTTGGCACGGTGGCGGCAGAAGGTGGGGGCCACACCGAAGGCGACGCTGCCACAGCCGCCGAAGTACCAGGCGACGCCGACGACGTCGAGATCCTCTCATCAGGCGATGAATACAGCGTGGCCTCCCACGAACTCAACACCTTCGGCGAACGCTTCGCATCGGCCTCTAAACCGCCAGATGCTGCCACGACCCGCATCGCGCACATGGAACAGCAGCACGAGCTGCTAGCCAACACGGTGGATAACATGCAGGTCCAGCTTGCGGGCGTTCTCTCCTCCCAGGCCACACTCACGGAGCACGTCTCAGGGTTGGAACGGGGGCTTGCCACCGTCGTCACCCAGCAACAGACGGCAACCGCCGACGCCGCTGCACTGCGCGGCGACATCCAGGCCCTCCTCGGGCACCTCACGGGGGGCACCATCCACCTGCCACAAGTGGCCACTCTGGAAACTAAGAAGGAGGAAGCTGCAGCGGTGCTGAACCCGTGGCTGTCTGCGGTTGGATCGACCAGCCAGGCCAGGTCACCCCAGGGACGGGGCCCCCAGGGGCTGACAAAGGCAAAGACAAGGGTCGGGCCACCCAGGAACCCTATTGAAGGTGCCTCAGAGAGCCCGCCTCAGCCCTCCGAGGAAGCGCCTTCAGAGGCATCTCTTCCCTCTTCGCGTCGTATCTCTTTCTTGTCATATCATGTCAGTTTTGGCAGCAGCACGCGCAAGCTATCTGGTGTAGGGACACCCGTCATCTTGCAGGGGGCGTGATTGTTGCAATGTACATGAGCATGCAGGGGTATCTGAGGATGCGTGCTGACATGCAGCTTTTGGCTCATCGCTCGCGCCGCCCGCCAGGCCTCGCCATCATGTGGCGCCTTGCCTGCAGCCTGGCCCTCCCCTCGCTCGCTGGAGCACACCCGTCTTCAGGCGGTGCGCCCCAGCATGGAGGAGAGGTTTTCCTGCGACACGCTGAACGTGGGACTTTCTTCTACCTCTACGATGACAGCATCTACAAGTACGATCACTGCACCATTTTGGACCCGATCGTGAACAGCACCGCCGCCGCGGGTCCGTGCGGCAACGGATCGCTGGGCGCCATCGCGAGCGCATGCACGCCCTCGACAACTACGACACATGCATCGCAGTCCACCCCCAGCGTGGCCTCGACCGTCGTGCAGCACATCCTTGACGGGGCCGCTGACAAAAGCCAGGCACGCAGTGGCGGCTTCAGCCCCGCTGTCGTGCCCCGCTATAGCCCCACGGGTCTCACTACCCCTCTGTGCGCCAGGGGCGAACCCGAGGAGGACCCCGCTTTCTGGCACCTGATGATGATCCGAGCTCGGCTCATACCGTGCGCTGCGGCGTGGGCACCAGGTGAGGACCACCAGGACGTGTTCTGGGCATGGCTCGAGGACTGCGTCCCGTACATCCTGGCGACGCTCCATCTGCCACAGTACGACCACTTTTTCCAGGAGGACTCCGAGGAGAAAAACGACGCCCTGCGCCAGCGCACCGCGATCGACATGTGCGAGGACATCTGGCATAGAGCAGGCCCCGACAGACAGCGCACCAACCGCAACCTCACTCGTATCCAGAGCAGCCGCGAGTACCCCACCCGCTACTTTGGCCTCCTTCTGGAATACCAGGGCGCTCGTGCTCAGCTCGTCGGCCCTGAGGCTTTCACGGCACCATTGCCGCCATACCTCTCACGGGCCCACGCCTTGCTGCCAAGAGGCCTCCCGCCACCCGACCAAGACGCCCTGGCGTACCTCGCGGATGCGATCCTGCATCACCCGCCAGACATGCAGCCGCTTGTCGAGGCGGAGCTCGCCGCGGCACCGATGGAACCGCTAAACCTACCACCGCCAGCTGGCCCCCTCGCCCAGCACGCCACGTGCGACCAGCCCGCGGCCGACGCCGAACCGCTTCTGCTCCAGCACATTGCGGCCAGCGACATCAGCAACATATCCCTGGACTCGTTCCACGCGTCGGACGATAGCCAAGACGACATGGAAACCCAGGATCGCAACGGCACGGCACCGCCAGGTGACACGGCCCAGCGTGACCGTGATAGCGAATCCTACATAGGGCGCCCCCCGTCGCACAGCAGTCCGCCTAACAACTCTGCCCAGGCCGCTCCCAGCGCACAGTTCAACGACGCTGAAGGCGCCACTGCCGCCGACGCGACAAGCCATCCCACTGCATCGCCTGCTCTAACCAGCCCGCGCAGTGGCGGCTTCAGCCCCGCTGCAGCATTGGCTGGACCTGGACGTCTTCAGACCGCAGGCGGCAGTACCACGCCCCGCACCCTTGTCTGCCGTGCTAACGTGACTGACTCCAATCCCAGCGCCGTGACCACTGGCAGGCTGACATCGACAACGACCCCATCGACGACGCGAACCCAGACGCCAGCGGCTCCTACGAGGCCCAGCACAGCGCAGCGGCCTCACGACACTGTGGCTGTCTCATTTGCCTCTTCGTGGCCACGTACGCCATCGTGATAGCCATGCCGTACAAGGACCAGATCGACGGGTACTTGCCGACACCGAGCCGAGACCCCAGCTACCGGCAACGACGACGACGTGAAGCGGCGGCACCAGGCCCACCTGTGCCCACTACACCCCGACGCACAACGGCATACAACGTCACGCCCGCATTGTGGGGTATTCTCAAGTGGACCAGCGCCAAACTCAGAGATATCGTCTCGGGCGGAGCCAGCGCAGTCGGGTTTGGCCTCGGGGGTGTCCTGAAATGGGCCAGCGGCAAACTCGGAGCTATTGCCACTGGTGGAGTGGTGTGCGGTCTTCTACTGGTCGGCGCCAAACTCCTCGCTCAAGGAGCCGTTGGACACGTAGGAGCCCGCATCTGTGCGCGTGCCCTGGACTCATCCACAGCCCAGTGGTGCCTCCGCTGTTGCCAACCGAGCAGGAGGCCGCGCGATGAGGCCACATACACAATGCCGCGCACGCTTCCCGACGAACCCGAGAGCCAGCACGTGCACTCACTTCGACATCCGCTGCTACAGGAGCACTACGCCGCTGCAGTTGCCGCCGCAGTCGCCGATGTCACCACCGCCACCACCGCCGCCATTGTCGAAGTCACTGCCGCGGTATCGCGAGCCTCGTCTGTCACACCACGATCGACCAGCCCGTCCCTGCGAGACGGCCCCACGAGCGGCGCGGCCTATGGTAACCCACCGACTCACGAAGACGCCACAGCCCACGCCAGCGACGCCGAGGCAAGGGAACCACGTGAGCGCACCCGCGACAGCCCGTGGTCCATCTTCCGACATGCAGATGCTCGTGGTTCCTCTTCCGACACGGACACCCAACCACCACGTCGGCGAGCACGCTATGCATCACCCGCCAGGCCCCAGGCGCCTTCAGGCCCTGGTACGCCCCACCTAGCCCTCAGGCCACCGACGCGCAACTTACGCAACACCATCCAGCGCGACCCAGCGGTCCCCGTGCCGCCGACGAGCATCCTCAACGCCCTGTACCAAAACGGCTTTGCGCTTGGTAACAGTGGCGTGTCTACAGAGGACATCAAAGACGCTCTGCGACTCCACGACCATCCTCGATTCACCCATGATCTAACACTCCAAGCGCTGGGGCCGTGGACTGACATCATGCAGAGGCCCCCGAACCGCCTCACTTGGGTGCTCGAAGACTCGGGCGGGAACTCAGGCGAGACGATCTTCCCCTACCTCACGTGGGACCTCCGTCAACCCACCACCGACGCGCCCACTGTCTTCTGGCATGGGACCCGCGGCGACCTTGCGGCCCGTCTCGCTGTCAACGGAGGGCACCTCCTGCCAGGCCCCCGCCGTGAAGCGAAGGGTCGAACTGGCACAAATGTTGGCCGCACGTACGTGAGTGTGCACCCGTCGCTGGCCGCGTGGTACGCAGTGCCGCCCCACCCGCCCTACAGCCTCGAAGACGACACCCTCGCGTGGGGACCCATCGCGCTCTGGATGTGCGAGGCCACCCAACCACCGCGCGGTGAGAACTGGCACAACTTCGTGAAAGGGGAGGCCCACGGAGCGCGCCTCATCTACCCTCGGGTCCTGGGCCTCCTCATCCGCATGGACTGGTGTGCCCCCACGGAAGCTGCCTCCAGGTGCCGTGCCCTACCACAAGCCGATGGCATGGGCGACTGTGCGCACGCCCTCCACATCGCTGGCTACGATCATCCAGATCTCCGTGAGGCGGCTGAAGCCCAAGACCAGGAAGCTAGCACTCGGCGCAGGCTGGACATCGCGGCAGCGTGGCCACCGCCGCAGGCACTATACTCGCCAGAGGCAGCGCGAGCATGGGCCAAACAGCAATACGACACTGAAGCAGCCACCAGGGCCGACCCCAACCAGCCCCGTCCACGCGTCTCGCTTCGCAAGCTCCAGCTAGACCCGCAGCCACTGATCGACCTGGTGTACACTGGCTTGCAAGCCGGCCCCGTGCGGGGGCATCCCGACGCACGTGAGTCGCGCCCCAGCGGCTCCAGCCCTGGGGCCGCGTCTGGCCCACCGCGCACTTACCAGTCAGGTGCCGCCCTGGCACACAGTCCAGACCGCTCATCGACGACATCAGGAGCCGACGACCGCCGCACGCCTTCCCTCATCAGCGCGGCCGCCGCCCTCGCCCGAGGCCATGCCCGCCCACGGCGATCCGCCTCCCGTTCGTCACGGCAGAGTGGCGGAAACTCCACCTCGGACAACAGCGACATCGAGACGTGGGAGCACATCGAGACGGAAGAGGAGCCGACCGCCTACCACGTCCTCGCCTTCCACGTCCGCGATGTGCGGGCCCGTGTCAATGCCCCTGGCATCGAGGTCTGGCTCGACCCTGGCGATCACCACGACGGCGCCTACTTACCGTGGGGGACGACCGTCATGGGCCATCGCGTTATCGACCCTGAGGTGGTGGGTCGTGACGGCTGGGTCATCCTCCACCACGACCATGGCGATACCACTACCAAGCTCTGGGCACCGACCCAAGTCCACGTCAAGGCGGATGACACGTGGCGCACGGTCATGGTACCAGCGGACATGGGGCCCCAGTGGATCGAGCGCCATGCCGACGACGCTCGCCTCCCCGCCGAGGTCGTCCGCACTACAGGCCAGTCCTGGTTTGCCGACGTCTGGCCCTTGTGGGATCGACCCCGACCCCACCCAGACGACCCAGGCACAAACGAGCAAGCGCTCCCGCCCCTACCAGGACGCTGGTCATGCCTACAGTGCCGATTCCAATGCTGTCAGTACTGTGCGGCCCGCCGCAACACGCAGCTCGGCACCTCGGGCCAACCAACGTGCCCAGACTGCGCCCTCAGCGGACTACGTGCACTTATGGACTGGTCCACGGACTACTCTTGCAACAGCTGGACGTGTGCATACAGCACCGACAACAGGGACTCCGACACATGCTGCCTCTCCAGCAGGTGCCCCCATCCGCCTAGTCCGCACAGCCTGTTCGACGTCCGTGCCACAGGGATGCCTCCGCACATCCTTGCCCGCCAATACGGCAACGCGCCAGCCCACCACGACCTCAAGGAACCCCCCCGAGCGCCTTCAGGCCCCGGGGGGGAGCCTCCACAACCAGGCCAAGCAGGTTACCAGGGTCAATGGTATCTTCCACCGAGGCCGCGGCGCGTCCCCAGGCAGGGACTGCCTGACGGCACGAGGCGGCCACCTGGGTTCACAGGAACGGGGATGCCTGAAGAACCGTCCCCCGACCAACCGCTCTGGAGGGAAGGTTACGTGCTCTTCGGCCCCCACCAGGCCCTCAAGGAGGACTTCACCTTCAACAAGACGGTCCGCCGACCTTACTCCCTAGCCATCACCAACATGTACAGGGATCGTGTCACAGTCAGGACCGTCTGCGAGTCTATCGCCGAACGCATCCACACTACCCGCACCCGCTGGCGAGATGTGGTACTGTACTGGGACGCCGAGGGCGGCCCTGGGCCTCAAGCTCTCGACTATGACATGCGCCTCTGCGACGCCATGGTGAGCCGTGCCACGACCGAAGCTGAGCTGAACCACGACCGCAGCAACCGTGGTAGTTTCTGTCTCTATGGACCAGCGCACCAGCGAGCTGTAAACATCACGGTGCTCCCCGAGCCGCAGAACATTGACTACATGGAGCATGTGCGGCGATACTCACCCGTCGGGGAGACCTACCCAGACCACGCCTTCGAGCACGTCTATCAGGGCTGGCGGCGGCCCGACGTGCCCACCATCCTCCCCGACACCCGCCCGCTCTCGAGAGCCGACCAGCAGCGCTATCAACAGCACCAGCAGCGCATTCAGCAGCGCGACCAACGCGACGCAGGTCAGCCGAGCACGCCACGCTACCGCTCCCCCGCGCGCGCCCCGACAGGCGGCAGCACGGTGTACGGCGGGGGTGCCGCCTATCACCGCGGCCCCATTGGCGCCAGGCCCGCGGCGGTTGGAGCAGCCGCCTCCAGCTACGGCCATGCCCCTCACGCCAGGGTGCACCCAGCGGTCATCGGCTACCCGCGTGCACTCGTGCAGGCCCCCCCACGGGCCACTTCGCCCGTGCCAGGGTCCACGCGTGCCTGGGGCCATTGCCCAGGCCGCCATGACAGCACCCCCAGCAACCAGCCCGCAGTGGTAACCCCTGCGGCTTCAGCCCAGGGGGCTGCACCAAGCCGTGGCAGGACAGGGCGCCCTGAAGGATGGCGTGATGCGAACGTGCGTGCTTGGCAACCGCGCCAACACACGCCCCCGCCAAACGTGGCCGCAGCGCTGCGCCCTGCCCAGGCAAAACCTGCCCCACCTGAGCGCGAGAGGCAGCCGCTCGTCCCGCTCGTCCTCACGTACACCCAGGCGCACCACAGCGCCTCCCCGCGGCACAGCGAGGGAAGTGCCCATCACGTCAGCCCCCGCCCTGACGCTGTCGACCCTGACCAGGCTGCAGCCTCGGCGGCGGGCGGCACAGGCGGCTCCCGCCAGCCCAGCCCAACACCCTGCGCGGCGCCGATCCGCTCCCCGAGCAGGGCGGACTCTGCGCGCGCAAACGCCCAGGCGACCTCGCCACGCGACCGCCACACGGGCGGGCGCGTCCCGCGCAGCAGGTCCTGCAGCCGCCACAGCTCGCGCAAGGCCCCTGGGAGCTCCACGAGCTCGCCGCCTCGCGAGACTCAGGCTGATGGCCAAGTCCCCGAAGTGGTGCCACGCTTCGGTGCCAGCGCCATCGAACCTGGCCAGGTCGACCTCGAGCCGACGCCGTCCACGGACCAGGAGCTGCCGCCGCCCACCCGCGTGGCCGCCCCCATCGACAAGGCGCCGACCTTCGACCCGTTCAAGAACAAGTACCGCGTCAAGGACCTCGCGGCGGGTTTCGGCGGCGGCTCACCGCTCTCTCCACAGAGTCGTGGCGGCGCCCCCGCCACCTCAGCCGCTGCCGCGGCAGCGGCGGCCCCGCGTGGAGTCAGCCCTGTCCGCAACGCGTGCCTCACGGCAGCGGGCATGGACGAGGCTCAGCGCCAGGCCACCGACCGCGCTGCTCGAGCTGTTCCACCTGTTGCTGCTCATCACGGTACTGACGGGGCGGGCGCGCCACCGCAGGACGGACCAGCGGTGTCGCGTGCGCAGTTTATGCGCGCGCGTTGCGCCGCTGCCACGCCGAGCCGCCGCCGCTGGTTTGCTTCTGCTCTTGTGTTCGGCAGGACGGATCGAGGAGTCGCCTCCCTCTCCCTCTGCTGCCGTCTCACCTCTCCTCCCCTCGTCCCCCACGGTACAGGAGTGAGGAGGATTTGTCGAGGCAGTTTTGCTGATGTTTATGAACCCCCCCTGGCGCAGTGCCGACCATGCCTCGCCTATACTTCGGGCCTGACGGCGGCTTCAGCCCCGTTCAAGCCAATCTGCAGGGACGCCATGAGCTCCTACTGTGGCCAAGCCTTCTACCTGGGTGAGGGCCAGGCTGCCCTCCACCGTGCGGGGCGTGCCAACCCCAGCTCCACCGACGGAGACGGGCCAGGTCGCTCCATCCACCTCGCCAGCCTCAACATCACTAGTCTCCCAGCGAACTGGCCAACCATCACCGCTCTTGGTGTCGACCACAACGCCGCAGTCATAGCACTGCAGGAGACCCGACATGCCAAGCCGACCAGACAAGCCATCGCTACCAACGCCGCCAATCCACACCACGGGGGATACCAGCCAGTCTGGGACCTGACCTGGATCTGGCGCGAGCCCAGCGCAGAGCTGCCCACGGCGGCACAGACCACACGGTCGTGGGCAACACTGGCGCCTCGGGAGGGGTCGCCATCCTCTCTAAGGACGCCATCGTCGACTCCACCGTCGACGACACTGCGTCCTGTATCGCCACCCTCAAGGCCAAGAAAAGATGGCACGAGGCCTTCCTCCCGCTCTGCACCCAGCACCGCCGCAGGCGGCGACGAAACAACCACGGGCCCGCTGGGATCTACATAGCGAGCCTCTACGGGGTCGCTGGAGGAGACAGCGCCGACTTGTTTCGGCTCGCTGACTGCGCCGCCGCGAGGGTCGGCTCAGCCCCGTATTTCATTTGCATGGACGCCAACACGAACATCGACGACAATCCACACCTGCTGCACATGATGCAGCACGGATGGTTTAACGTCGCTGAAGGCACACCAGACCACACCATGCACACATATGGCAATATCCCTGACTGGGACCGCGTCACCAAGTGCCCCCGCACTTCGCGCATCGATTACATCATCGCCAACCAAGCGGCGCGATCCCTTGTCACCGACTTCTGCTATCTGCGTGACTTGCCAGCGAAGTCCCATGTTGGCCTGCAGGTCACGCTCGACCTCAGCCGCCTCGACCATACGGCCCGACGCCTTCTAGCCCCCACGCCTTACCCCCCCAACGATGGAGCTCATGAGGGCCACGAACTGCAGGCATTAGGGACCCTCATCGCTGGGCGATACCAGGACCGCATGGAGCAAGCCGACACACGCGACGATGTGGAACGCATGTTCGCCCTGGCAAACGAGGCCAGCCATGAATGCCATCTCACCCGGCTGCGCGACCTGCCACCTCCACCGCCAGACCACCCAAAAAAGAAGCCCCCTACCATGCACGGGCTCACACCCACGTTCGAAGAGCGACCCGCTGTCCCCCGCGCCTTTCCCACCTACGGAGCTTCCACGATTCACATGAACCGCCTTCGCAAGCTCCATCGGCAACTTTGTGAGCTTCGCTTCATCGGACAGCACCATCATATCGACTGCCGTGCCATCCCGCCGTACCTGGCGCAGCGCATCGACTGCACGTGGACCGCGGCCCGCCTTCTCTGTCACAAGCTGCGCCCCACGGTCCTCCTGGCCTTTCCCGAGGCCTGGGCCCCCGACGAGCCAGCACCACACGGAGAGCACCTGGACCGTCTGATCCAAAACCTTGACTCAGAGCTGGCGCGACGTGCAAACCAAGCCAAAGCTGAACGCATCAAGATTTGGGCTGAGGGCGTCCGCGAGCCAAGCGGGCGAAAGGCGGCCATATACGCACGGGCTGCCGACTGCTCGCCCACGGCGTATCTCCGCACGCCTACCACTCCCGACGATACACAACTCCACTGCGACACCACCGCCTTCAAACCTGACCAAGCTTGCACGGATGATAGTGATGCCGACACCGAAGCTGGCGGCTTCAGCCCCAGCGACGGTAGCTCGCTCGACACGGACAACGACGAAGGCCACACTTGTGACCCACCACCTGCCCAGGTTCCCGACTACCTCCCCGCCAACGCCATTGTTGCCAATACCAAAGACATGCTTAAGCTCATGGTCGACACCTGGGAGCCCATCTTGGGCAGGTACCGCGCTCGCGCAGGTCATGACGCCGAAGCCATGCCGACGTGGGCTGACTTCTACGACGAGTACCGACAAGAGCTGCCTACGCCATCACCAGCAGCCCCTTTCCACCTCACCGACGACCAACTCATCCACTTCATTCGCACCCGTTCACCGCGCCGCGCGGGGGGACTTGACGGCTGGACAACTAAGGAGGCTAAGGAGTTACCCGACGACATCCTTCGCCTCTTCGCCAGCGTCTTACGTGCTATGCAACGCACTGGCACCATCCCAGAACCCCTCCTCCACGTGCCAAACCCGTGCCTCCGAAAAGGCCGAGGGGAACTCCCGACGGACCAACGACTTCTCTCGGTTCTTTCCGTTTGGATGTACGCGTGGGAAGCGCCAGCCTACCGTAGCCTCACGGACTGGCGGAAAGGATGGACCCACGCCACGAGCTTTGGCGCTGTTCCCAAAGCTACCATTGGGGATGTCAGCACCTCTCTCGCCCTGCGCATCGAGCACGCCAGGGCTTTACTCCTCCCCTTAGCTGGAGCTGCCCTTGACCGACAGAAGTGTTTCGACTACCTCATCACGGACATCTGCCTTAACCTTGCGCTGCACGCGGGGTGCCCTCAAGACATCGTTACTGTCCGCCGAAATTTCTACAGGCACCACAAACGCTACATCCGCATGAACGGAGCGTACTCTAAGGACTTGGCCAGGACTAACGGTCACCTCCAGGGAAGCTCGTGGTCCCTGGACGACATCAAGCTGCTCATGTGCGTGTGGACAAAGAGGCAGCATCGATACGTTCCTCGATCACTCAGCACTACCTTTGTTGACGACAGCAACTCCACTACCCACACCGCGTCGGAGCTGCAGAAATCTCTTGACGAAACCGCCAAGTTTGATCGATTCTCAGGTCAACGCATTCACCCTGGTAAAGTGGCAGGGTGGGCGCTCACCGACGAGCTTCACGCCGCCGTTACCCAGCTCACTCTGGCGGAACGGCCCTTACGTGTGGTCGATTCCTTCAAGCTCGTCGGGAGTTACATCAACGCCGAGGCAGCGCCGGCTCCAGCCGCGCTTAACCTCACGGCCACCGCAGACGCCCGTGTACGGAGGGCGACTATTCGCCTGCCGCGCATTGGCAAGCTCCCATCGCCGATGCTTATCAAGGCGCGGCACGCCCGCTCCCTTGCTGCCAGCGTCTGCACCACGGGCACCGACATTCAAGCACCATCAGGCCCAGCCAAAACTGCCTACAACCAGGCCCTCAAGGCGGCTATCCGCCCCAAGGGGAACAAGTGGGTCGAGTTCTGGACTCTCATGGCCGTGTGCGTCCCAGGACACGCCCTGGAGATCGACGCCATCACGCAGCGTGAAGCATTCCTGTGCCTGCGGCGACAGGTTAACCGCGACGTTACACTCTGCGGGCTCGCCAGAGACCTCCAACACCACGTCCAGACCCTGATTGGTGGAGGACCTGTCGGACGACTCGTCCAGTCGCTCCAGCAGCTTCGTGGACCTGGCCCACATTTGGCATCGTGTACGACGACTGGGGCTGCCAGATCAGCTGGCTGAACTTACCCCAAAACGCCTTCCTACACATGCTGCGGGCCTCACAACGCAGAGCCTTTCTGCGGAGGATCAAGCCACGGCGTCACGACCTTTGATACCTTGCCTCTGTCAGACAGGGCCTCGACCTCTTGCGCTAGGGGGGGGGGGGGGGGGGGGGGGGGGGGGGGGGGGGGGGGGGGGGGGGGGGGGGGGGGGGGGGGGAACCCTCTTCGCCAGCACGTGGCTCGCGCGAACAAAAGGAGCAGCCAAATGCACTGCCTGGCAGCTGGCGCTCCTCCTGAACTACCTGTCGGGCGGGGACCACACCCAACAGCGACGATCCCGATCAAACACGTCAGCTGACCCCAGCCCCATCTGCCGATACAGCGACGAGGAAGAGGAAACTCAGGAGCACACTGTCCGCGACTGCAAGTGCTGGGCCCGAGAAAGACTCCCTCTCACCACCCTCATCAGTGACGACCAGTGGGCCCGTCTCCCGCCGCACACAAGACACTGCGGGCTCTTCGACGAAGACCCAGCCCTCCTCGACCTTCAGGCCGACCTCGCGAGGGACCCGCTGCCACAGCCCATACCGCGGCCCCTCCCTGAGGGAGATCCTGCGGCCTCAGCCCAGGACACCTACACCACCTACCTTGACCACGACACTGGTTGGGCATGGGTCTACGCTGCCACGGACGGTGCATGCACCAATCAAGCCATCCCATTGCTAGCACGAGCGGGCTACGGCGTCTACTACGGCATCGACCACCGCATGAACTACAGTGCACGCGTTCACGGCCTAACGCAGAACGCCCAGGTTGCGGAGACCCTCGCCATTGTCCACCTTACGGCATGTGCCGAACGGCCCGTGCACGGTTTCGTGGACAACCAGGCGGTGGTCGATGGGTTCCAAAGCATCATCGACGGACATCCAGCGCCGCAGGGCACGCACGTGGACCTCTGGGAAAAGATCCACCGATGTGTTACGGCCAAGCCAAACATGTTCCGCGTCGAAAAAATCGCCAGCCACCTGGGAGACATGGGCATCGACCTTGGGCTCATCGGGCCCATTGCGGAGGAGTTCAACCGTCAGGCTGACGCCCTTGCCACAATGGCGGCACGCACTCACAACCTTCCAGACGACATTGTCGAAGCTGCCAAACCACGACATCGCCAAGCGACCGTGCTCCATGGGGTCGCTGTCGCTATCTACGAGCGCAGACACCGCACTCTCCCACTCCCACACCGCAGGGCTGGGTTTACAGCTGCGGAACTCAGCAAAATGGAACCAAACCCCCTGCTGTCGGACCAGTCACCACCCGCGGCTGGACCAGACATCCCGCAGAACCCGGACGAGCTCTGGGCAGAGGCCCAACGGGCGATATACGACGAACAGGAGGACGACCCGTTCGGCTTCGGCGGGGGACTAGACTTCCTGGACGACGGGCCAGCCAGCGCCAACCTTGCCCCGTCGGGCATCCGCACGACGCCCTCGACTCCGCCACCGAGAGCGGCACCGCACCCACATGATGACGTCGCTCACCTCCAGGACGCTGATGAACAGGAGGACGACCCGTTCGGCCTCGGTGGGGGATTGGACGTCTTGGACGACGGCCCAGCCAGCGACAACCCTGCCCCGTCGGGCAACCTCTCGACGCCTACCGCGACTCAGTCTCCGAGAGCGACATCGCACCCACATGATGATGTCGCCCACCGTCAAGACGCCGACGATGACCTGGTTGACCCCCTCGGACTGAGTGGCAGCAGTGACGACGCTCCGCCGACACCCACGCTGCCGACCATGCCGCCCTATCGAGACGCCACCCTACTACGCGGCCGACCTCAGAGCCCTCGCATGGCATCATGATTGGTCCTACCGTGCCAACCACTCCGTCCCCCCACCAGCGCCAGCCCGCGGGGGCGGCTTCAGCACACCCCCCCGCAGGGCACTAGAGGCCGCACCAGACCTCGTCCCCGCCGCGAGGCCGCGGCCGCGGCCCTGAGCAGCCGCCCCTCCACCGACGCGCGCACGTGCTGGTCCCAGGCTATGGCCACTCTTCAGTCAGAGTGAGCTGCTCTTGACCGCGGACCACGCCGCTGCTCAAAGCCCGTTCAAGGCCCTCTTCTCCAGCGCCTCCACAGCGCCGGGCGAGCCTTCGCCGAGCTGCTCACGCCCTCGCCCGATGGTGCCTTGCCGTCACTCACCATCCAAGCTATGCTGTCATCGTTCCGCGGCGCTCCACCTGGTGCCCCGCGCTAATCTCCTCCTTTCTGCCTGCCCGTGAGTACGCGTGGCTCCGCGTCCACGGTGTCAGGGCGTGGGGGCGGGGGGTGCCCCGTCACTGCGCGCCGCTTTGCGGCCAAGCGCCCAACTGGCGGTCTGCCAAGCCGCCTAGCCACGTGCCAGCACGTCGCCTTCCTTGTTGGGGCCTCTTTCTTCACGCGGTCTGACAGGTGAGATCTTCACCGTCTGTCCGCCGTCTGTAGCGTCTGTCGCACTGCGCCGGGGGAGGGGTTTTTTGTTGCCCGCCCTCGTATCTAAAGGCTGCACCGCCGCTAATAGTGCTTGGCGAGTTGTCGCACCGCAGTGCGCCTCGCGGACGGACCCTGGTCCGCTCTCTCTCTCTCTCTCTCTCTCTCTCTCTCTCTCTCTCTCTCTCTCTCCCTCTCTCACTCTCTCCCTGTCTCTCCCTCTCTCTCTCTCTCTCCCTCTCTCCCCCTCTCCCTCTCTTCCCACTCATCCTTTACCCCTCTCCCCCTCTCCCCCGCTCCCTCTCCCCCTCTCACCCCTCTCCCCCTCTCCCCCCCTCCCGCCTCTCTCCCCCTCTTATCCCCCTCTCCCCCTCCCCCTCTCCCCCTCCCCCCCTCTCCCCCTTAGGCCAGGCACACAGTGGCGGCTTCAGCCCCGCTGTCGTGCCCCGCTTTTGCCCCACGGGTCTCACCACCCCCCTGTGCGCTAGGGGCGAACCCGAGGAGGACCCTGCTTTCTGGCACCTGATGATGATCCGTGCCCGGCTCATACCGTGTGCTGCGGCGTGGGCACCAGGTGAGGACCACCAGGGCGTGTTCTGGGCATGGCTCGAGGACTGCGTCCCGTACATCCTGGCGACGCTTCACCTGCCACAGTACGATCACCTCTTCCAGGAGGACTCTGAGGACACAACCGACGCCCTGCGCCAGCTCACCGCGCTTGACATGTGCGAGGACATCTGGTATAGAGCGGGCCTCGACAGACAGCGCACAAACCGCAACCTCACTCTTATCCAAGGCAGCCGCGAGTATCCCACCCGTTACTTTGGCCTCCTTCTGGAATACCAGGGTGCTCGTGCCCAGCTTGTCGGCCCTGAAGCTTTCACGGCACCTTTGCCGCCATACCTCTCACGGGCCCACGCCTTACTACCAAGAGGCCTTCCCCCACCCGACCAAGACGCCCTGGCGTACCTCGCCGGTGCGATCCTGCACCACCCGACAGACATGCAGCCGCTTGTGGAGGCAGAGCTCGCCGCGGCACCGATGGAACCACTTAACCCACCCGCCCGCAAAACTTACAAGACCAAAGTTCACTTTGTACGACGACAACAACAAACAACAACCCAAACCAAACCGCGACCAAAAACACGCCCACACCAACACCCAAGAACACCACCGCCAGCTGGCCTCGCCCAGAACGCCACGGGTGGTCAGGCCGCAGACGACCCCGTACCATGGTTGCTTCTGCACATCGCGGCCAGCGACATCAGCGACACACCCCTGGACTCATTCCACGCGTCGGAGGATATCAGCAACATATCCCTGGGCTCGGTCCACGTGGACGATAGCCAGGACGACATGGAAACCCAGGATCGCGACGGTACAACACCACCAGGCGACACGGCCCAGCGTGACCGCGACAGTGAACCCCACTTAGGGCACACCTCGTCGCACAGCAGTCCGCCCCACAACTCGGCTCAGGCCGACCCCTGCGCACAGCTCAACGACGCTGAAGGCGTCACTGCCGCCGACGCGACAAGCCATACCACTGCATCGCCAGCTAATGCCAGTCCGTGCAGTGGCGGCTTCAGCCCCGCTGCAGCACTGGCTAGACCTGGACATCCCCAGACCGCAGGTGGCAGCACCACGCCCCACACCTCTGTACACCGTGACAACGTGACTGACTCCAACCCCAGTGTCATTGGCCACTGGCAGGCCGACATCGACAACGCCCCCATTGATGATGAGTACCCAGATGCCAGCGGTTCCCACGAGCCCCAGCACAGCGCAGCGGCATCACGACACTGTGGCTGCCTCATCTGCCTCTTCGTGGCCACGTACGCCATCGTGATAGCAATGCCGTACAAGGACCAGATCGATGGGTACTTGCCGACACCGAGCCGAGACCCCAGCTACCGACAACGACGACGACGTGAAGCGGCGGCACCAGGCCCATCTGTGCCCACCACATCCCGACGCACAACGACATACAACGACACGTCCGCATTGTGGGCCACTCTCAAATGGACCAGCGTCAAACTCAGAGATAGCGTCTCGGGCGGAGCCACCGCAGTCGGGGTCGGCCTCGGGGGTGTCCTGAAATGGGCCAGCGGCAAGCTCGGGGCTATTGCCACGGGTGGAGTCGTGTGTGGTCTTCTACTCGACAGTGCCAAACTTCTTGCTCAGGGAGCTGTCGGACACGTAGGAGCCCGCATCTGTGCGCGGGCCCTGGACTCATCCACAGCCCAGTGGTGCCTCCGCTGTTGCCAACCGAGCAGGAGGCCGCGTGATGAGGCCACATACAAAATGCCGTGCACGCTCGCCGACGAACACGACGACCAGCACGTGCACGCACTCCGACATCCGCTGCTGCAGGAACACTACGCCGCAGCAGTTGCCGCCGCAGTCGCCGATGTCACTACTGCCAACCACCGCCGCCATCGTCGAAGTCACTGCCGCCGTATCGCGAGCCTCGTCTGTCACACCAAGATCGACCAGCCCGTCTCCACGAGACGGCTCCAAAAGCGGCGCGGCATTCGGTAACCTACCGACTAACGAGGATGCCACAGCACACGGCAGCGACACCGAGGCAAGGGAAACTCGTGAGTGCACCCACGATAGCCCGTGGTCCATCTTCCGACATGCTGATGCTCGTGGTTCCTCTCCCGACGCGGACACCCAACCACCACGACGGCGAGCGCGCTATGCATCACCCCACAGGCCCCAGGCGCCTTCAGGCCCTGGTATGCCTTACACAGCCCTCAAGCCACCGACACGCAACTTACGCAACACTATCCAGCGCGACCCAGCGGTCCCCGTGCCGCCGAAGAGCATACTTAACGCCCTGTATCAAAACGGCTTTGCGCTTGGTAACAGTGGCGTGTCTACAGAGGACATCAAAGACGCTCTGCGACTCCACGACCATCCTCGATTTACTCATGATCCAACACTCCAAGCGCTGGGGCCGTGGACGGACATCATGCAGAGGCCACCGAACCGCCTCACTTGGGTGCTGGAAGACTCGGGCGGGAACTCAGGCGAGACAATCTTCCCATACCTCACGTGGGACCTCCGCCAACCCACCACCGACGCGCCCACTGTCTTCTGGCATGGGACCCGCGGCGACCTTGCGGCCCGTCTTGCTGCCAGTGGAGGGCACCTCTTGCCAGGTCCCCGCCGTGAAGCGATGGGCCGAACTGGCACCAACGTTGGCCGCACGTACGCGAGCGTGCACCCTTCGCTGGCCGCGTGGTACGCAATGCCGCCCACCCGCCCTACAGTCTCGAAGACGACACCCTCGCGTGGGGACCCATCGCACTCTGATGTGCGAGGCCACCCAACCACCGCGCGGGGAAAACAGGCACAACTTCGTGAAAGGGGAGGCCCACGGAGCGCGCCTCATTTACCCTCGGGTCCTGAGCCTCCTCATCCGCATGGACTGGTGCGCCCCCACAGAAGCTGCTTCCAGGTGCCGTGCCCTACCACTCGCCTATGGCATGGGCGACTGCGCGCACGCCCTTCACATCGCTGGCTACGATCATCCAGATCTCCGTGAGGCGGCTGAAGCTCACGACCAGGAAGCTAGCACCAGGCGCAGACCAGCCATCGCGGCAGCGTGGCCACCGCCGCAGGCACTATACTCGCCAGAGGCAGCGCGAGTATGGGCCAAACTGCACTACGACACGGAAGCAGCCACCAGGGATGACCCTAACCAGCCCCGCCCACGCGTCTCGCTTCACATGCTCCAGCTGGACCCGAAACCACTCATCGACCTGGTGTACACTGGCTTGCAAGCTGTCCCCGTGCGGGGGCATCCTGACGCACGCGGGTCGCGCCCCAGCGGCTCCAGCCCTGGGGCCGCGTCGGGCCCACCACGCACTTACAAGTCAGGCACAGCCCTGGCGCACAGTCCAGACCGCTCATCGACGTCATCAGGAGCCGACGAACGCCGTACGCCTTCCCTCATCAGCGCGGCCGCCGCCCTCGCCCGAGGCTGTGCCCGCCCACGGCGATCTGCCTCGCGCTCGTCACGACAGAGTGGCGGGAACTCCACCTCAGACAACAGTGGCATCGAGACGTGGGAGCACATTGTGACGGAAGAGGAGCCGACTGCCTACCACGTCCTCGCCTACCACGTCCGTGATGTGCGGACCCGTGTCAATGCCCCTGGCATCGAGGTCTGGCTTGACCCTGGTGATCACCACGACGGTGCCTACTTACCGTGGGGGACGACAGTCATGGGCCACCGCGTTATTGACCCTGCGGTGGCGGGGCGGGACGGCTGGGTCATCCTCACCACGACCACGGCGACACCACTACTAAGCTCTGGGCACCGACCCAAGTCCATGTCAAAGTGGACGACACCTGGCGCACCGTCATGGTACCAGCGGACATGGGGCCCCAGTGGATCAGGTGCCATGCCGAGGACGCTCGCCTCCCCGCCGAGGTTGTCCGCACTACAGGCCAATCCTGGTTTGCTGACGTCTGGCCCTTGTGGGATCGCCCGCGACCCCACCCAGACGACCCAGGCACAAACGAGCGTGCGCTCCCGCCTTTACCAGGACGCTGGTCTTGCCTACAGTGTCGATTCCAATGCTGTCAGTACTGTGCGGCTCGCCGCAACACGCAGCTCGGCACCTCGGGCCAACCAACGTGCCCAGACTGCGCCCGCAGCGGACTGCGTACACTCATGGACTGGTCCACGGACTACTCGTGCAACAGTTGGACGTGTGCATACAGCACAACAACAGGGACTCCGACACATGCTGCCTGTCCAGCAGGTGCCCCCATCCCCCCAGTCCACACAGCCTGCTCGACGTCCGTGCCACAGGGATGCCGCCGCACATCCTTGCCCGCCAATTCGGCAACGCGCCAGCCCTCCACGACCTTAAGGAACCCCCCCGAGCGCCTTCAGGCCCCGGGGGGGAACCTCCACAACCAGGGCAAGCAGGTTACCAGGGTCAATGGTACTTCCCACCGCAGCCGCGGCGCGTCCCCAGGCAGGGACTGCCTGACGGCACAAGGCGGCCACCTGGATTCACAGGAACGGGGATGCCCGAAGAACCTTTCCCCGACCAACCTCTTTGGAGGGAAGGCTACGTGCTCTTCAGTCCCCACCAGGCCCTCAAGGAGGAATTCACCTTCAACAAGACGGTCCGCCGACCCTACTCCCTAGCCATCACCAACATGTACAGGGACCGTGTCACGGTCAGGACCGTCTGCGAGTCGATCGCCGAGCGCATCCACACTACCCGCACCCGCTGGCGAGACGTGGTACTGTACTGGGACGCCGAGGGTGGTCCTGGGCCTCAAGCCCTCGACTACGACATGCGACTCTGCGACGCCATGGTGAGCCGTGCCACGACCGAAGCCGAGCTAAACCACGACCGCAGCAACCGTGGTAGTTTCTGCCTCTATGGACCAGCGCACCAGCGAGCCGTCAACATCACGGCGATCTCCGAGCCGCAGAACATCGACTACATGGAGCATGTGCGGCGATACTCACCCGTAGGGGGGACCTACCCTGACCACGCCTTCGAGCACGTCTATCGGGGCTGGCAGCGGCCCGACGTGCCCACCATCCTCCCCGACACCCGTCCCCTCTCGAGAGCCGACTGGCAGCGACACCAACAGCACCAGCAGCGCATTCAGCAGCGGGACCAACGTGACGCAGGACAGCAGGGCACGCCACGCTACCGCTCCCCCGCGCGAGTCCCGACAGGCGGTAACACGGCCTACGACGGGGTTGCCGCCTACTACCGTGGCCCCATAGGTGCCAGGCCCGCGGCTGCTGGAGCAGCCGCCTCCAGCTACGGCCACGCCCCCCACGCCAGGGTACACCCAGCGGTCATCGGCTACCCGCGTGCACCCGTGCAGGCCCTCCCAAGGGCCACCTCGCCAGTGCCAGGGTCCACGCGCGCCTGGGGCCTTTACTCAGGCCGACATGATGGCACCTCCAGAAACCAGCCCGCAGTGATAACCCCTGCGGCTTCAGCCCAGGGGGCTGCAACAAACCGTGGCAGGACTGGGCGCCCCGAAGGATGGCGTGATGCGAACGTGCGCGCTTGGCAACCGCGCCAGCACACGCCCCCGCCAAACGTGGCTGCAGCACTGCGCCCTGCCCAGGCAAAACCTGCCCCACCTGAGCGGGAGAGGCAGCCGCTTACCCCGCTCGTCCTCACGCACATCCAGGCGCATCACAGCGCCTCCCCGCGGCACAGCGAGGGAAGCGCCCACCACGTCAGCCCCCGCCCCGACGCTGTCGACCCTGACCAGGCCACAGCCACGGCGGAGGGCGGCACAAGCGCCTCTCGCCAGCCCAGCCCATCACCCTGCGCGGCGCCGATCCGATCCCCGAGCAGGGCGGATTCCGAGCGCGCTAATGCCCAGGCGACCTCGCCACGCGACCGCCACACGGGCGGGCGCGTCCCGCGCAGCAGGACCTGCAGCCGCCACAGTTCACGCAAGGCCCCAGGGAGCTCCACGAGCTCGCCGCCTCGCGAGACTCAGGCTGATGGCCGAGCCCCCGAAGTGGTGCCACGCTTCGGAGCCAGCGTCATCGAACCTGGCCAGGTCGACCTCGAGCCGACGCCGTCCACGGACCACGAGCCGCCGCTGCCCACCCGCGTGATCGTCCCCATCGACGAGGCGCCAACCTTCGACCCGTTCAAGAACAAGTATCGTGTCAAGAACCTTGTGGCGGGTTTCGGCGGTGGCTCACCGCTCTCACCTCAGAGTCGGGGCGGAGCCCCCGCCACCTCAGCCGCTGCCGCGGCAGCGGCGGCCCCGCGGGGAATCAGCCCTGTCCGCAACGTGGGCCTCACGGCAGCGGGCATGGACGAGGCCCAGCGCCAGGCCTCCGACCGTGCTGCTGAGCTGTTCCACCAGATGCTGCTCATCAAGATACTGACGGGGCGGGCGCGCCACCGCAGGACGGACCAGCGGTGTCGCGTGCGCAGTATATGCGCGTGCGTTGTGCCGCTGCCGCGCCTAGCCGCCGCCGCTGGTTCGCTTTTGCTTTTGTGTTCGGCAGGACGGATCGAGGAGTCGCCTCCCTCTCCCTCTGCTGCCGTCTCACCTCTCCTCCCCTCGTCCCCTACGGTACTGGAGTGAGGAGGATTTTTCGTGACATTTTTACTGACGTTTATGAACCCCCCCTGGCGCAGTGCCGACCGTGTCCCGCCTATACTTCTGGCCTGACGGCGGCTTCAGCCCCGGTCAAGCTAATCCATAGGAACGCCATGAGCTCCTACTGTGGCCAAGCCTTCTACCTGGGCGAGGGTCAGGCTGACCTACACCGTGCGGGGCGTGCAAACCCCAGCTCCACCGATGGAGACGGGCCAGGTCGCTCCATACACCTCGTCAGCCTTAACATCACCAGTCTCTCAGCGAATTGGCCAACCATCACCGCTCTTGGTGTCGACCACAACGCCGCAGTCATAGCACTGCAGGAGACCCGACATGCCAAGCCGACCAGACAAGCCATCGCTACCAGCGCCGCCAATCCACACCACGGGGGATACCACGCCAGTCTTGGACCTGACCTGGATCTGGCGCGAGCCCAGCGCAGAGCTGCCCACGGCGGCACAGACCACACCGTCGTGGGCAACACTGGCGCCTCGGGAGGGGTCGCCATCCTCTCTAAGGATGCCATTGTCGACTCCACTGTCGACGACAATGCGCCCTGTATCGTCGCCCTCAAGGCCAAGAAAAGATGGCACGAGGTCTTTCTCCCGCTCTGCACTCAACACCGCCGCAGGCGGCGACGAAACAACCACGGGCCCGCGGGGATCTACATAGCGAGCCTCTACGGGATTGCTGGAGGAGACAGCACAGCTCTTTTTCGGCTTGCTGACTGCGCCGCCGCTAGGGTCGGCTCAGCCCCCTATTTCATCTGCATGGACGCCAATACGAACATCGATGACAATCCACACCTTCTGCACATGTTGCAGCACGGATGGTTCAACGTCGCTGAGGGCACACCAGACCACACCATGCACACATACGGCAATATCCCTGACTGGGACCGCGTCACCAAGTGCCCCCGCACTTCGCGCATCGATTATATCATTGCCAACCAAGCGGCGCGATCCCTTGTCACCGACTTCTGCTATCTTCGCGACTTGCCAGCGAAGTCTCATGTTGGCCTGCAGGTCACGCTTGACCTCAGTCGCCTCGACCATACGGCCCGACGTCTTCTTGCCCCCACGCCCTACCCTCCCGACGATGGAGCTCATGAGGGTCACGAGCTGCAGGCACTAGGGACCCTCATCGCTGGGCGATATCAGGACCGCATGGAACAGGCCGACACACGCGACGACGTGGAGCGCATGTTCGCCCTGGCTAACGAGGCCAGTCATGAGTACCATCTCACCCGTCTGCGCGACCTGCCACCTCCACCGCCCGACCACCCAAAAAAGAAGCCCCCCACCATGCACGGGCTCACGCCCATGTTCGAAGAGCGACCAGTTGTCCCCCGCGCCTTCCCCACCTACGGAGCTTCCACGATACACATGAACCGACTGCGCAAGCTCCATCGGCAACTCTGTGAGCTTCGTTTCATCGGACAGCACCATCATTTAGATTGCCGTGCCATCCCGCCGTACCTCGCGCAGCGCATCGACTGCACGTGGACCGCGGCCCGCCTCCTATGCCACAAGCTGCGCCCCACGGTTCTCCTTGACTTCCCCGAGGCCTGGACCCCCGACGAGCCAGCGCCTCACGGAGAGCACCTTGACGTTTTGATCCAACACCTCGACTTAGAGCTGGCGCGACGTGCGAACCGTGCCAAAGCTGAACGCATCAAGATATGGGCTGAGGGCGTCCGCGAGCCAAGCGGGCGAAAGGCGGCCATATACGCACGGGCTGCTGACAGCTCGCCCACGGCGTATCTCCGCACGCCTACCACACCTGACGATACGCAACTCCACTGCGACACCAACGCCTTTAAACCTGACAAAGCTAGCACGGACGACAGCGACGCTGACACCGAAGCTGGCGGCTTCAGCCCCAGCGACGGTAGTTCGCCCGACACGGACAACGACGAAGACCACACTCGTGAACCACCACCTGCGCAAGTCCCCGACATTCTCCCTGCCAACGCCATTGTTGCTAACACCAAGGACATGCTTAAGCTCATGGTCGACACCTGGGAGCCCATCTTGGGCAGGTACCGTGCCCGTGCTGGACATGACGCCGAAGCCATGCCGACGTGGGCTGACTTCTACGACGAGTACCGACAAGAGCTGCCTACGCCATCACCAGCTACCCCTTTCCACCTCACCGACGACCAACTCATCCACTTTATTCGCACCCGTTCACCGCGCCGTGCGGGGGGACTGGACGGCTGGACTACTAAGGAGGCTAAGGAGTTACCCGACGACATCCTTCGCCTCTTCGCCAGCGTCTTACGCGCTATGCAACGCACTGGCACCATCCCAGAACCCCTCCTTCATGTGCCAAACCCGTGCCTCCGAAAAGGCCGAGGCGAACTCCCAACGGACCAACGACTTCTCTCGGTGCTTTCCGTTTGGATGTATGCGTGGGAAGCGCCAGCTTACCGCAGCCTCACGGACTGGCGGAAAGGATGGACCCACGCCACGAGTTTTGGCGCTGTCCCCAAAGCTACCATTGGGGACGTCAGCACCTCTCTTGCCCTGCGCATCGAACACGCCAGGGCCTTACTCCTTCCCTTAGCTGGGGCTGCCCTGGACCGACAGAAGTGTTTCGACTACCTCATCACGGACATCTGCCTTAACCTTGCGCTTCACGCGGGGTGCCCCCAAGACATCGTTACTGTCCGCAGAAACTTCTACAGTCGCCACAAACGCTACATCCGCATGAACGGTGCGTACTCTAAGGAACTGGCCAGGACAAACGGTCACCTCCAGGGAAGCTCTTGGTCCCTGGACGACATTAAGCTGCTCATGTGTGTGTGGACCAAGAGACAGCATCGATACGTTCCGCGATCACTCAGCACTACTTTTGTTGACGACAGCAACTCCACTACTCACACCGCGCCTGAGTTGCAGAAATCTCTTGATGAAACCGCCAAGTTTGATCGATTTTCTGGTCAACGCATTCACCCTGGCAAAGTGGCGGGGTGGGCGCTCACCGACGAGCTTCACACCGCCGTTACCCAGCTCACTCTGGCGGAACGGCCCTTACGCGTGGTCGACTCCTTCAAGCTCGTCGGGAGTTACATCAACGCCGAGGCAGCGCCGGCTCCAGCCGCGCTTAACCTCACGGCCACCGCTGACGCCCGTGTTCGCAGGGCGACTAGTCGCCTGCCGCGCATTGGCAAGCTCCCATCACCGATGCTTATTAAGGCGCGGCACGCCCGTTCCCTTGCTGCCAGCGTCTGTACCACGGGCACCGACATTCAAGCCCCATCAGGCCCCGTCAAAACTGCCTACAACCATGCCCTTAAGGCGGCTATCCGCCCCAAGGGAAACAGGTGGGTCGAGTTTTGGACTCTCATGGCCGTGTGCGTCCCAGGACACGCCCTGGAGATTGACGCCATTACGCAGCGTGAAGTCTTCCTGTGTCTGCGGCGACAGGTTAACCGCGACGCTACTCTCTGCGGTCTCGTCAGGGATCTCCAACACCATGTCCAGACCCTATTCGGGGGAGGACCTGTCGGACGACTTGTCCAGACGCTTCAGCAGCTCCGTTGGACCTGGCCCACATTTGGCATCATGTACGACGACTGGGGCTGTCAGATCAGTTGGCTGAACTTACCCCAAAACGCCTTCCTTCACATGCTGCGAGCCTCACAACGCAGAGCCTTTCTGAGAAAAATCAAGCCACGGCGTCATGACCTTGGACACCTGGCCTCTGTCAGACAGGGCCTCGACCTCTTCGCCAGCACGTGGCTCGCCCGAACGAAAGGAGCAGCCAAATGCAATGCCTGGCAGCTGGCGCTCCTCCTGAACTACCTGTCGGGCGGGGACCACACCCAACAGCGACGATCCCGATCAAACACGTCTGCTGACCCCAGCCCCATCTGCCGATACTGCGACGAGGAAGAGGAAACTCAGGAGCACACTGTCCGCGACTGCAAGTGCTGGGCCCGTGAAAGAGTCCCTCTCACCACCCTCATCAGTGACGAGCAGTGGGCCCGTCTTCCGCCGCACACAAGACACTGCGGGCTCTTCGATGAAGACCCAGCCCTCCTCGACCTGCAGGCCGACCTCGCGAGGGACCCGCTACCTCAGCCCATACCGCGGCCCCCACCTGAGGGAGATCCTGCGGCTTCAGCCCAGGACTCCTACACCACCTACCTTGACCACGACACTGGTTGGACATGGGTCTACGCTGCCACGGACGGTGCATGCACCAACCAAGCCATCCCATTGCTAGCACGAGCGGGCTACGGCGTCTACTACGGCATCGACCACCGCATGAACTACAGTGCACGCGTTCACGGCATTACGCAGAACGCACAGCTTGCGGAGACCCTCGCCATTGTCCACCTCACGGCATGTGCTGAACGGCCCGTACACGTTTTCGTGGACAACCAGGCGGTGGTTGATGGGTTCCAAAGGATCATCGACGGACACTCACCACCGCAGGGCACGCACGTGGAGCTCTGGGAAAAGATCCACCGATGCGTCATGGCCAAGCCCAACATGTTCCGCGTCGAGAAAGTCGCTAGCCACCAGGGCGACATGGGCATCGACCTCGGGCTCATCGGGCCCATCGCGGAGGAGTTCAATCGTCAGGCTGACGCCCTCGCCACAACGGCGGCACGTACTCATAACCTTCCAGACGACATTGTCGAAGCTGCCAAAACACGACATCGCCAAGCGACCGTGCTTCATGGAGTCGCTGTCGCCATCTACGAGCGTAGACACCGTACACTCCCCCTCCCACACCGCAGGGCTGGGTTCACAGCTGCGGAACTCAACAAAATGGAACCAAATCCCCTGCTGTCTGACCAGGCACCACCCGCGGCTGGACCAGACATCCCACAGAACCCGGACGAGCTCTGGGCCGAGGCCCAACGGGCGATATTCGACGAACAGGAGGACGACCCGTTCGGCTTTGGTGGGGGCCTGGACTTCCTGGGCGACGGGCCAGCCAGCGCCGGCCCTGCCTCGTCGGGCACCCACACGGCGCCCCCGACTCCGCCACTGAGAGCGGCAGCGCACCCACATGACAACGCCGCTCTTGTTCAAGACGCTGACGAACAGGAGGATGACCTGTTCAGCTTCGGTAGGGGATCGGACGCTTTGGACGACGGACCAGCCAGCGAAAACCCTGCCCCGTCGGGCAACCTCTCGATCCCTACTGCGACTCCGTCCCCGAGAGCGACATCGCCCACATACGATGATATCGGCCACCGCCAAGACGCCGACCACGACCTGGGTGACCCCCGCGGACTGAGTGGCATGGAGGACGCACCGCCGATACCACACGCTGCCGACCATGCCGCCCTACCGAGACGCCAACCTTCTACGCGACCGACCTCAGAGCCCTTGCACGGCATCATGACTGGTCCACCGCGCAAACCACTCCGCCCCCCCACCGCCGGCAGCCCGCGTGGGCGGCTTTAGCCCCCCCGCAGGGCACTGAACCAGACAGGCCCTCGTGCCCCGTCCACGCTTCCATCGTTGCTGAGCGAGAGGAAGCGGCTCTCCCGACCTCTCGGGGCGTGGCCCTAGCGGCTCCAGCCCTGGGGTCGCGTGTGCCCCTCCAGTCACCCTTCAAGGGTGACGGACGACAGCGTACAGGGTGCCGCACTACGCTAGTCCACCATTTGGACAGGCGTACCGAGGACCTCGCCTCTGTCTCGAGGCTCTCGGCTGCTGGCACTGAGCAGCCACCCCTCACCGACCGCGAAACCGAGCTGTCACAGGCTATGGCTGCTCTCCAGCAGAGGTGCTTAGCTCTCGCCGCGGACCTCGCCGCCGCCCAAGCTCGTCAAGGCCCTCTACTCCAGCGCCTCCACAGCGCTGGGCGAGCCTTTGCCGAGCTGCTCACGGCCTCGCCCGATGGTGCCGTGCCGTCACTCACCATCCAAGCTATGCTGTCATCGTTCCGCGGCGCTCCACCTGGTGCCCCGCGCTAATCTCCTCCTTTCTGCCTGCCCGTGTGTACGCGTGGCTCCGCGTCCACGGTGTCAGGGCGTGGGGGCGGGGGGTGCCCCGTCACTGCGCGCCGCTTAGCGGCCAAGCGCCCAACTGGCGGTCTGCCAAGCCGCCTAGCCACGTGTCAGCACGTCGCCTTTCTTGTTGGGGCCTTTTCCTCACGCGGTCTGACAGGTGAGATCATCATCGTCTGTCCGCCGTCTGTAGCGTCTGTCGCACTGCGCCGGGGGAGGGTTTTTTTGTTGCCCGCCCTCGTATCTAAAGGCTGCACCGCCGCAAATAGTGTATGCGAGTTGTCGCACCGCAGTGCGCCTCGCGGACGGACCCTGGTCCGCCTACTTGTCCGATCTCCCCCTCTCCCCCTCTCCCCCTCTCCCCCTCTCCCCCTCTCCCTCTCCCCTCTCCCCTCTCCCCCTCTCCCTCTCCTCTCCCTCTCCTCTCTCCCTCTCCCTCTCCCTCTCCTCTCCCTCTCCCTCCTCCCTCCCTCTCCCTCTCTCCCTCTCCTCTCCCTCTCTCCCTCTCTCCCCTCTCTCCCTCTCCTCCTCTCCCCTCTCCCTCTCCTCTCCCCTCTCCCTCCATCCTCCCTCTCCCTCCCTCTCCCTCTCCCTCCCCCTCTCCCCCCTCTCCCTCTCCTCTCTCTCTCCCTCCTCCTCCCTGTGCGACGGCGGGGGCGGCTCCTGCAGCCAGCCAGTTGGTTCGCCCCCGCGCGAGGCTGCCCGGGGGCCCAGGGCCCAGGGCCTGGGGCGCGCTCCCCGCCGGAGCCCTGGCCGCCACTGGCCTGGGGCGCGCGGCCTCCATGGCGAAGGGCAAGAAGGAGAAGAAACAGGACATGATTCAGAGTTGATTCCTCCTTACCACCCCCAGTCTCCACTCCTGCTTGCCATTGCCCCCTTGGGCCGCCCTCTGAGGACAAGATCAAGGGCAAGGACAAGGACAAGGACAAGGACAGGTCCAAGGAGGGCAAGGAGAAGAAGGAGAAGAAGGAGAAGAAAGAGCAGAAGGACGAGGTCGCGGACAAGAAGAAACGCACCAAGAAGGGGGAGGTCGCAGAGCAGGAGGAGGAGGTCGCGGACGACAAGGAGCGAAGGGCCTGACCCGCCCAAGGGCGGGTTGAAAGAGGACGGGCAGGGGTTGATGGGGAAACGGGGAGGAGGGTTACGGCTACGGCTAAAGGGAGAAGGGGGAGGAGGAGGAGGAGGAGGCGGAGGAGGAGGAGGGGGAGGAGGGTCAATGGATGGGGGTTGGTTACGCAAGGGGGAGGAGGAGGAGGAGGAGGATGGGGGGGGAGGAGGTGGGAGAGGAGGAGGAGGGCAGCCAGTTGCCCGCCCCTCCCTCGTCATTCGTCCCAGCCCAGCTCTCGCCCCGCCAGGGCGCGCGGGGCGCTCCGCTGAGCGGCTCGAGCGGATCCGCGTGCGCCCCGCCCCCGGAGCCGCCCGAGGGCTGCGAGGGCTCCAGGGCGAAGAAGACGAGGCAGAAGTAGAAGCAGAGATCGCCCGACGGAGACGCGGCCGGCGCGCTAGAGGATGCGCCCGAGTTCCACAGTCGAAGCGCGCGTGCCGCAGCGCCGTTGCCGCGCCCGCTGCCCCCGCCCGCCCCCGCCTCTCCCGCGATGCTCTCCCAGCCATGCGGCATGCGCCAGAGCGACGTTGCGGGGGCGCGGGTGAGTGCGGGGGGAGGGGGCGGCAAAAGGGGGAGGCGGGCGCATCGACGTCGCCGCGGCTACCGCCCGTCGGTTGCGCACGAGGGCGCCGACGCCGCAGGCGAGGCAGATGAGCCTGAGGTGTCCACTGGCGAATCGGGCGGTATTTGTAGTCTCCGTCCTGTTCGCCGTCGTCTCCCTTCCCCCACTTGTGCCCTTGCCTTGCCCCCCCCTTCCTCGCCCCTCGTTTGTTCTCGGCCCTCCAGGTTTTTATTGCCTCGAGCTTCGCCGCCTCTCGTGTCTCTCGATCTCTTCGATCGCGGGCCCGCCCGGCCCGCCCGGCCCTCCCCTCCTCTCTCCTCGATCGCGGGCCCGCCCAGCCGAGACGCCCGACGCCGCCGTCATCCTGCTGCGCCCCCCGCCGTTGCCCCTCGCGCTGCTTCGGGGCAGGTGGCGGAGCAGCGGAAGGGGCTGAAGAAGTTCTGCGCCATGCAGTGCGGGGCGATCTGGAACGAGAGCCCTGGCCCGTGCGACCCGCAGCGCAAGGTCATCAGGTGGGGGTGCGACGCCGAGGACGCGTCGGCCCCCTCGTCCTCGCAGGGCTCGTGTTGCTGGCTATGCGGCAAGACTTGGCGCACCACAGTGAGGCACTTGCAGGAGGGGCCTGACCAGGAGAGGGAGCACTATGCCAAGCATCTTGGCAAGGACAACACGAAAAGGGAGGCCTTCCAGCAGAAGCGCAGCGAGACCAAGGAGTCCGTGATGAAGAGGATGCTGAAGACAAAGAGGGGTCCAGGCTCGGCAGCCGCTCTCGCCTTCCCCGCTCTCCCCCACTTCAAGTCCGCGGCTGTCGCCGACCTCGGGCCCCCCCGCGGCCCCGGCTTGCCCTTGGGGCAGGGCTCCACAGGGCGGGCCGGGGAAGGCTGCAGCCGCGGCCTTGTCGCGTTGCTTGCGGCCCTCAGGCCGCAAGACGAAGCAGAGGTTCCACGTGGGGAAGAAGAGGTATCAGAATCGTTTCCAGGAGAAACCTGATGATTTATGTTACCCGATGGCGCAGTATCGCAAACTTTTCGGTGACCCGAAGTTGCCCAATAATAAAGCTCTCAACCACGTCGTGCGCGTCATAGAAGGCATCCGCGGCGCGGCCGTCCCGGGATCGAAAGGCGACGAGCCAATGAAGATCAAGACTCAGCTCGTCTCCACCTTGGAGCACGAGGAGTCCGAGGATTTGGGCAGCGAGTCTGGGGAGTCCGCGGCAGCCGAGAAGTTCGCCGACTTGGCGAAGGCAAGCACGGAAGCGTACAACAGCGTATGCAGGGGCGCCGTGTTCAGCGTGCTCCAGGAATGCATGGTGGACGAAGAAGATCGACAGAACGAGGCTGCCGAGCTGAAGAGGGCGCATCAGCAGAAAAAGCGGCGCGCTGCCAAGGCCAAGGCGCCGGCCAAGAAGGCCAATTCCATGTGCTTCTTCGCCCGGGCGGCGAACGACTCCGACACCGACGACGACCTCTACTCGGACGACGGAGGCGCGCCAATTGCCAAGAGGGCTTCAACTTCAGCCAGCACGACAAAGGTGGTAAAGGCAACATCGAAGTCGAAGACAAAGGCAAAGGCGGCGAAGGTGGGTGACACTGGTGACAAAGATGGAGTAGGCGACGATGTCGACCAAAACTGGACGTCAAGGAGACGTTTAAGGAACATCGTCGCTCGCGGAGGCAGTGCAACGAGCGGTCCAATTACTTCGGCAGCGATGCGACGACCAAGATCCGTTCCCTCGTGCGTTGGGCTGGGGTTGCGCGCAACAAAGCAGCAGCTACCAAAGACGAGACAGAGAAGCATGCCTTCGAACTCATTGCCAGAACGTTCCAGGTGATGGAGATGGGCTGTAAGCGTCATAAGAAATGGAAGAACCGCCAAGGAGGAGATGCTGACAAGCATTTCGTGAGCTTCGACGAGGAGTGGAACTCGTTGACCGCCCTCGCGCTGGCCGACCCGCCCGTCGAGATCGATTGCGAGTTCTTGTGGCGCACCAACATCGCGCTCAAGGAGCCTTTTGCTGCGCCATCTCTGCGCTGTTGCTCATAGGGCATTTGTTCGGGGCGCCCCGGGCCCAGGCCTTGTCGCGCCGCACGGCTTTAGATTTTAGCGATCGGGGAGTTGCTTCTCGCTGGGATTCAGACGTGATGAGGAAGGCCTCTGGAGCCTGGCGGATGGGAAGTGCTGTTTGTGCGTCTCTATCCCTCTCTCCCTCTCTCTCTCTCTGTCTCTGTCTCTGTCCCCCCCCCCCCCTCCTATCCTCCCCCTCTCCCCCGCTGCTTCGGCCCCCGCCCGCCATCTGCCCTTCTCGTTCCTTTTTTTGTTTCTTTTCTTCTGGTCTTAGTTTTCCGTTCATCATTCCCCTGTCCCTTCGCCCTTCCGCCCCCCCCCCTTCTCGCGCTCTATTCTGCTCATTGCTCGAGCGCCCCGCTCGGGCCGCGAGACCGTTCGACTGTGCGGACTCCCTGGTGCAGTTGCTCACGCGCTCGCAATTGGCGACGATGTTCGAGGCTTGCGCCCCGCCGCTGCCTTCGCCTTCGGCCGAGCCCCCCGAGGCCCGGGCGCCGCATGGCGCGGTGCCGTTGACGGACATCCTGATGGCCGATGAGCGGATCCCCGCGAGTGACGAGGCTGGCTCCGTCAAGGAGGCCGGCCCTCTGCCGGCCCACCTCTTGGAGGCCGCGTCGAAGCGGGCGAAGTAGTTTGGCGAGTTTCTCGCGGCTGCGCTGACGAGCGCGCGCCCGTTGGGCTACGTCAAGGCAGAGCTGGGCAAGGCGTTGAATGTTATCTTGAAGCAGATCGCGAGTGCCCCCGAGGAGTGCGACCCAAGCGTCGCGGCGCAGTTGCGAGACGCCCAGGCGCTCGTCCAGTTGCCGAAGGCGACGTTCCAGGTGGAGCCGCTGCAGCGTCTGGTGAAGGCCGACGCGTCGGTGGCCATGGCCTGACCTGGGTCGCGAAATGCCCGTCCCCATTTTCCTCCTCCCCCTCCTCCTCCTTCCCTCCCCTCCTCTTCCACCTTTCCCCCCTCCCTCCCCTTCCTTCTCCGTCCCTCCTCATCCGTTGGGGGCTGGGGCTCGAGGCGCACCATTGCTGTGCTCTCATGGTTATCGGGGCGGGTTGCCCGCGCCTGGACAGAGCAGGCGTGGCAATGGGTGAAATTGGAATGGCGATGAGTTGCGAGGGCAAGGTTCGAATTGGCGCTGCCCTGCCCCCCTGGCCGCCAACCCTCGCCGCTTGAATGGTGCTGCCCCGTTCCCCACCCCCCTTCTCGACCACCGTCCTCTCCCCCTTCCCCCGCTTCTTGCCCTTCCCTGTTCATCCGCTGCCTCCGGCCTCTCGCCTTCCCCCCTGGCCCGCTTGCCCGCGCGACTTTCCGATTCACCGATGGGCAGAGCGATCACCTAGCCAACTACTTCGTCAGTTTCCCCAAGCACGGGGCGCCCTTGATAAAATGGCCACGGAGCGACGCCGCGAGTTTACCCAGCTGTCCGATTGGCTGCGCAAGGTGAAGGCCGAAACGGAGACGTTGTCCAGATCGACGCAGCAGGAGGGCGCCAAGCCCTCGTTTGAAGACCAAGTGGCCACCTTGACTACCTCGACATTGACGATCAGGCCACAGTCGACGGAGGGCAAAGCTCGGCTGGACATGTTCAACGAGTTCTGCCCCGCGGATGCCCGCAAGTACGCCGACGCCGTTCGGTCCGCGGTTGCGGCCGCTACTTGGGCGGGCGGAGTCCATTTGATTGAGAAGCTCCTCGTGGACGACAACGGCGCGCCGCAGCTACAAGGGGCAGGAGCAGTCGCTCTTCCTGTCGACACATACAGGGCTTGAAGGAGGAGGGAGAGGAGGAAGGAGGAGGGAGTGGAGCAAGGAGGAGGAGGGGGAACTGATTTCATGTTTGGTAGTCCAGTCCCATTGGCCCCGAGGCTAGATCAATGATTCGTTCTGTTTACGCTTCGCATGGCGGCTAGCTCGCAGAACAGTCCTCCTCCTCCTTCTCCTCTTCCTTCCTTCCTTCCTTCCTTCCTTCTCCTCCTCCTCCTCCTCCTCCTCCTCCTCCTCACTGTCATCCTCATCCTCCCTGCTCCGCTTCCCTGCTCCTCCTCCCTGCTCCTCCTCCCTCCCTCCTCCTCCTCCTCCTCCTCTTCCCCCCCCTCCTCCTGCGCTGCGAGTGGGGCGGCGTGGGGTTGTTCAGAATAGGGCCGGGAGTTTGACATTCCCGCCCCGCCCTTCCCCCGCCCTTCTTGAAGGCCCTCGTCGACGCCATTGATCCGGGCCCGCGCCCTGGCAAGATGGAGGGGGGGCCTGACTGCGAGGCGCAGATGCAGCGGCAGTGGTTACGAGCGGTTCGCGAGACCGCACAGTGGGAACACGAGTTCGTTTTGCTCTATTCCGACGGCACCATCCCAGCTATAGCGGCAGGCAAGTCGTCGGAGCAGCCGGCGTCCAGTTTGCAGTGCGCATCTGGTATGTGCGAGAGGATGAGCCGTGTGTTCGAAAGTTTCATGAATTGCAGATCCGAGATTGCTGCGCCGCTCGACGCTTGGCAGGGCCCGAGGGCTTCGTCTGCGGATATGGGCTCCTTCTTACCCAAGCTCGCCACATTTGTGCAGTGCCTAACAACCTCCATCATGCCCGCCTGTTCAGATGTCCTCCTGCGAACCCTCGAGGCGCCCGCGCAGACGTCGCTCGCGGCGTGCAAGGTTGCTGACGACGCGATCACCTCGGTGGAGAAGGCTATCGACGCGCCCGAGGGCCACGCGCCTGACTTGGCAGAGGTTCTAGGAAGGTATGGCGCCCTGAAGGTGAATGTCGCTGGCGCAGTCGAGCGGGTCAAGGACGTGAGCCTCGGAGACATTGACAGCGGGCGCATGTTCTTCCTCCAGCGGCACAACCTCGTTGTCTCGGCGGCCGTCGACACCTTGAGCAACATTGAAGCAGGTAGCGTCGCGAAACTGAAGGTTACCGGCTGCGTTGCGGACACCTTACTGAAGTTCGAGGCTCAGCTCGACACGTACACTGCATGGTTGACGAGTTCATCAGCGTCTAAGTATGAGGCCCAGGAGGGCTGGAACAATGACATGGACATTCAGCGCAGGAGGTCGGCGGCAGTGAAGGCACTAACGAAGATGGAGCAGAAGATCTCGGGGCTCTTTGACCAGAGGGCTTCCGAGCTTGTCGACGTCATCTACAAGTGCGCCCCCCCGAGCAGCCTCCTGGGCAACTTCCGTCTCGTCGGCGATGAGGCTTTGCAGAAAAACCTCGCCAAGCTGCCAGCCTGATGGCTCCGCCGCCGATCCCGAATGAGAATTGTCAGCCTCGGGCCGATGCGGTCGGATCGGGTCGACCAGACCAGGCGATGCGACCGTTGGTGCGGACTTCGGCTGATGTTCGGGCATCGCTTGGCCCTCTCCCCCCCCCGCTCCACTCGCCCCCACTTGCCCGGGCCCAGCTCTTAGTCCCTCGCCCTTTCTCCCCTGGCACCCCTCCTTACCCCGTCTCACTTTTCCCTTTGTGCTCGTGCGACCTGGCTTCCTTGCCGCCGTTGGTCCTCGTCGTGCCGAGGGGGCCCGGGCCGTTTTCTGTCTCCTTGGCCGCCCCTCCCGCGATCGCACTCGCGGCGCCGCGGCCTGGCGGGTTAATCCCGTGCGGTCATGGTGCAGACGATGGACGAGAAGAAGCTCATCTCCCTCGCCGGCTCGACGTTGGGGGCCCCGGGGCACATGGGCACCGTTTACCCCGAGGCGAACCCAGAGGATCCTTGGATCTATCGGATAGAACCGGTTCTGCTATAGCCGCATGGATAGAACCGGCATCGCATGGATCATGCTTAAATCGTTGCAATGTAAGTAAATCATAAAAAGCGAAATGAAACGATAAACATTATGATGGTGATGATGGGACCGAGCCACACATTAGCATGATGATAGCGATAACGATCGTCCGCCCGCTTCGCACGCGCACGCAAAGAGAGAGGAAGAGGAGGGGGAGGAGGATGATGGGGTGAGGAGGAAGAGGGAGGGGGGGGAGAAACAGATCGAGGAAATAACTTCACAGAATCCCCCCCATCTCCTAGATTGTCTCGACGCACTCGCCCCCGCCGCTGCTGATCGTCTCGGGTTCGCTGTCTTCGGAGCTGGTGATATACTCGATGTCATCGGGGGGCCTCGGGGGTGTTCTTAAGCCGAACGCAGACAATCGATCGGTTTGTTGATCGATCGATTGATCGTCGTTCAGTTCAAGGATCGGGTCTCGGGGGCCCTCAGGGGCCGCTAAGTCCGCGGCCGCCACCGCCACAGGTTAGCCCGAGGGAAACATTCGATGGCAACCCATCCGACGGGGGGGGCCCACACCCAAACGCGAAAGCCCCACTGAAAATTGATAAATGCTCGCTGCATCTCGGGCCAACGAAGGAAGAGGAGGAGAAAGAAGAGGAGGAGGAGGAGGAGGAAGAGGAGGAGGAGGAGGAGAAAGAGGGAGGAGGAGGAGGAGGAGGAGGAGGAATGGGGAGAAAGAGGAGGAAGAGGGGGAGGAGGAGAGGGATGGGGGGCGTGGGAGGGAGGGCGGGAGGGAGGACGCGGAAGCGGGAGAAGGAGAGGGTGAGGGGGGGAGAGGGGGGTGGAAGGGGAAGGGGAGGGAGGGGGAAGGGGAGGGGAAGAAGGAGTGGAGAGGCAGGCGGGACCTCGGCAATCCGAGCATCCCTTCGGTCACCCAATGCTGCGTGTCGTCGGTGTCGTCGCCGCCGCCGTCGCCGTCGCCGTCGAGGTCGTCGCCGCCGTCGTGGTCGTCGACGTCGTCGTCGTCGTCGCCCTCGCCGCCGCCGCCGTCGCGATCGCCATCGTCGTCGCCGTCGCCGTCGCCGCTGCCGCCGTGGTCGCCGTCGTCGTCGTCATAGTCGTGGTCACTGCCGCCGCCCTCGTCGTCGTCAGAGTCTGGAACAGAGGAGAGGACCGAGAAAAGGGGACAGATGGGGGGGGGCAGGGCAGGGAAGGGGGCAAGAATGAGGGTAGAGGACCCCCAGGCGACGGGGAAGGGGACGAGCGGGGTGAGGGGCGCGGACAGGGATATGGGGATAGCAGGATGGAGAGGAGGAGGAGGAGGAGGAGGAGGAGGAGGAGGAGGAGGATAATGTTCGATGTGACCTTTGTGCGCTGTATCGGGGCTCTCGTGCACGGTCTTTTCGGATTGCCTAGAGTGTTTCATGGCCCCGTTTCGTTTTCGTTGTGGTGTCTTAGGGCTCAAGATTTTGAGTTGATTGCAGGTGGAGTTGGTGTTGGTCCTAGGTGGTATTCGAATGTATGCTACGATGTCAGGGTCGGGCCAGATTGGCCCAGGCGCCCCAAAAATGAGCTGGCAAAGCCAAACCAAACGACCCACGCTCGGCCCAAACGCCCCAGAACAAATGCACATGTTCAATCATGTCGCTCAAACTTCAGGGTCACCAGATCTCTCGATAATCTAAAGCATTGCAGTGTAAGCTCGCATGGCCCAGAGCCCGATATGCCAAACAAACCCTGTCGAGGTACCCCCCCTGCAATAACGGTCCGTCCAGAAATAGATAGGCCAAGGCACGCTCTCCCGACTACGTGCGTGCAAGATGCGGCATGGCGAACATATTGCAGAACTCAACCTAAATATTCATGGAAGCAGCCGTCGACAATGACCGAATGTTTCATGTTCCCCCGCGAGCTGCATCATGCCTCATGCGCAACCAACGTCGGCAAGTGCTGAATCCTCACCAGGCCATCAGATTGTGAGACTTTTGCCAACTTGCTTAGCCGTGCATCCGCAAACATCGGTCAACCCATGAGTGTTTTCAGGTGTGCCTTCCCCCTCGTCCTTCCCTGATTTCCTTAATCCTCGCATGTCCTCCATATCTCCTAGCTCTCCCTCCCATGATTCCCCTGCTGTCCAATGATATGCAATCTTTGCTGCCCCCTCCGATGTCCTCGCGCATACGTGCAATGGTTGCCCGCAGCACGATAAGTTGCCTGCACGATGAAACGCTCGACGCGTCGAGAAAACACGTGGTTGGCGAATTACTGCAAGGGGGGCGCCATTTCTTTCATGGGGGTGGTGCAGTTGTTGTCACGTACGTCTGGTGTCTCCCTTGCTAGTGACCGCTCTGCGATAAGACAAGCTGGCAAACGGCCTCGCAAAATTCAGCTGGGTACGCCAGTGACGACGCCAATTTGTCATTGGCACCTGTCACCCAGTGGCCGCGGTTCCAGCCCTTTCCCTTCTTAGAAGTGTTGCGGTTCGTAGTTGGGGCCAACACTACGGCTTTGCGTCTACTCTTGCGAACGCGAGCCATGGAAACCGAACGTGAAACTTTCAAAAAGGACTCAGCCACTTTAACGTCGCGGCTCGTCCACAGACTGAGTGGCTTGAGCGAGTTCTGCCCGAACCCACCTAGAAACACCGAAACCTTCTTCAGTGAAAGCGTACCAATCACAAACTTGACAGAGGGAACTTTGTCGAGCATGGTGGCTGCAGGCTGTTCGAGCAGCACGTGGGCGCCGAACAAAACCGCCAGCGTCATCAGCCAGCACCTGAGATGCAACCCGAATGGGAATAATGGAAAATGAAACTGACGAGAACGAAGATAAGGGACCTAAGCAGCATGGATGGTAGCTGGAGCTCCCTCGCCCTTTCCACCTTCATCCCCTCATGATCCTTACATTCACATTTTCCTCTCGTCCTCCCCTTTCATCTTACTTCCTCCTCCGCCACCGTGCCGACCTTCCCTGCGCCCTCGCCTTCCTCCTTACATGCGCCCCTCCTCGTCCTCCACCTCGTCTTGCCCTTCCCCACCCTCCTAAGCATCTTGCTTCTCATCCCTTCCCTTCTGCGCTCCGCTGCCACCGACTCGGGCGCTAAGCGCGGCGCACTACCAGTGCGCACATATTAGCTTCCTTCACGTCCATGCGCGACTCGTCTCCGAAGATGTCTCGTAGGGGGCGACCCGTGTGGTAGCGGCGTAGGTTTAACCATGTGCTGCATTGCGGTTCAAGCATCAACGTGCCTCCCTTTTTGAGCGTGAGCACGCACCATGCGGCATGCAGTAGGCCTGCCAAAGTACAGATATCCTCACTCGGATGCTGCGCCCTCCTGGGATGCTCAAACAATCACGGTAGCCAGGCCGCTGGAATTTAGTCCGACACTACACAGACCGAACGTGCAGATCAATGTGTCGAAGGGCAGAGGGGAAAGGGATATGGCGGGGATGGACTGCGAGGGTAAGTGATGGGATGGGCGTGGCAAGGACGTTGGAGCCAGTATAGTGGGAAGGAAAAGGGAAACCGGAGGGGAGGTGAGAGGATAATCCCCCAACTTGGCCCCCATCGATCTGCAAACTCAGTCGCATCGGCCCCGCCCCAACGTCGGGGCCGAATCACCCCGCCCCGAATTCACCGCCAAAGTCCTGTCCATCTTCTGAGCTTGACCCCCCGCTGCTGCTACGCGGTCGCTTGTGCCCCCCTCCCCGCAAAATATCTCCATCAGATCCAGAGTCCTCGGGATCCGAGTCGTATCCTCCATCCACTTCATCACTTCCTTCTGGGCAGTCTGAAGAATCGCCTCGGCTGTCGATGTCTTCAGGTCCCTCTCCAATGGGTTCGGGCATATCTCCTTTGCGAGGGCCACGGCCCAATGCGGAAGACCCGCTGACTGCATCTGGTTGCGAGGGAAAGCACGGGTCGGATGGTGCGAACAAGTATATGTTAGTACCCAATAAGCCCATAACTGCAAAGCACAAAAACACAGTGTACTCCATAGTTAAGCGATGTGCATTCTGAGCGGCAGCGCGAAGTGCTAGATTGAGTCCTTCGTCTATGAAGGTCGCATACTCTCGGGGATTCCCCATAGCCCAACTCCTTGATACATGTTTGTTCGTGCCAGGGGTGGTCAAACACACGCGAGGTGGAGCGGGCAACTTGAAGCGAGGTGGGCGGGCGGGGAGCAAGCGGAGGAGGAGGATGATGAGGAAAAGAAGTAAGAGGAAGGGGCGCATAAATCTACGAGGTGCCAGTCGAATGTGGAGGAGGTCGAAAAACGGGATATCACGAGGAAGAGGTGGGACGGGTAGCTGGAGGAGGAGGAGGAGGAAGAGGAGCAATAACATGGGGGATGACGACCATGAAGAAGAGGAGGGCAGAGAGTAGGCGAAGGAGGAGGACGAGACGCTGGAGGGGGACTGATGTCGCGCACAGCTTCGCCTTCCCGTGCTTCCCCCATCGACAAACGTATCCCTCCTGCTCCCGCTCATCCTCAATAACAATATATACATATATATATATATATCACAATCACAATCACACAACTGCTCCCTCCCCCAAACTACGATCCTGATAGTCAGGTGCCCGAACAAGTGGTGCTTGGGCAACTTTCCAACCTTGGCCCTGTCCGATAAAATCAGGTGCCGTTGACAAGAATCTAGGAGGACCTGATACTGATCGTGAGTTAGTCTGACACGACCCTCTCGCGTCGTCTCCACCCACACCTGCAGGGCCATACCTGCCTTTAAAAGGTCGTCGTGGTGAGTTACAATATTAGGGTATTTCTGCAACAACGCAACCACGAACCTCATCATCACATAACATTCGGCAGCCTTCATTTTCATTGTTCCCCCTGGGTGTGGATTGGGCATTGCCTTGGGAAGCATTTTAGAAGTGATTACTGCAATCCGTCTGTCGTGGGGGACTCCCTTCTCTTCGAACCACGCGTGCATATCTGCAGCTAAGCGTTGTTGTGCCTGGTCTTGCGGGGCATCCCACGGGTTGGCATGCAATATTCTCATCACTGATGCCGATGTCCACTGGCAGATCGGTCCGAAATAGACTGTATGTAAAGTATCGAGGGCGAGTGACCGGAGCGGGGATGTTCCCAGCTTCGCAGAAAAAATTGGGGACCGATGCAACACCCAGTCTGTCACTATTCCTCGTGCGTCCTTATTCTGTCTCCAGAACGTGGCCCAGAATGGCACGGGCTCCGTCTCGAACGTGTTTGGGTTTATCAATGATGGGGGCGGCTCTAGTCTGTCGCCACGCTGCAAGTGGTGGTCGGGGAGCCCCTCCCTGAGAACCCGCCCCTTAGACTTTTTTGCTTTGGGGTTCAAGCGGTGCACCAAGAGCTTCAAAATCTCGGCCCTCACATCTTCCGAAACAACGTGCACATGGATTTCACATCTCTGGCATGATCGTTCGTAGTCGCTTTCCTCGCGGTCTGGTTCAAGCATTCCCTCTGCATTGACCATGCCATGCATTGTGATATGCATCGTGTCCTTCGGAGTCGGGCAGATAGGGCAGCAGTTATACAACTTGCTCCAGGAAGAGAGCCCGAAAGACTTTTGGAATTCGGCCCAATCGCCCTTCAACCAGAGAACAACAGATCGAAATCCACCAAGATCGGACCCAGGCATTACATGAGGCTGATCGCTTAAGGGCCAGGGCTTCCCATCGTGCCTCACATTAGGAACCCTCCCCTGCACAGGCGCTTCCAACTGAAAAGCTGCAACTAAAAACAACGCGTGAATAGAATCGTATCCACCACAGCCGCACTGGCACATGTCCAGCGTGCGAACAAAACCCATGAGGTGCCTTTTCTTCGTGAGCAGATTGATGATGCTGACGCCCAACAGGCTGTCCGCTCCCAGCATGACTGGGTTTGCAGCGCGTGAGTTCTGGCCGATCGTAGCTGGAAGACTGCACCCCCCAAAACGCCCCGTTAACATTAGCAACATAGTGGCCCGTTGCTAGGAGTTACACGGCGTCCCACGCGAACGTTTGAGTTTCCACCCAGGCTTTCCCCGCCCCCCGAAGTAATCGGCGGAGATGAGAAATCATTGTAATCGACCCTACCTGCTGAGAGGGGCGCGTAGCGAACTCCGTCCGCGTACAGAGCGACGGGCAAAGGATATCTTCCTGTCTCACTGAGCGCCTGAGCGACCATGGGGTTCTGTTGGTATGATGGCAATGACATCACGCAATTGGGATCGTCCAGCCCATCCCCCTCCAACAAATCCTCAATGTAACTAGATCCCCGAACTTCTTCAGAGATGATATTGTACACAGCTCTGAAAGGAACTTCTCTGTTCTTTTCCTGTGGCTGTCCCCGAACATGGGCAGGTATTGTGGCAACGTAGTATGGGCCCCCATAAGGCAAACGCTTGTCTAGGAACTTCTTGTAGCTCCCGCTGTAATCCCCAGGTGGTTTTGCATGTTGAGCCCATTGGTCCCCTGGCGCCTTGCATTCCCGAAGATAATGGCATATTACACAAAAATCACGTGCTGACAAAACCTTCCTGCTGCCGTAGATGCCGAGGAGTAGCTCAAACAAGGTGGATGCCGCCAGCCGCTCTGATGCGCCATGGCCCCTACGAAAAGGCGTGTGGCGTTGAGGTTTGTGTTTGCCTTTCCCCCTGCTCCCTTTGCCCATCTTGGCACTTGACAGCAAGCGGCTTCAGAAGCGCAGCACTAAACGGCGGCACCCCCTTAAAAAGCGTCACCGCTGGCAAGCCGAACTACATTGTTTGCCCAAGGATTGACGCCCATGCTGCACACTATACGGATGCGAAAGCATGCGTAAGACACCTTCTGCGACTCTCATATGTTTCATTATTCCATCTTGTCGGCACTCCAGGTTTTTCTACTCATCCACTCTACTCGCACCATTCTCAATCTCAATCATCTGTTCCCCAATGCACAACCTAACATGTCACCTAGCATGCTTTCTCCTGCCAGAAGACTCAAGCGATGCATCCCTTGGTTGTCTCTGAAGCAGAGCTGTTTAGCCAGCGGTGGTACGCTCAAGGGGCCCTCTAAGTATTGGAGGTGTTCGGCACGCTGAGAGGGATTTGAAACTATGTAGGCTGGGCTAAGAGAGCATTCATTCACTAATTCATCCCCGAACGTATTACTCGCTGCAGCCCATTCGGGCATGTATTCAAACGTTGGGACACATGCCCGTCGCAGCGATGCCCCGAACTGCTCTCACGTGCACGTGAAACCTCCCAGCATGATTTCTCATCATCCCTCCCACCTCCCCCTATCCTTCCCCTCTCCCTGCCCTCTCCCTCCCCTCCTCCTCAAGCGCGCCATGCGTACATGGGCGAAGGTCGCAATCGAGCGTGCCACTAGAAACAAAACTCTCTGCGCATGTGCCAGCTCATGTAACCCAAGGTTGCTGGAGTAGGTGCATGAGAGACCAGGAGAGCACGACCAGCATGCCGAGCGGAACAGTTGAGAGGGATCTGGGGAGGGGGATTGAGCTGGAGAGGAAGCTGACGGGAACTAGAAGCTAGCAGACGCGCAGACCGAGCAGGCATAGAAGAGAGTACGATCAGAGGAGAGCGAGTGAGGCAGACGGCAAAACTATCAAGAGAAGCCTCGCTCGTAACAGCCGAGACCCGAAAAACGTACTGGCCAGGGCGCGCAGAGGTGCATCAAGCTGGATCTGCCCGTCAGATGCGTAGATTTTCCGGTTGGGGCGCGATTCCGGCTCCCGTGTAATTTAGGCGACTTTTAGGCGGCTTTCAGGCGGCTTTTAGGCGGCTTTTAGGCGGTGCGTTTTGTATGTAAAAACACAGGGGATCGTGAAAGTTTAGGCGGCTTTTAGGCGGCTTTTAGGCGGCCTTCGGCTGGGCCCTGGATCGAGGAACTGGCACCCGCAAATCAGGAAACCGCCCGAAAATCATAAGTTGGGGAGCTGCCTGCACCGTCCGCCCTTGTCTCCAGTCCGCCCCCGTCCACACCGCAGCCCTCGGCCTCCCCGCCCGCCCCCGAACGTCCCTGCCCACCTCCACCGACTCACTTCCCCGCCTCCGATTCTCGCCCATCCTCCTCACTTCGCCTCCCCATCCCATCAAACTCTTGTCTTTCAACCTCTACTCCTCGAGCGCGCCGCCAATCCCTCGGTCGCTCGAGTGTTTCAACCCTCTCACTTGCCATCCCTCTCACTCCCCGCCCCTTGGCCGCTACACCCAGCTTGCATGCACGTAAAACTAGATTGGGCTTAGATCACTCGTCTGCCCTGGCCTTGTGCATCCTCGTGATCCTCTTCATGGCCTTGCCAAGGGCCTCCAGGGGGTCAGAGAGATCAGCGACAGCAGACTCGAGTGCGACCTGGAAGGCTGCCTCACCCTGGTCCCTCTTGAACTGCGGGAGCTCGGCAGCGAACAGAATGCTGCGATTCTCGTCCTTGTCGAAAGCCTCCTCAACCTTCGGAAGAAACAGGAGGAGGAAGATGAGGAGCAGCAGAGGCAGGAAGGAAAAGAGGATAAGAAGGAGGAGGATGAGGGAGTACTGAGGAAGATGATAATGATGATGAGGAGGAGGAGGAGGACGTGGAGGAGATGGCGAGGTGGAGGGAGGGGGGGAGGGCGGGAGGCGAGCAGGACAATGAGACAGGGAATAGTAATGAGAAGGGTTTGAGAATATATGAATGGCCTGGGTCATAGCGTCGTCGAGCTCCTGCCTGTTCTCCTTGACCCTCGCCCACTCCCAGTCGGCGTGAGTGTTGATCATCTTGATGCTGTTGTTGGCCTGGGAGTACGCGGCACTGTAGAGGTTCTTGACCTGTGATGGAGGAAGATATCTCCCTCCACCACAGGGAGAGATATCTCCGATATCGGGAGAAGGAGGTGGAGGATGATCCCAGTACCTTCTTGAAGTCGATGACGTACTGCGCCTGCTTGCTCGAGCTGGCAGCCTCGCCGTCGGCCTCTGGCTGCTGCTGCGCCTGCTGCTGCCTGCGGCGCCCGCCACTGGTCGCCGCGGCGCCCTGTGGCTCGGCCTTTGCCTTTGCCTTTGCCTTTGCCTTGCCTCTGCCTTTGCCCTTGCTGGCGGCGCCTGTCTCAGGGGCCTGGGGCGGCGCCTGCTCCTGGCCTGCAGCGCCCGCGCCACCAGCCTCCGCTGCAGGAGGCTGCGCCTGCTGTGCTGCCTCGGGCGGTGCTTGCTGCTGCTGTTCCGCTGCTGGCTGCACAGGCTGCGCCGCTGCCGCAGCGCCGCTGGCCCCCGATGCATGACCGACCTGGGGCCCGTCCTCAGGCTCGGACGCCCAACTCTCCCAGCGCCTCCACGCATTGCGGTGCGTGTCGCGGAGGGTGTGCACCACGTACAGGAATTTGATCGATTCCGTCATGATGTCATATTCCGTCCACCGCCCTCCTAGGATGACGCAGTTCAGGGAATACCGCATTGCGAGGCGGAGGCCCGCAGCCCCTCCACCCTCCTTCCGCGCGATCGCACCCAGAGAAAGGTATTTCCCTGTTTTGTCGTCCTCCTTGATGTTTTCCTGCTCGCGGTGGAAGCCGACGATTTTCTTGTACTTCAGGTGTTCCTTCTTGGCCCACTCCTGTCTGAAAGTTGTTTTGTTGGTCCACCCTTTTTGTTGGTTGTACTCGTCCTTCAGTTTCTGGTCCGCCGCGATGGCGCGCTTCCATCTGCTGGAAATTGGATTTCCAGCAGCCTGGCTGGTCCCGAACGCGTAGTTGGCGTCCTCGAGGTCATGCCACATCTGAGCCTCCTCGTCGCGCTCCTCCGTGGGAGCCTTGGAAGGCTGGTCTTCAGGAGCAAGCGTCCTCGCCTCCCTCAGGCGCCGCACCAACTCCGAGTTGTGGAACTGCGCCAACTTCTGTTCCATGTCATCGGCGGACCGCTCCAAATCGCCAGTCCTCATATTACCGTAGGCCACCTCGTTGTTGATGATCCTCACTTCGTCTTGCACGGCGTTGATCAAACCCTGCTTGTCGGGGCCGTACTCTGCCCATGGTGGGCGTTGTGAGTGAACGGGGGTGGCTGGTCCAGGCTCCACCGCGGCCGCGGCGATAAGCGAGTCCAGCTGCTCCGCGGGCGCCTCCTCCTCCTCCGCCGCCGCCGCAGCCGCCGCCGCCTGCCTCGGCGGCCCCCCAGCAGCCTGCTGCCAGCCCGAGGAGTCCCTGGGCTGTGCGTCATGGGGCCAGTCAGGGCATGGGCCCCTGGGTAAGCTGTCTTGAAGCTGCCCGCTGTCAGAGGGCGTTGCAGTGCCACCGCTGGTGGGGGCATCGCGCGGCGTGGCCGCTGCCGCGCCGCTGAGGCTGCCAGCGGCGGTGTCTGCCAGGCCGCTAGTGCCTGCGGCCGTGCCTGCCAACTGGGGAGGCTCCTGGCTCGGCGACTCGCAGAGGGTCTCACGCCAGGATCGCTCCTCAGGAAAAAAACAAATTTGATCAGAGGAATCAAGGAAAACACGTGGAGGATGACGGGTCCCAAGGAAAAATTCGTCTTTGGGAAGCCAACGAGGGGAGGAGTAGGGCATACCACCATAATGTAGCGGCATTGGCATTGGGAGAACTTACAACCGATGTCTTGGGGGGTTGAGTTTCCTCAGATGGGCAATGATGCTTTTGAGGGTAAACCGCATTGAAACACATACCCCGAGCGTTTACAACTGGTGTGCTCCCTCGCTCCTTCGACGGCGATCCACCCTCATGCCGATCACCCAGCCTGGGGCGCTTCGCATCGCTCAACGGAAATCCGATGGGGCGGTCCTGCGGAGAAGGCGTGACCATCTCGACATCCGAATCCTGCAGAAGAGGAGGACTGAGAAAGGAAGGGGAAGGCGCGCGAGGTTAACGGAGCAGGAGGAGAAGGAGAAGAAGCTGGAGCAGGAGGACCAAGACAAGGAGAATAAGAAGGGTGACTGAGTAGGGCTCCTCGTCGTATAGCCAGGTTAAAGGGTCCTCGCCAGCATCTTGGAGGGCGTGCCAGAGCTGGGACTCATCCCTGTTTAATCCAACACGAGCCTTCGGGGGACGAGGATACCAAAACACTTCAAGGGGGGGGGGGGGTGGAGGAAGGGGTGAGTAGGATGACACCTCCTCAGGCTCCTCCACCTGATCATCCTTCGAAGCCACCCCCCCCCTCCTCCTACCCCGTGCCAATGTCAGCCTCGGGATTGTCTCGCTTGATCACAAGTTTCATCTTCAAGCTTTTCTCGATGCCGATCTGCTTGCGGTAGGTATCGGGGTGCCTCCTGAACAGCCTCAACTGAGCGTCTCGAGTATCCTGAAGGTTTGCAGCGCTGATGTCGCCTGCGGCATCCTGGGGTCCAGAGGGTATCTTCGTTTCCTCTTCGCCTCCCTCCCCTCTTATTGTTCCACCTCCTTCCTCAACATCCTGCCTCCTCCTCCTCCTCATCCTCCTCCTCCTCCTCCTCCTCCTCATCATCATCATCATCATCATCCACCTCCTTCCCTCTTCCTCCTCCTCCTCTTCCGTGCCCCCTCCCAACCCCAAACTCATCTTTCCTCTCCCTTCGGATTCGGGGCTTGGTCCTCCGTCCGCGCCGCGCTCTCGGCGGCCACGCTCGTAACTGGCATCTCCGCTGCCATCGCCCCCAGCTTCTGGGACCGAGGAAGCAGCGACTGGAATTCCTGTAACTCTGGCGTCGACCTGAAGCCCACTCACAATGTGCTTGAGCACCAAAACATTGTTTACAAACGCGTAGCCTGCCCGACCGACGGTTCAGGAGAAGGCGAATGAGAAGGAGGAAGAGGAGGAAGAGGGCGTGGAGGAGCAGAAGGGGGTAGGAGGGGGGGGAGGGAGGAGGAGGAGGAGGGAGGAGGAGGATTGCCCTCGGGCGGTGTTTAGGTAGTCTGTTGTTGGTCTTTCAGGGTGCTGTCGGGGGCTGCCCCCACCGGCTAGCTGGGGGCCACTTACAGATAACCTGAGGTTTGCCTAACATTGTATATATAGTCGCCTTTTCTAACGCACATCGTCGGATTCAAGAATCTGGAACCGCCGTCGGGGTGGATGGAGGCAGGTGGGTAAACCCAAGTCTCCCAAACACGTACTGCGTTTGTCAAAACCTGTTCGCTCGCATTGCCTAGCCCATCCAGACCACCCTCGATTACGCGATTACCCCTCAATGTTATGGCCAATCATCCACCCCGACACCCGAAAAATGCGCACCTTCAAACAAGATGGGCGAGCAACAGTCTATCAGACTGCTCAATCCTACCCGCTCCCGTCGGGCATGCGCAGACGTGCAGCGGCTGCTTCAGGCTCTGAACGCGATTGTGGACCCCCCCGCAGAACCACCACCCAGGGGCTAGAGTTATCATATGATAGGGAGGGGAGCATACGAAATGACGCCACGCACATCGCATGAACCTCTGGAGTGCTTTTTTTTTGGGGGGGGTCCTCCTTCGCATTTGTGCCCAGCCTCCTCTCAGTCGAACCCGTCGCCGATATCGTCCATATCGCCAAAGTCCGCCCTGGGCGGTGGGGCTACGGGCTGCGCTGGTGTCGTCGCCGTCGCCGTTGGCTCCTGCTTCCTGTTGCTGTCGCCCTTCGCTGGGGAGCCCCCGCTGACGCCTGCAGCCGCAGCACCGCCGCCGCCGCCCACCTCGGCCTGGGCGAGGGCTGCCTTCCCCGCTGCCGCAGTCCTCTTGCCCACGCCGAGGCCCTTTGCTGCAGCGGGCCTCCTCAGGACGGGCACCTCGGCTCCCTCCTCTTCCTCCTCCTCCTCCTCCTCCTCCTCGGCTTTCTTCTCCTCGGCTGCCTCCTCAGGCTGCTTCAGCTTCGGGTCCTTGGTATCGATGGCCGTCTTGTTGTTGCCCATCTTGGCCGTCTTGGCGTCTCGCTCGGCGTCATCTCGAGACGCAGCTGCAGGCCGTTTTTTTACTGGTACACTCTCCTTCTTCGGGGCGTGCTTGGTGATGTAGTCCCTCTTCTCCTCCTCCATCTTCCCCTTTGTCAGTTTCCCCGCGCAGTACCGCTTGCCGAAGTCTTTGAACAGGTCATCTGGATCAGGGAGGTAGCTGTAGCAGATGAGTTGGCACTTGAGGCCTTTTTTTTCTGTGACTTTTTGCTCCCACATGGCCACGTGGTCCTGGCCATGCCTGCTGAAGTGGCCCACCCACACTCTCACGTTGTTGTCGGCTTTGAGCACCCCCTCGAACACTTTAGCAGCGCCCTTGCCCCCACTGCTGGCGGTGCCGTGCTCGTCGATCCACTCCTGGTTCGTGAGTCCAGGTATCTTCCACTCGCATCCGTCGGACCACCGCGCGATCATCTCCTTATTCGGGTGGGCTTTCACGGGCTTGAGGGGTAGTGACCAGTCCACCTTCTTGGGGTTGTCGATCTCGGTGCGGTGCGCAGCCTTGGGGGGTCGGCTGCTTCTTCTCATCCTCATGCCCCCTCCCCCTCTGTCTGCTCATCTTCCCTACATCCCTTCCTCGTCTCCTTCCCTTCTCCTCCACCCCTGCTGCTGTTGCTCCTCCTCCTGCTCCCTCTCCTCCTCTACGCCTATGCCCACCCCCATGATCATTGTGCCCCAATATGCCAAGGTCTGTGCACGAGATCGGGCGGGGTTACCCCGATCGCGCCTTCTGCTGGCGGTCGTATTTGAAGGTGTACTTGGCATCGGCCTCGTGCTTGTCCATATCCTCTGGTTTGCTTCTACTTCTGATCCCTCCCTCTTCCTCCACCGTCCTCCTCCCTTCTCCTCCCTTCCACTCATCCTCTTGCTCCTCCATCTCCCTCCTCCCGTCGTGCATTGGACTTGTGCCCCAGCCGATTTAGGCCCTGTGTCCTTGTCCCGCATGTGGAACCCAGAAAGCCACTCTGGAATCTGGCGGCCGTCCCTGGAAGCAAATGTTCTATGCATTTGCCGAGGAAGCTGAGATAACAGCGAAGGTAAAGGTGGAGAAGGGGGGGCGGGCGAGGAGGCTGCAGAAGTCACACCTGACCTCTCAAATACAACCGTCGCCTGGCATCGATAAAGGAGATTGTGTCTGCGTGTCCCTATCCTCATGCTCCCTCCCCACCCTCCGTGCAACTATTCCTTGCGCAGTACAAGTAAAAAGCTGTAAAACAAAGACCTGCATTTGATAAAGGTCTGGTCGACGTGTCGAAGCATAGCTCTGAAACGCTGCCCGATCGACTCGGGTCACAAGGAAGACAAATCGGACTGATGCGACGCTTGCTAATGTTTATGGGTGGGGGGCCCTGGAGCTCTAACGTTCTAGAGTGGTGGTATGGGCGTCGGATAGGCGGCAGCCTGGTTGGATCATCCTGGTAGTCTCCGTCGCCCAGCTCCTCGCCTCGGACTTCAGCCGCCAGACTTTCTCCTTGTCGCTGGCGTGCTGCTCGAGGATTTTGAGGAGCTCGCTGTGCGCCATCTGGTTGGTAACCTGGCTCGCGCGGGATAGAAAAATAAGCAAACTACATGCGATGAGGAGGAAAACGGGGAGGGAGAGAAAAGAAGATAAGGGGAAGGGGGGAGGGGACCGAACGACTCACCCGAGGACGAGGGAAGAGGGAGGGAGAGAGGGGACCAAACGGTTCACCACCCTCGAATGAGCCGGTCTGTCCCCTCCCTCACTCCTGCCTCGTCCTCGGGTGAGTCGTGCGCCTCGTCTGCGGTTTCATTTGTTTTTTATTTATTCATATCCTCCCCATCTCCTGTACCTCCTCCGGCTCCCCCGCCCCACCCTTAAGCCAAGGCACCTTGCGAATCTCGTTGATCAGTTGTTTGTGCTTGATCAGTTGGTCGGTGTCTGGCGGGTCATCCAACTGCGGATCGTAAGCCACGGAGTTCTGGTCTATAACACACAACTCGATTGCCGCTGCCACTGGCTCTGCAACGGCATCGCCCCCGAGGAGCGACTTGCGCCCCGCCCCCCCATTGACCATGGTCGTCGGCTTATGTAAGCTGGACAACCTAAGCCCACACGGCTGCGGGGGAGGAGAAGGGGGAAGATGGGGCTTGGGGAACCTTCAGAAACGTTTGGGGGATTCCAGGAAAACTTATAAGAATGTATAGGAAGCCCCCCCCTTTCTCATGATCCCCCTGCTTACCTAATCCTTTTATATTCCAACGAATTCTACGGACTTACAGGAACCCCAAAGGATCTGAAAACCTAGGACCCCCTCCCTCATTCCTTTCCCCCTCCCCCCCCCCTTGCCTCAAGAGCGGTCGACGTCGCTGTTTTTCGCCGCCTCCATCGTCGTCGTCGTCGACGACGTCGTCGCCGTCATCGTTGTCGTCATCGTCGTCGTCGTCAGTGAGCTTCCACGACGGCGGCCCAGCGTGGGACTCATTGCGCACGCGGCGCAATGAGTCCCACGCTGGGGGGATCTTCGTCTTGGCCCCCACCCACGACCCAGACGGCGGATCGGCGAAGGGAGGATGAGCCCGCCTGGGAAAGGCAGAGCGCGAGGCTGGCGATAAAGAACCGATGATGAATGGGAAACCGCGCCCACATCACAACTATAATCCTACCCATCCCGCCTTTGTTTTCCAACGGGTGACGGTTTTCCCATAGGCAATCGTCAAAAACGAGCGCGCCATGAGCCTGTGATGATGATGGATAGATCCTACACGAACGGGATCTATCAACGCGTGTTCTTAGCGATCAGGATCTATCGATAAGATCCTAGGACCCTCTGGGAAGAAGTCTCCAGGTCATCCACTTCTCGCCCCAGCCTCTCACGCATTGCAGTCGGTTGTTCAGCAAGGGCTGGGGAGAAGCGGGAGGAGGTAGGAGGAGGAAGAGGAGGAGGGCGAGGAAGCATGATGGAAGAGTGGGAGGAGCAGGAGGCGGACGACGGCGAGCAGAATGGTGATGATGATGATGATGATGGTGATGATGGTGATGATGATGATGATGGGCTAGATCGCATTCTTCTCACTCTTGTTGTTTAACCTTGGTTGTGTTTTGGAACGCAGCGACGATGGTCGAGTGTTTTTGGGCCGCAGCGACGGCGGCCGAGTGTTTTTTACATCGCTTATCCGTTCTCCTTCCTCCTACCCTCTTTTAGCGCCCCCCCTTCTCTTTCCTCCTTCCTCCTCCTCCTCCTCCACTTTTCCTTCTTCCTCTGCCTCTGCCGCCTTCCGTCCTCCTCTTTATCCCATGTGATCGTTCTTCTTACTCTTCTCCTTGCCCATCCTCCGATTCATCTCCTCACCTCCCTCTACTCCCACTCGTCTTCACCCTCTCATTCCCGGTGGCGACGACGATTCAAACATATGCATTTGCGGGCCTTTGCTGCAAACGATTTCCGCTCGCAGGTCGGATTGCGCTGAACAGCGCGCGGCGCCGCGGCCGGAGGTGCATCGTGATGCAGTGGGCGCTGAAGGAGTCCCGGGGCCCTCAAAGCGCAACCCATGCGTGAAGGCGCCCCCCCCCCTCTCTTCACCCCCACCTCCTCTCCTCTCCTCACCTCCAGCCTCCAGCCTCCCTGTTCATGATGCTGCCCTTCTCATTCCCCCCCCCACTCCTCTCCTCCACTTCCTCCTCCTTCTCCTCCAGCCCCCCTGTTCATCCTTCCACTTCCCGCTGATGGCCCTCCTCGCGCTGCTCCTCCTGTTGCCCCTCAGCCTCGTCTCCGCTTCCCGCTGCTGGCCCAGGCCCAACCAGGCCCCGCCGTCCCGCCGTTGGAAGCAGGTATGTTTGGATTCCCAGATCCTCGATATACGCGGCCGCAGGTCCGCCTGCCCGCCTGCATCTTTCGACTGTTATGCTCATTTGTCCTCCGTGGCCGTTTTGGCTCCAAGCCTGCCGCCCGCCGGCAGCCCTCTGCGCGGCTGCCCGCCGGCCGCGCGGCTGCGCGCGCGGCCGCCCGCCGGCAGCCCTCTGCGCGGCTGCGCCGCCGGGCCCGCCCGCGGCCCGCTGCCCTCTGCGCGGCTGCGCCGCTGGGCCCTCTGCGCTGCGCGGCTGCGCCGCTGGGCCGGACCCTCTGCGCGGCTGCGCCGCTGCGGCGCTGGCTGCATGCCTCGCGTCGGCCGGGAAGTCCGCCGGCTCCGGCGCCAGCTGGGCGCTCTCGCGGCCGGCCGCAGCAGCACCTCGTCGCTGGACGACGTCCACCAGCAGATCTGCGCCTCCGCAGAGAAGGTCGGAGGGCACCAACTATACACCAACACCGATCCTGGCCCAGGACCACCCTGGGCCCAGGATCGGTGTATATGCCGCATATGCCTTCTTAAGCAAGGCAGGAGGGCGCATACGCCGATCCTGCAGGCCCAGGGTGATCCTGGCCAGGATCGGTGTTGGTGTATAGCTGGTGCCTTTCTAGAAGGGGACCCGCGAGCTGCTGCAGCAGGAGTCGGTCGCGTCCTTGGAGGCCGCCGGCGTCGACGTCGCGTCCGTCTGCAACGAGTTGTCGGACGTGTTGGAGGCGTTAACGCAGTTATCTTGCGAGGCGGACCCCGAGGAGATAGTGCGGCTGGCCGACTCCTGGACCGCAATGTGCAGGAGGTGGCCCGCAATTTGCAGCAGGAGGTGCACTTCCTCGTCCTCGTCGACTGCGACGCCTTCTGCAGCTCCTCCTGCTGCGCTGCCTGAGGTGGGCGTCTGGAGACGCGCGCCGCAGCCGCCCGCGTTCCCGCCCCCGCCGCAGGTGATGGAGCCTCAGCCTGGCCCGCTGCCTCCGCCGAGGATGCAGCCTCCTCCGCAGGCCAGGGCCAAGGCGGTGCAGGCGCGGCGCCCGCCGACGACGCAGCCTCCTCCGCGGATGCAGCCTCCGCGGATGCAGCCTCGTCCGCCGAGAGGTCCTCCGCCGCCGATGGCGCAGCCCACCGAGGCGCTGGCGGGCGGCGACCGCGGGGCCGAGGCGCTGGCGGGCGGCGACCGCGGGGCCCGCGAGGCGCCAGCCAAGGCGCGCCCAGCAGCGCGCCGCCGCCGCAGCCGCAGCCTGGGCCTGAGCCGCCGCGGCGGCGGCGCCGCCGCTTCGCAGCCAGAGGCCGCCGAGGAGGAGGGCGAGTCCTGGGGCGCCTGGACCGCGACCGGGAAGCGGCCGGCGGCGGAGGAGGCCGAGGTCGAGGACGACGCCTGGGGCGACTGGACCGCGGCCGGGAAGCGGCCGGCGGCGGAGGCCGAGGTTGCCGAGGAGGACGAGCCCTGGGGCGCCTGGACCGCGGCTGGGAAGCGGCCGGCGGCGGAGGCCGAGGCCGAGGCCGCCGAGGAGGACGAGTCCTGGGGCGCTTGGACCGCGGCTGGGAAGCGGCCGGCGGCGGCGGCGGAGGCCGAGGCCGCCGAGGAGGACGACGCCTGGGGCGACTGGGCCGCGGCCGGGAAGCGGCCCGCAGCGGAGGCCGAGGCCGAGGCCGCCGAGGAGGGCCAGTCCTCGGGCGCCTGGACCGCGGCTGGGAAGCGGCCGCCCTCCCCGGGGCGGTTTTTGTAAAAAAGAGCGGGTGGTCAGCGAGGGAATGGGGGGATAACAAGTAGGAGGAGGAAGCGGAGGGGGCCGAGGGCAGCGTGGAGGAGAGTGGGACATTGAGTGGGGGGACAGGAGAGGGGGGATGCTCAGCCTCGCACCCTCGTCCCGAGTCGTTTTCTGACGTGCCCGCCGCGAGGGTTGAGGGTTGGGGGTCGTAGTGGTGCTCTGGGCCGGCTCGGATTTCGGAGTGCTTGGACCTTGGGCCCCCGGGGGGTCGGTTTTTTTTTTTTCGTGCGGCTCTTGGCCCCGATCGTCGCGAATCGATCCTCGATCCGAGGGTCGAGTCGGGGGTCGGGGGCATTCTCCTCCTCCTGGACCTCCTTCTCCTCTTCCTCCTCCTCCTCCTCCTCCTGGTTGCTCTTCTGTCGCGGTGCGGCGCCGCGGCAGGGCAGGAGGACGAGGAGATGCGTTGTTTCATTGCTTGGGGTGATCGGAGCAGGAAGAGGGAGAAGCATGGGGGAGAAGGCGATCCCCATCGGCCCATCTGGGCCCATCCTCCCCCCCGCCTCTTCCCGCTCCTTCCTTGCCTCCGTCGCCCCGCGCGCCCCCCTTCCTCTCGCCCGCGTCCTCGCCTCCGCACCCCTTCGCAATCACTCATTACAAATATCTCTCCGCTCTCCCCTGACCCCCTGACTGACTGCGCCCCCTTCGCGTGCTGTGTTTTTGCGCGCGGGGGCCCGCTCGTTCCGAATCTCGCCCCCGCTGCAGCGCTGACCTCAGTCCCGTGCTATTCGACGGCGTGAAATGCAATGACTACAATGGCATGTTGTGTTCTGCTGTGCGATGCCACGCCTCCGTAGTCAATGATGCGATATGCAGTGCTTGACTGCGGGGGGGCCCTGGGCCCTGGGCCATGCCGTGCTATGCCGTGCTGCGATCTTCAACGACATGTTATGCTACGCCATGCCACGACACCCGACTGCGTTGATAGAGAGAAGATCAACGCCATGTTAGGGGATGGGGGGGTGGGAGGGGTAGGACGGCATATAAGACGTTTGCGCACCTACTTTGCGCCCGCTCGGCCCGCAGGAGCTCGCGCAGTACCAACAGGGCGCGAAGGGCGTCTCCGTCCCCGAGAAGGCGAAGGCCATGTGCGCGCACGCCAGGTCGAATAATTTCGGGGACAAGGACCGACCAGCGGCTGCGGGGAGCGGGGGCCTCCCCATGTGCCGTCGTCCTTCGCCCCCTGCCTCTCTTCGGGCTGCCTGCCCCCGCCCCCCCTCGCCCCCTTTCCCGTTGTCCTCGCCTCGCTCGCGCCTCGCCCTATCGAAGACGCAGCGTCGTTCGAGCGGGCCCTGAAAGGGGTTGGCGCCTCGCGACAGGGCGGCGGCAAGGTCGACAGCGCCCTCCGCCATTCGATCCTTGGCCTGGGGCCCAGGGGGGAGAGGTTTCAGTTGATGGGCCGCTGTCTGGCCTGGGCCGACGTCTGGCGGCCTGTTCGTCCTCGAGGTTCGCCGTCGCAGCAACCTTCCTTCGACTGCACCCGCCCGCCCTTTCCTATGCTCCCGGCGTTGCCCTTTCAATTTCTTGCTTGCGCTGATCGTCGAGTTGATGTTGCCCATTGCTGCGGCCGAGGGCGGTTCTGCCGCCGATGCCTCTCTCTGGCTTCTTTTGACTTTTGGCAGGAGGGCCAGGCGCCCCTGCCGAAGATCCTGGACAGGGTGCTCGCGAAGATGCTAGCCGCGCCCGTCGGGGCAGCTTGAGGCTTGGCTCGAGCAAGGCTTGAGCCTGCGGGGCTCGGAGCTCTCGCAGGTTTTGACGCGACCCCCGCCGGAGAGGACGGGGGCCCCGGCCCGTGGGGCGGGCAGGGGTGAGGGGGGGGGGGGGGCGAGTGCGAGGCGGGGCGCACTCGCTCCTCGGATTCGGGCGCGCCTGGGTGGAAAGACGCGCTCGCGCCCCCCTTCGTCCTATCCTTCTCCCAGGGGCTTTCGCAGCCCTTCTTTCCTTCTCTCCTTCTCGTCCTTGTCCTCGTCCTATCGTCCTATCCCCTATCCTTCTCTCCCCTCCCCCCTTCGTCCTATCCTCCCTCCTCGTCCAACCCTTCGTCCTTCTCTCCTTCTTGTCCCCTCGTCCTCGTCCCCTCGTCCTTCTCTCCTTCTCTCCCCTCGTCCTATCCTTCTCTCCTTCTCTCCTTCTCGTCCGATCGTTCTCGTCCTATCCTTTTCCCGTGCCGCAGTCACTGTCGTTTCGCGTCCTCGCCGCCGCTGCCGCCAATCCTGAAACCGATCCATTCTTCCGGCGGGCCATGTGAACCAGTGCGAACGTTTGCATGGCCACGTGCGCCGTTTTGGCCCGAGGTTGCGGCACTGCACATCTGCTCCTCGCCTGGCAGCCTGGCACTTGGGGCCCTGGGGGTGGCGCCGAAACGTCTTTGGCCTGGCTTCTATCCAGCCGTCCCCGCGGGCCTCGCGGAGTCTCAGAGAGGGCGGTTCTTTCGTCTCCAGTCATTGCTGAGGAAGGAAAGGGTGAAGAACAAGTTCCTCAGCCAGAGGCTCAAGCGCTACCAGAAGAAGATGGAGGTGCTCGTCGATGTCGCAGACGACGCGAAGATCAAAGACGAGGGCCTCGAGGAGAGCCAGCGTCGCGCAGTGGATACTGTCGACCGTGAGGACCGTGAGGCTCGCCAGGCAGCGCACGGCGAGTAGGTCCGGGCTGCCGTCTGCGCTGCGCTTGCCGACGGTCACGGTGCCCGAGCTGTGCCAGCGAACATCTTCATCATCATGATCGGGGGGCTCTTCATAACATTCAGTTGTGCTGGCACGTTCGCGGCCCCAAGAGGGCCCTCCAAGGGTGGACTTCGTGGCCCGTGATCCGTGGCCCGCGGCCCCAGGGGGGGACCCGCTGGAGCCCGCAGAGAAGCTGGAATTCTTCACGCTTTTCGTGCCCCCACCGGCCCATCCCCCAAACAGCAGCTTGCGCGAAGCATGCCGACAGTTGTGATTTGCAGGCGCACCTCCTCCTGCCCTCGCATATGTCCCCCTGTTCCTCCTATCTCCCACCTACTTCCTTTTATCTCATTCTTTCCTTGTGGGGGGAGTGGAGGGGCCCGGCCGGGGGAGGGGGAAGAAGAGAAGACGACGGGGGGCGGGGGGGAGCGGCGACGCCGACGACGACGGCGAGGGCCACGATGACGACGACGCACCCGACGACGATAATGACGACGACGGCCGCCACGACGACAACCGCGATGACGACGACGAAGACGACGGCGACGATGACGATGACGACGACGACCGACGACGACGACGACGTGGTGCGCGTTTCTTAAGATTCATGGAGGAGAAGGGGGACGCTCGTGCAATGCCCGCTGTGGCAACCCGCCAGGCCCCCAGAGGCCGTCGTCGGCACCCTAGCGGTTGCCCTAACGGCGCCGCGGCGGTGCCACCCCTTGCCCCTCAGTGTGGCCCCCATGGCGACTTTTTGCCCGCTGGGGAGCCATTCTGGGGCGCGGCGGGGGGAATGGGTGATTCTGGTCACCTCGGCGGTCCGCGGGTCTTCCATGCCGTCGAGCTCGGGCACCCTCGACCCAGGGTCGAGGGTGGCAGTGCGGGGGGGGGGAGGAGGACGAAGGATCCATGAACCCCGGTACGGCCCAAACACATCCCCCTTGGGGCCCTCTTGGGCCGCTATTGGGGCGCCCTTGGGCCCGCTCTTGGGCCATTTTGGGGCCATCTGCAGGCCTCGAGAGCCCATCGGAAGCAAGAAGGCGAGACGACAACAAAACGTAGATTTCCATACGAATTTGGAAGGATTTGGGCTTCTCGGGTGCGTCCTTGGGCGGCTCCGTGGCCACTTGGAGCCGTCTTGGGACGGTCTATATTAAGTCATCGAAGGCCATCTTGAGCGATTTTGGAGGTCATCTTGAGCTCTCTTGAGCCCTCTTGGCGCTATCTTGGCGCACCAACTGCCCGCGGGCCCCCCCGTCCAGGCCGAGGGGGGGGGGCAGGGGTGGAACGTAGCGGGCACCCTAAACCACTCACGCACTGAGGGCTGGTGGGATTATTTGATAGCTCGATCCACATAGTTTTATCTTCCATTCGTGCCGCAACAACCCTCTCCAACACCATAGGTTTCGGAAATGGATATTTGGTATTTATGGTCTGGCTCGCTGGGTTGGCCCTAGCGGACCCTGACCCCGCCGATCTGCGTGAGGGGTGCCACCGAATGTTAGAAATGTGGCAAATCCCATGTGTTTTTGCACCCTGACCCCGCCGATCTGCATGAGGGGTGTTCATTTTTACTCACCCCAGCAATTCAGACGATACGATTTGGGCGTAGTAAAACTGTCCTTTTTGGGCCTCCCCCCCTCGCGCGGTCCATCAACAAGGAACAGTAAACAGCAAGAAGCAGAATTGTAACAGTAAACAGCAAGAAGCAGGATTGTAACAGTGGAAACCTCAAGCTGCAACTGGTACAGGAAACTGCGAACCTCCGGCCTACAGCCTGGTGGCCCCGCAAGGGGTCCGGTTGATTTTTTGGACGATAGAGACGAACATCATACCCTTTCCAATCGGCACGCTTCAGCAAGGCGCGGAGATGGTCCATTTCGCGCCGAACCTTTATCTCGGACAGAAGTGGCGTGATTTCGGGGGCTACGCTGTGGAGGAGCTCGGGTTTGCCCAACCTCTCCGTGCTCTGCCAGAGGGCATTGATAACCCAGTGCTCTCGCAGAGCTGGAACGGCTGGCAACCTCTCGTCGCCCTCAAGACGTCCTGCACGACTTGAGCGTACCGCTGGTAAAACGAGAAACGCAACCCACAGTCGTGTGAAGAACATTCCAGGCTGATTCAAAAGTTCGATCGCGGGGGGAAGGCGCCAACTGGCGCTATCTCAGTAGCCGTCCACAACTGCAACACCCCAGTTTTTGCACATGTATTCCAGCCTCGTCAACGATGGTTCAACCTCTTTTCCCAACGCTTCAGCCTGAACTTATCGTGGCCCCGCAGGCAGGGGCGACTTGCAGGGATTGCCCCGCCTGTCTGGGAGCACTGCCAGGCCGCCAGTGCTCGAAGAGGACCGTCGCCCCGTCGAACGCCATGAGCTTTCTCCGGTCAGCGACAGTGAAAAAGGCGTCCTCTGGGTACCTCGCAAAGCCGAACGGTTTCACCACTGGTACGCTGCACGACGCCACGGCCCACGTCAACCTCGCACTCGCATCGCAAAAGCCCTCGGCAAAGCAAAGTCCAGGTGGAGACAACGACTGCGATCCAACGTAGCCGAGACAATGAACGCCCAAGCTCTTCAGGCAGCAGCACGTCGACCCGCACCCTGCTGGGCAAGAGGCCCAATAATCGAAGAAAGGCACGCCGCCTCCGAACACGGCGCACGAACCTCCGCCAGCAGGACCAAGACAGCTACGTACATCATGTCATGATGCCAACTTGCACAACATCTGTCAGCAAGGTCACGCCCTCTCCACCACTCGGGGACAAGCACGCCTAAACTCCGTGATCCTCCGTGGGCCCTTCCCCAGAGACCTCACGTTGCACATGCAGATGTATAAATCTACATACATAGATGGTTTGAGTCATATCGTTACATCGTTTTTCAGATTCAATGGCTGGAGTTCTTCTGCTTGGTTGCAAGTTGTTGGTGTCGTACAAGGTTGCTTTCTTTTCCTAACTATTTGTTTTATCCTCGGCACCTCTCCTGCACCAATCAGTTGATTATTCGATGATATGGGATGTTCTATATCTTCCCGCAAAACAGCACCAGTACCCCAAATCACGGGGAAGCTGCAACACATGTTGGCAGTAGTTTTGGAGTGACCAGCATACGTCTTGAATCTCAGTGAAAAGACAGTGCCGTTTCAAGCCTCTACGTACGACTAGCCACGTAAGCAGGCCAAACGCAAACCCGATCCACGTTTTTACAGAAATCGCACATTCGGGACGATTGCTCATGCGCGGCGGAAGTCCTAGTGATAATTCAGATGTTTCCCTGTGTACCTAATGTTGTTGCACTTGAAAAGCAGGCGCGCTGCTTCTGTCCAGACTTCTGAGTCTGAGTGACCGTCAAGTGCAACCAGAGTGACCGCCAAGAAGTATTGCCTCGCAGAGTGACGCCTACCTAGTTGAGCAACTGGTGCGCGATGCCAGCGTTCGCCCGAAACATTGGGTTCCTCAACGTAGATGCCAGGGGCGTCCGAGGCAACAGCGGATGCACCGTGTGCGTATTATGGGTTTGGTTACAGTTGGTTTAGTTTTCTTCTGCCCCTCTCCGTCCTCCCTCCCCTCCTCTAATCTCTGTTTTGGTTTCAACGCGCGTAGTCTTGCCCACACGTCGGCTTGACGCAAATATTCAGTCAGTCCGTCAGTCGTCTTAGCGCGCAAGCGCCCGCGCGAGGCCTCGATCAGCTCGATCCAAGACGCCTCGTGCCGTCTCACCGCCCACCACCTCGAGTATACTACGTACTTGTGCTTTGCTTGTGGACGGGTGTGCAACCATGTGTGTGTGTGTGTATGTGTGTGTATGTGTGTATGTGTGTGTGTGTGTGCGCAGCGCACCTCGATCTGACACAGATTTGATCTAGCCTTTCCGCCCTGTCTTGCACGTCAGCGCTGCCCGCGAAGCAGGTTGGCAATAGACTTCAACGTAGCATGTCGTTGTTCTGAGCGCGATCCCGGCGGCCTGTGCATTGCGATGTGTAGCCGCGGGGGCTCGCAGGTGGAAGAGCCTTGCAAATTCATGCAATCACAGCTCGAGAGGTCTTTGATCTTAGAGGGATCTCCAGGGACCTTTGGCCTGGCAGTTGATCAGACAGGGCTGGAAGAGGAGAGGGAGGAGGTGCGATAGGGGGATCGAAAGCTCGTCACCCAGCACTCGGAGCTCTTCACCTCGATCGAGGAGCGAGCAGGGGCAGGGGCAGCGGGAAGACCGTGCGCCCCAGCGAGGAGCTCACCCTGGACCTCTTCAACCTTCACGACTTGAACGCGACCCTCCCCTCTTTTGCCTGGATTTCCAGACTTCGGACGTCGCGAGAGAACCACAACGAGAGTTTTTCTGAGTTTGGGAATCTTGGGGGCGTCCAGAAACATATTTAGGGCCGCGAGGGGCCATCAAATAACGAAACTACGACAAAAATCAGTTCCCAGGGATGGGGTCGACAGTTGCAACGTTTCGAATCAAGAGGCAGGTTCAACGATCGACGCTGTATCCATACTCATATACGAAGGACGAAAGATTTCCCTCTTGAGGTGCAACTGGCGATGACGAGTTGGAAGTTAATGGCCGAACCCCCCTGACCCGTAGAACCTTAGCACGGGCGGGTTCTGGGGTCCGCGGATCCAATTTCTTCCGGTTCCCCGTTTTATTTCAACACTATAAATTTCAAACGGGGCAGAAACCGGATCCGCCGTACAAAAAATAGGCCGAACACGGATCCAGCAAATCCGAAACCAGATCCGCGCGGGCGGAAATCGGATCCACCGAAGCAAGCACCAAAACCACAATTGGATTCTCTCGATTTCACGGGATCCGGCGGCGGTTATATCATGCGCGTCTGCAGAGTCAGCTCGAGATTTCAAGCCTCTCTTCCGGGCCCAAGAGAGAAAAAACATCGTCCTGGGGATGGGCGATTTGGCCTTCGGATTTGTTGGTTACCACAACGCAGACACACCACATCTCACAGGCAGTCTGTTGGGTCAGGAAACGCAGGGCCGAAGCGCACTGGCGTTTTGATCTTCGGACTTGTTGGATAGCGCATGGCCGATACACCACGTCTCACAGGCAGTCTGTTGGGTCAGGAAACGCAGGGCCGAAACGCACTAGCCTTTTGATTTTCGGACATGTTGGTTACCACATCGCCGACACACCACATCTCACAGGCAGTCTGGTGGATCAGGAGACGCAGGGCCGAAACGCACTGGCGGTTTGTCCTTCGGACTTGTCGGTTACCACAGCCGAAACACAACATTTCACAGGCAGTCTGTTGGGTCAGGAGACCCAGGGCCGAAACGCACTTACGCAGGACGAGAGATTTTCATCTTGACGTGCAAATGGCGATGATGCTTTGGAAGTTAATGACCGACCCTCCCGTATAATCTTCACACGAGCGGTTTCCGGGGTCCGCGGATCCGATTTTTCCGCTTCCCCGTTTTGTTTTAATAATCATTTCAAACGGGGTAGAAATCGGATCCGCAGAGAAAAATGAGACCGGAAACGGATCCAGTAAATCCGAAATCGGATCCGCGCGGGCGGAAATCGGATCCACCGGAGCAAATGCCAAAGCCACAATGTGATCCTCGCGATTTCACGGGTTTCGACGGCGGTTATATCATGCGCGTTTGCAGAGTCAGTTCGGGACGTCAAGCCTCTTTTCCGGGCCCAAGAGGAAGAAACATCGTCCTGGGGATTGGCGATTTGGCCTTCGGATTTGTTGGTTACCACAAAGCCGACACCACATCTCGCAGGCAGTCTGTTGGCTCAGGAGACGAAGGGCCGAAACGCACTGGCGTTTTGATCTTCGGAATTGTTGGTTACCACATCGCCGACACACCACATTTCTCAGGCAGCCTTTTGGGTTCTGAAGATGCAGGGTCGAAACGGACTGGCGTTTTGGCCTTCGGACTTGTTGGTTACCACATAGCCGACACACCACATCTCACCGGCAGTCTGTTGGGTCAGGAGACGCAGGGCCGAAGCGCACTGCCGTGTTGGTTTTCGGACTTGTTGGTTGCCACAGCCGACCCACCAGATCTCACAGGCAGTTTGTTGGGTCACGAGCGCAGGGCCGAAACACAGTTTTGGCCTTCGGAGATGTTGGTTACCACATCACCGACACACCACATCTTACAGACAGCCTGTTGGGCCAGGAGACGAAGGGCCGAAACGCACTGGAGTTTTGACCTTCGGATTTGTTGGCTACCACATAGCCAACGCACTACATCTCACAGGCGGTCAGGTGGGTCAAGAGACGCAGGGTCGAAACGCATTCACGCAGGACGAGAGATTTCTTTTTGAAGTGCAAATGGCGATGATGCTTTGGAAGTTAATGACCGACTTCCCGTATAATCTTAACACGGGCGGCTTTCGGGTTCCGCGGATCCGATGTCTTCTGTTTCCTCGTATTGTTTGAACCATATCAACTTTAAATTTTAAGCGAGGTAGAAGTCGGATCCGCCGTAAAAAAAACAAATGAAACCGAACACGGGTCCAGCAAATCCAAAGTCGGATCCGCGCGGGCGGAAATCGGATCCAAGCGCCAAAGCCGCAATTGACAATAGAATCCGCGCGAACTTCACGGGATCCGACGGCGGTCATGTCATGCGCATTTGCAGAGTCAGTTCGGGGCTTCAAGCCGTCGTTCGGGGCCCAAGAGGAACAGTTGTTCGTCCTGGGGATTAGCGTTTTGGCCTTTTTTCGGACTTGTTGGTTACAGCATAGCCGCCACACCACATCTCACAGGCAGGCTGTTGGGTCAGGAGACGCAGGGCCGAAACGCACTGGAGTTTTGACCTTCGGATTTGTTGGCTACCACAAAGCAGACACACCACATCTCACAGGCAGTCTGTTGGGTCAAGAAGCGCAGGGCCGAAACGCACTTACGCAAGACGAGAAAAGTTCTTCGTGAGTTGCAGATGGCGATGATGTTTTGGAAGTTAACGACCGAACCCCTTCCCCATATAATCTTGACTCGGGCGGCTTCCGGGACCCGCGGATCCGATGTTTCTACGGTTCCCCGATAGATTTCCAACAATACGAATTTCAAACGGGGTAGAAGTCGGATCCGCCGTAAAAAATGAAGCCGAACACGGATTCACCACATCCGAAATCGGATCCGCGAGAGTTGAAATCGGATTCACCGGAGCAAGCGCCAAAGCAACAGTTGGATCCGCGCGAATTTCACGGGATCCGATGGCGGTCATCTCATGAGCGTCAGCAAAGTTAGTTCGAGACTTCAAGCCGTCGTTCTGGGACAAAAGGAAAACTTTTTCGTCTTGGGGATGTATCCTGCTGCTGCCCCCACTGCGGTGTGGGCGCCAGCGAAGCGGCGAATCAGCAGAATCCATGGCTCTGAAGACTGGATCAGGGAGAGAGTTTTCAACAGACAATGCTGGTAGAGCGATGTGTGCGGGGACCGAGCTGACACGGTCGGCAGGAGATTCGGGGCAGCAGCGTTGGCAGCAGTGTTGGCAGCGCGAGCCGAGGTGAGCTTGTTGCTTGCAACGCTGACAACGCGATGCGCTTGGCGCAATCTTGCACGCCCAGAATGACATTCTCGGAGCAACGCTAGCAGAGCGATGTGCGCCAGGAGCGGGTCGACACACTCGACGTGGATTTCCACCGATGTATGTTTCAACCCCAGTTGCCGCCGGACGCGAGTTCGCACGCTGGGACTGAGTGAGCATTCTGGTCAGAGTGAGGAGGCCAAACGGGATTTCACTGTCCCTGGGTGTGTGGCCGAAATGGGATTCCGCGGTGCGGATTGTTGTTTTTATGGTTGATGTTGTGATTGTTGGTGTTGTCGATGTTGTTGCCCTCCATACCCAAGTGATGGGGTTCTTCTGGTTCCCCATGTCCAAAGGATAGGGTTCTTGTTACTCCGCATATCCAAAGGATGCGGTTCTTGTTATTACCGACCGCGTCGGAACTCCTCCATCTCTTCCCCATCTGACCCAGAGTACCATTATGCACGCAGAGTACGATGACGCCGAACGATGACGATAAGGGTATGATGGCGACGATCATGATGCAGATGATGAGTGGTGGTGATGATAACAAATATGATGAAGGATGGGGGATGATGATGCTGAACAAAAAGGCTGATGATGACGATGATGCTGATTATGGTGGTGATCATGGTTGTTATGATACTTACGGTGATGATGCTGGTGTTGTTGTTGATGATGATGAGGCTGATGATGTTGATGATGATGATGATGATGATGATGGTCATGGTGATGGTAATGATGATGCTGATGATGATGATGATGATGATGTTGATGATGATGATGCTGATGCTGATGATGATGATGATGCTGATGCTGATGATGATGATGATGATGATGATGATGATGATGATGATGTTGGACGGTTTGCTGGCTTTCGCACTCCTAAGGGGGGGGCGCCAGGGATATTGCACGGCATCCGTTCGCGCCCAGATTGCGGGGATGTCTCAGGCCGTTTGCCTGTTTTGGTGCCCCAGCATTCTTCGCTCTCGGAGCAGATTGTGAGGATGTGTCGAGCGAGGCGCCCATCTTCGCCCCCAAGAGCGGGCAGACGTTGAGGATGTCGCGAGCGGTTTGCTTATTTTTCTGGCTAGACTCGTGGGCACGGATCCTCTTCAGGATGCCACAGGAGTTCCAGCAGGTTCCAGGAGGCCAGAGGAGGTACCAGGAGGTGACAGGCGGTATCAGGATGCTACAGGAGGCCACACGAGGCCACACGAGGCCCCAGGAGGCCTCAGAAGGCCCCACGAGGCCTCAGGAGGCCACAGGAAGCCCCAAGAGGCCCCAGGAGGCCCCAAGAACCCCCAGGAAGTTTCAGGAGGCCCCAGGAGTCCCCAGGCTTATGCGCAGAGACGCGCTCGTACTATTGAGACTCATTCACGCCCCAACTCATTCACACTTAGATTCTCTCCCAGACCGTCGATCCCCAAGCCCGCTTATATTTGAAAACTCTCGCGCCTAGACGCTCACGGCGAACAGGTCCATGCTAATAGATGCTCACAAGGGGGGGCTCCACGCAGTGAATACTGACCCCGGCCGCGCGGACCTTCTTCTTTCTCCCCTCTTTCTCTTCCCCATCGTATTCAGAGTATGATGATGCACTCAGAGTATGATGCTGCCGCATGATGACGACAAGGGTATGCTGACGACGGTGGTGATGCAGATGATGAGTGTTGCTGATGAGAAATGACGATAATGAGTATGATGAAGGATGATGGTGGTGATGCTGATGATGATGGTGGAACACACGATGGTGATGACGGCATTGATATTAATGGTTTCATGGCTGGTATGATGATGTTGTTGCTGATGTTGTTGATGTTGTTGGCGATGATGCTAATGATGATAATGCTGATTATGATGCTGATGGTGATGATGCTGATGCTGCTGATGAGGTTGATGATGATGATGATGATGATGATGATGATGATGATGATGATGATGATGATGATGATGATGATGATGATGATGATGATGATGATGATGATGATGATGATGATATGATGATGATGGTGATGGTGATGGTGATGGTGATGGTGATGGTGATGGTGATGACGGCGTTGATGACCTGGGGGGGGGCAGATTGCAAGGATTTCTCGCGCAGTTTGAGCAGATCCTCAGGATGTCTCCAGCGATTTGCTGGTTTTTGCACTCCTCAAGGGGAAGGGGGGGGCGCCAGGGGTATTGCACGGCCACCGGTCGCGCCCAGATTGCGGGGATGTCTCAGGCGGTTTGCCTGTTCCTGTGCCCCAGCATCTTTCGCTTTTGGAACTGAATCTGAGGATGCCTCAGGCGTCCTGCTGGTTTTCGCACTCCTAAGAGGGGGCCGCCGGGGGTATTGCACGGCCTCCGTTCGCGCTCAGATTGCTGGTATGTCTCAGGCGGTTTGCCTGTTCCTGTGCCCTTTCGGAACAGGTTAGGAGAATGTCTCGAGCGAAGCGCTCCTTTTCGCCCCCAAGGGGGAGCAGATTTTGAGGATGTGGTGAGCGGTTTGCTTATTTTGCTGGCCAGACTCGTGGGCACATATATTTTTCAGGATGCCACCGGAGGCTCCCGCAGGCTCCAGGAGGCCACAGGAGGTATCACGAGGTATCATGATGCCACAGGAGGCCTCAGGAGGCCGCAAGAGGCCACACGAGGCCCCAGGAGGCCTCAGGAGGCCTCGTGAGGCAACGGGAAACTCCAAAAGGCCCCAGGAGGCCCGAAGGGGCCCCAGGAGGCACCAGGAAGCCTCAGGAGGTTTCAGGAGGCCCCAGGAGTGCTCATGCGCAGAGACGCGCTCGCACTACTGAGACTCATTCGCGCTCCAACTCGTTCGCAGTTCGATTCACTCCCAGGCCGTCGATACCCAAGCCCGCTTACATTCGAAAACTTTCGCGCCCAGACGCTCACGGCGGACAGGTCCATGCTAATAACTTGACATATAGTGAGCCCCCACGCAGTGAATAATTTTTCTGACCTCGCAGATTCCTTCCTCACACCTCCTCCCTCCTCCGTCTCTTCCCCATCCCTGTCAGAGTATGACGATGATGATGAATATGGTGCTGCTGGGTGGTGGTGGTGATGATGACGGATGTGATGATGTTGATGCTGACTATGATGATTATGGTGGTAGTACTGATGATGATGATGATGATGATGATGATGATGATGGTGATGATGATGATGGTGATGGTGATGATGATGATGATGCTGATGCTGATGCTGATGCTGATGATGCTGATGACGAAGATGATGATGATGATGATGATGATGATGATGATGATGATGATGATGATGATGATGATGATGATGATGATGATGATGATGATGATGATGATGATGATGATGATGATGATGATGATGATGATGATGATGATGATGATGATGATGATGATGATGATGATGATGATGATGATGATGATGATGATGATGATGATGATGATGATGATGATGATGATGATGATGATGATGATGATGATGATGATGGCGGGACAGATTTTGAGGATGTCTCGAGCGAGGCGCGGGTTTCAGCACCCCAAGGGGGAGCCGCCATGGGGATATTGCTATCCCCCGGTCGCGCCAAAATGTCGGTGATGTCTCGAGTGGTTTGCCTGTTTACCAGCTCAACCCCATCCGCGTTCGGAGCAAATTTGGAGGATGTTTCGAGCCAGTTTCAGCACCCCCAGGGGGAACCGCCAGGGAGTATTGCATGCCTCCGTTCGCGCCAAAATGGCGGGGATGTCTCGAGCGGATTGCCAGCTCAAACACCCTCCGCGTTCGGAGCAGATTTCGAGGATGTCTTGAGCGGTGCGCTCATTTTCGCCCCCTAGGGGGGCCCAGCGTTTGAGGATGTCTCGAGCGTTTGAGGATGTCTCTCGGGCACGGATCCTCTTCAGGATGCCACTGGAGATTCCATTAGGCTCCAGGAGGCTTCAGGAGGCCACAGGACGTACCAGGAGGCATCAGGATACCACAGGAGGCCACAGGAGGCACCAGGAGTCTCCAGGAGGCCCTAAGATTGTCCAGGAAGCTACGGGATGCCACAGGAGGCCACAGGAAGCGCCAGGAGGCACCAAGAGCCCCCAGGAGCAGGATGTCTTAGAAGGCCACAGGAGTGGCTCCAATCCCATTTGTTGTAGGTATGCTCCTATAGATTGTGCCTCCCTTGGAGCACGAATCCTTGGTGGTTGACAGATGCTTCTATAGATTTGGCCTCCCCTGGGGCACGAGTCCTTGGTGTTTCACGTGTGTTCCTTTTTATTGCCCTTCTCCTGCGGCTCCAATCCGTAGTATTTTCTATGCACGTGTGTATACATATAGCGGCGCACCAGGCTCGGGGGCCGAGGGCCGGAACCTCGACCGCAAATGTGGGTCCCGGGGCCCGGGCCCGCCTCTGAGAGAACTAAACTCGCCCCGGGGAGCCCTCAGACAGCAATCCCGGCGGCCCCAGACGGTCTCGACGAGACACCCAAGACGCCGTCCAGGGGTCTTTGGTTGGCGACGCTCGATGCGTTTTAAATTGCCCTGGAGGCCCAGCGACGCCCCAAGAGGCCTTTAAGATGCCGCCCAACAGCGCCCCGAGAGGGCAAAGTCATTTGTTTTTCATTATGTTTTTTGCATTCTCGCTGTTTCGTGTTTCTGGCGCTGAAGCAAACTGCTCCAAGACGGCCCAAGAGGCCCCCAAGAGGGCCCCAAGATGGCCCAAGAGAGCCCCGAGACGGCCCCAGAGCCGCCCAAAACGGTGCAAGAGGGTCCCAAGAAGGCCCCAAGATGGGCCCAAGAATGGGAACGCGAACTGAAAAAGCAAGCTCTCCGCCCCAAGATACCCCCAAGAGGCCCCAAGAGGCCCCCAGGAAGCCCCCAAGAGGCCCCAAGAGGCCCCGAGAGGCTCCAAGAGGCCCCCAAGAAGCCCAAAAGAGGCTCCAAGAGGCCCCAAGACGGCTTCCAGACGGCCCAAGAGGCCCCCAAGATATCCAAGAGGCTTCCAAGAGGTCTCCCAACAGAGCTCGAAGATGCCAGAACACATGTGTGTTCCATATGTGTTTGAACAATTTTGGCGTTTCCGCCTGTTCCGCTTCCCGACGCTGCAAAACGCTCCGTGAGGCTCCGAGGATCTCCCCAAGACGGCCCAATAGGCTTCAAAAGCGTTCCAAGACGGCTCAATATGCTTCAAAGGCGCCGAAGAGACATCCAAGACGGCCCGCGAGGGCCTCGTTCGCGGCCCAGGATCGGGAACGCGAAGCGAGAACCCGAGATCTTCGCCCCATGCCGAGATCTTCGCCCCATGAGACCCCCAGGAGGCTTTAAGAGGTCCCCAAGACGGCCCAAAGAGGTCCAAAAGAGCCCCGAGAGAGGCTCCGAGGGCACTTCAGAAAAGCGGGATGTCCAACATTTGTTTCAAAGTTCGCCTGGCAGGCTCGCTACGCTTATCAAAAAGGAAATATCAGATTCCTCCTCCTCCTCCTTTTTCTCCTCCTCTGGTTCCTCCTGCTCTGCGGCCTCTTTCACCCTCTCCAACTCCTCCCTCATCCTCCTTCTCCTTCTCCCTCAACCCTCCACCTCCCCTTCTCCTCCATCTTCCTCCGGCTACGTCCAGCCGCGGCAGATAAAAGGTCCCCCGAAGTGCCTGTTGAGCCTGTCTTAATCAAGACGTCGTGGGTGGACCGTAGGAAGTCTTGGAAGCCGCTTCGGCCGTCTTCGTGGTTCTTGAAAGCCGGGGGAAGAAGTGTCATGGAATAGAGATCCCCACGAGTTCGAGTATCCAGCCTAGCTAGATCTTGAGCGCGCGCGAAGCGCGCGCGATGGTTCTAGTTCCGATATATTGGGCCTCTCCTTGGCACGAGTCCTCCCCAGGAGGCTCCAGGAGGCTCCAGGAGGCCCCAGGAGGCCACATGAGTCCACGCGAGGCCCCAGGAGGCCTCAGGAGGCCACAGGGAGCTCCAAGGGGCTCCAGGAGGCCCCAAGAGGCTCCAGAACCCCCAAGGAACCCCCAGGAGGCTCCAGGAGTCCCCAAGCTCCTGCGCAGAGACGCGCTCGTACTACTGAGACTCAGTCACACTTCGACTCACTCGCAGTTAGATTCGCTCCCAGGCCGTCAACAAGAAAGCCCGTGCGTATTTGTAAACCAAGTCGCCTAGACACTCACGGCGGGCAAGGCCATGCTAGTAAATGCACATATGGGGACCACTACGCAGTGAA
>CAUYUJ010022114.1:85000-108068 GCA_963575745.1 Prorocentrum cordatum
TCGTGGCCCCCTCGCTGCCCTTCGTGTCCCCGTTGCTGCCTCAGTGGCCCCGTCCGTAGCCTCCGCGGCCCAACATACGTATGCCCTTCGTGGCCCCCGCTCGTTCGCGCCCGTTGTGGCCCCATGTGCATGCCCTTCGTGGCCCCGCTGTCGCCGTTTGTGACCCCCTCATTGTCCTACGTGGCCCAGGTGCTACCCTCAATGGCCCCATCGTTGCCTTTTGTGGCCCCGCATCATTTGCCCTTCGTGGCCCACGCTCGTTCGCGCTCTTCGTGGCCCCATACGCATTCCCTTCGTGTCCCCGCTGTCGCCCTTCGTGGCCTACTTCGTGTCTTTCGTGGCTCTGCTGTCGTTCTCTCTCGCTCTCGCTTTCGCTCGTCGTCGTCGTCGCCGTCGTTGCCGTCGTCGTCGACGTCGTCGTCGTCGTCGTCGTCGTGGTCGGTCCCCTGTCCGTCCCTCTTGGGGTCGGGTCGACGGTCCGCGGCCGCCCCGCCGATCAGCGCTGCCGCTGGCCAGGCCGACGGTCCGCCGCCGCCCCGCCGCTTGCAGGGGCCCGGCCTGCAGGGAAGAAAGGTATACCCACCAAAAGGGGTTCGACCGAAGACGAAGAGGGCGGGTATCGAGGGTTTGGGAAATACGCGTTCTTCGACACTCGAGCAGATAAGGGCGAACAGTCTTAAAATGATTGTTGCTGTTGTTGACCAAGGTGGGTTTGAAGGTCGCCCCCCCCGGCAACCAGCAACCTAACACCTCCCTTTCCCGAGCGGCCTTGAGCACCCCCGTTGGGGGTCCCCTTGCGGGTGGGCTACGCCCCGTCCCGGGGTGAGTGTTCCCAACCTTATATGAATCCATCTGGAGCCGAACCCAACCCTACCAGAGCTGCCCCCAACACTATAGGGATCCGACCAAAGCTGTGCCTCACCCTTTAGGGCTTTACATGAGTCGTATCCAAGCAGTGCCCATCTCTATATGAGGTCCTATCAGGGCCGTGCCCAACCATAGATGGACCCAATCAGAGCCCATACTGGCCGTATGGGGCCTGTGTGGGATCCAATCCAGGCCGTATTGGATTTGTATCGGATCCCACACAGGCCGTCTGATATCTATCTGGGATCCCATAAAAGGCCGTATGCGAGCTGTATCGGGTCCCGTACAGGCTGTATGGGATTTGTGCGTGGTCCCATACATGCCGTATGGGTTCTGGATCGGATCCCATACAACCGCCATTGGATATGTAGGGGCCCCCTAAACACGCCGTATAGTACGTGTGTAGGGCTCCCATACAAACCGTATTGGATATGTGTGGGGATCCCATGCAGGCCGTATGATATCCGTGTGGGATCCCATACAATCCGTGTGGGATCTGTATGGGATCCCATACAGGCCGTATGGGAGTTGTATCGGGTCCCATACATGCTGTATGGGATCTGTGTGGGTCCCATGCACGCCGCATGTGATATGTATCTCAGCCCATGCAGGCCGTACGGGATCTGTGTTGGGCTCCTCTACAGGTCGTACAGAAACTGTATCGGATCCCATGCGGACCGTATGAGATCTGTGCGGGATCTCATAGAGGCTGTATGGGATCCGTGTGGGATCCCATACAGGCCGCATGAAATCTGTATCATACCCCATACAAGTTGTATGGGATCTGTGTGGGACCCCTCTAGGCAGTTTGTGTTTTGTGTGGGGTCCCATATAGGCCATCCGGGATCTGCATCGGCGCCCATGCGGGCCGTATGTGATCTGCGCGGGATCCATACAGGCCGTATGGGATTTGTGTGGGGTCCAATACAAGCCGTATGGGATGTGTATCAGATCCCATACAAACAGTATGGGACTTGTGCGGGATCCCATACAGGCTTGGACTTGTATCGGGTTCCCCTTAGGCCGTACGGGGTCCTTATAGGGCATCCGCAGGCCCTATGGGCCGTATCGGATCCCTGTCAGGCTCTACGATCTCTATCCTTCTTAGGCCGTGCGGGATCATTCTTACCCCATCCAAAACATGCCCTGCAGGATCTCTACAGGGTCGTTGTAGGGATCACATAGGGATGTCTACAGGGTTCCTGAAGGGACCATAAAGTAAAGGGATCCTATCCTTATAGGGCCCCTATAGGGTTCCGAATGGAACGCTATCGAAACCTGTACAGGGTTTGTATAGGGTTCCAAAAAGGACCCTGTAGGGATTTCAATGGGGTCTCTATCGGGACCCTACAGGGATCCTAAGAAGGGACCCCATAGGGATCCTGAAAGGCACCCTGTAGGAATCCTATAGGCCCTGCCGGGTTTCCATCGGGCCCCATAGGGATCTTATAGGCCTTGCAGGGTTTCCATAAGGGGTCCTACAGGGAAATCCCTTGCAGGGTCTCCGAAGGAATCCTATAGGGACACGGTTCCGGAGCCTCGCGGGAGCAAATATCGGAAACCGTTTGGGGCTTCGTCGGGAGAACATAAGGAAAGTATGTTTGTTTGTTGTTTTCGTTGGGTTGCTCGGTTGTTGGGTTGCGGGGGGGGTGCTAGCCACGCGTGCTTGTGGTCCGCTTTGAATACTACGGACGAGGCAGTTACAGCGAGCGCACGGGACGCGTCCCTCATGGCCGCCTTGACCGTGTTGTTGTATTTTTGTTGTTGCTGCTGGTGGTGTTGCTGTTGATGTTGATGTTGTTGTTGGTGTTGTTTCTGCTGTTGTTGTTGAACTACCACCACATAATAATAACTTTTGTTGGCCCCTCTTGTGATCATTGTGTTGTTTAAATTGGCTTGTTTTTTCAATTGAGGTGTTTCCCCCAGGGCTCGCACCCTGTTTTTGATTTGGGAGTGTCACTTGGCTCAAGCTGCGTTGTTGGCCCCCGGATTACAGCAACAACGGCTTACGCCTGAGACTACCGGGCAATTTAGCCAGAGACTCGCTCCCGCCTGAGACTGTCTCGCAATTTTCTAGCGAATCGCGCTATCGTCTGGGACTTTCTTATACTTGATTCAGGAATCACTCTCTCGGCCCTCTGGAGTCGCGCTCTCGCTTGAGACTTGCTTGCGCTCTTGCTCTGGAATCCACAGCAATCTACTCAAGCGCTGCGCTCCCGACGTTAGGCACCCAGGAGTCGCGCTCACGCTTAGGACCCCCTCACAGCTTATTTTGGAATCGGGATCTCGCTGCCCTTCGTGGCCCCCTTGCAGCTCTTCGTGGCCCCCTCGCTGCCCTTCGTTGACCCGTTGCCCCTTCGTGGCCCCCTCGCTGCCCTTCGTGGCCGTCTCGCTGCCCTTCGTGGCCCCTTCGCTGCCCTTCGTGGACCCGTTGCCGCCCTTTTTGGCCCCCTCTCTGCCCTTCGTGGCCCCGTTGCCGCCCTTCGTGGCCCCCTTGCTGCCCGTCGCGGCCCTGTTGCAGCCCTTCGTGGCCCTGCGTGGCCCCTTTGCAGCCCTTTCGTGGCTCATTCATTGCCTTTTGTGCCCCCGTTGCAGCCCTCCGTGGCCCCCTCGCTGCCCTTCGCGGCCCCGTTGCAACCCCTTCGTGGCCCTCTCGCGCTGCCCTTGGTGGCCCCGTTGCACCCCTCCGTGGTCCCCTCGCTACCATTCGTGGTCCCATATATGTATGCTCGTTCGCGCCCGTCGTGGCCCCATTTGCATACCCTTCGTGGCCCCGCTGTCGCCCTTTGTGTCCCCCTCGCTGTCCTACGTGGCTCCGTTGCTACCCTCAGTGTCCCCGTTCGCGCTCGTCGTGGCCCTAGATGCATGCCCTTCGTGGCCCCGCTGTCGCCCTGTGTGGCCCCCTCGTTGTCCTACGTGGCCCCGTTGCTACCCGCCCTTCGTGGTCCTGTACGCATGCCCTTCGTGGCCCCGCTGTCGTCCTTCGTGGCCCCCATTCCTGTCTTCGTGGCCCCGCTGTCGCTCTCGCTCTCGCTTTCGGTCGTCGTCGTCGTGATCGTCGCCGTCGTCGTCGTCGTCGTCGTCGTCGTCGTCGTCGTCGTGGTCGGTCCCCTATCCGTCCCCATTGGGGTCGGGTTGCCGCCGATCAGCGCTGCCGCTGGCCAGGCCGACGGTCCGCGGCTGCCCCGCCGTTTGCTTGGGCCCGGCCTGCAGGGAAGACATATACACCCCGTAAAAGGGGTACGATCGAAGACGAAGAGGGCTGGTATCGAGGGTTTGGGAAATACACGTTGAATGACACTCGAGCAGATGAGAGCGAACAGTCTTGACATGATTGTTGTTGTTGGTTGTGGTGTTGTTGTTGTTGTTGCTGCTGTTTTTGCTGTTGTTGGTGTTGTTGTCGGCCGGCTCAAGGCACACTGTGTTTTTCAAGTCAAGTGCCCTTCCCAGGGCTTGCTCTCCGTTTTTCATAAGGGAAAGCTGGGGGTCACCAGACTGGGCAGTTGGGCCCCGAGTTCCAGCAACAACTGCTCCCGCCTGATATTTCCTTACATCGTATTCCCACATCGCGCTCTCGCGCGAGACTTATTTGCAATGTAGCAATGTATGCATAATCGCGCTCTCGCGTGGGACTTCCTTGCAATTTATTCAGACGCCGCACCCTCGACACTCAGGAATCACCGTCTCGCTGTGGATGTCCTGGGGATTTAATGGGGAGCCGCGCTATCGTTCGATACATCCTCGCGATTCATGCAGGGGTCAATCCGCCCGATCTTCCCGTCGGGTTCAGCCACGTGATTTCTGCTCCTAACCCCCCTCCTGCTTTCTCTCGTGCTCCATCCTCCTCCTTTCTCTTTGTCCCTTCTTTCCATCCGTCCTCTGTTCCCCTGCCGCAGGGGCTGCATGAAATACACGTTGTAGGTACCACAGACATACCCCAAGAGGGTACGATCGAAGACGACGAGGGCGGGTATCGAGGATCTTGATATACATATTGTATTGCACGCGATCAGATAAAATCGAGCTGTTTTTGTTGTCCCATTCCTAAAGAATATTTGAATGTCCTCTGGCCAGTGCCACCGATTCGAGGCGCTCCAGATGCTGGTGGTTGGCACGACGGCGGCGACGATGACGACGTCGACGCCGACAACGGACGACTTACGACTAACGGGAGGAGGGAGGCGGGAGTCGGGAGGCGGGAGGCGGGAGGAGGGAGGAGGGAGGAGGGAGGAGGGAGGAGGCAGGATGGGGAGGACGGGGAGGAGGCGGAGGAAGAGGAGGTGGAGGAGGACGAGGAGGAGGTGGAGGAGCAGTAGGAAGAGCAGGATGAAGAGGGAGGAGGGATGATGATGATGATGATGATGAGGACGAGCATGAGGACAAGGGTGATGATGAGGATGAGGACGCTGATGATGATGATGATGATGATGATGCTGATGATGCTGATGATGCTGATGATGCTGATGATGCTCATGCTGATGCTGATGCTGATGCTGATGCTGATGCTGATGCTGATGATGATGATGATGATGATGATGCTGGTGATGATGATGCTGATGATGATGCTGATGCTGATGCTTCTAAATAGTAATTGTGATTGTCCCCCCATCCAGTGTTTTTCTCCATTTGAAGTGCCGTTCCCGGGGCTCGCACCATATTTTGTCCCCGGGAAAGGTTTGATCTCATTGTTGGATTGTTGTCCCCGGTTTACAACAACAGCGGTTCCAGGTTTCACACCAGTTTCTTTTCCTTTCCCCTTGCACCTTCCTTCTATCCGTCCTCCTCTTCCCCTGCCTCAGGGGCCTAATGAAGAACACGTTGCAGGAAGGAAGATCTACACCCCCAAAGGGGTACGACGAAGACGAGGAGGGCGGGTACCGAGGGTTTTGAATGTACGTGTTGAGTGGCACGTGAGCAGATAAGAGCGAACAGACTTAACATGATTGTTGTTGCTGTTGCCGTCTTCGTCGTCGTCGCTGTTGTTGCTTTTGTTGTTGAAGTATCATGCCAATCGTATTCGCGATCCCCCTCTTCCGATAACCATTGCACTGTTCTGTCCAGTCCAAGTGTTACTCCCGCGTTTCGCACCCAGTTTCCTACAATGGAAAGCAAGGGTCACCCAACTGGGTAGAAGGCTCCGAGTGGCAACAACAACAACAGCTCCCGCGTGATATTTCTTTATAAGTCATTATCACATCGCGCTTTCGCGCGGGACTTTCTCTCAATGTATTCAGGAATCGCGCTCTCGCGTGTGACGTCCTGGCAATTTATTCAGACGCCGCTCCCTCGACATTCATGAGTCACGCTCTCTGTGTGGATTTCCCGGCGATCTGTTTTAGGGAATCGCATGATCGTTTGAGACATCCTCGCGATTCATGCAGGACGCACGCTTCAGCAACCCGCTTGCTCGACCTGGCCACCTGAGCCCGCCTTCCGACGCGCCCGTTAGGGTCTAGCCGCCCGATCTGCCCGTTTGGTTTTACCTCGTGATTTCTACAATTAAGCAATCTGAATACTACTCTCCTCTCTCCCTTGGTGGTGTCGGGGAAATATTCGGCCCCATTTCCGCGCACCTGCTTGTACACAGGATTCCCGGGAGTTGGGTGTTCGTTTGGTTTGCTTTTTTCCCGGAAAGGGCACGGGCCCAGGGTTCTCTTTTAGTAGGTAAACCTGTCCCCCGGTGCCAACTTGAAGGAGGCCGGCGAATTTTTTCCCTGATAAATAACGAGGTCGAAGGAGGCCGGCGAATTAAAATTTGAGGATGTCTCGAGCGAAACGCTTGTTTTTGAAATCCCGATCGATAAATCACAGGGTGCGGGCCACTTTTTCGTGTGTTGAGGATGTCTCGAGCGAAACGCTTGCTCCGCAGAGTTTGCCGAGGATGTCTCGAGCGAAACGCTTGTTTTGCAGAGCCGACCGCGACGCGGAAAAGCGCCCCGCGCGAAGGAATTTCGATGATGTCTCGACTAATTCCTTTGTTTTTGTACGATTTCCTGGAATTTTGGCAGGATGTCTCGAGCGAAATGCACGACCCCACCCTAGCACGACCATACCCCAGCACGACCACACCCCAGCACGACCAGACCCCAGCACGACCCCACCCCAGCACGACCCCACCCCAGCACGACCATACCCCAGCACGACCACACCCCAGCACGACCCGACCCCAGCACGACCCTACCCCAGCAAGACCACACCCCAGCACGACCACACCCCAGCACGACCTCACCACAGCACGACCACACCCCAGCACGACCACGCCCCAGCACGACCACGCCCCAGCACGACCACGCCCCAGCACGACCACCCCCCAGCACGACCACCCCCCCAGCACGACCACCCCCCAGCACGACCACCCCCCAGCACGACCACACCCCAGCACGACCACACCCCAGCACGACCATACCCCAGCACGACCACCCCCCAAGCACGACCACACCCCCAGCACCACACCCAGCACGACCACAGCACGACCACGCCCCAGCACGACCACACCCCAGCACGACCACACCCCAGCACGACCACACCCCAGCACGACCACACCCCAACACGACCACACCCCACCACGATCACACCCCACCACGACCACACCCCAGCACGACCCGATCGATGAATCACAGGGTGCGGACCACCCCAGCACGACCACACCCCAGCACGACCCCACCCCAGCACGACCCCACCCCAGCACGACCACGCCCCAGCACGACCACACCCCAGCACGACCAGCACGACCACACCCCAGCACGACCACACCCCAGCACGACCACCCCACGACCACACCCCAGCACGACCACCCCCAGCACGACCACGCCCCAGCACGACCACGCCCCAGCACGACCAGCAAGACCACACCCCAGCACGACCACACCCCAGCACGACCTCACCACAGCACGACCACACCCCAGCACGACCACGCCCCAGCACGACCACGCCCCAGCACGACCACGCCCCAGCACGACCACCCCCCCCCACAGCACGACCACCCCCCAGCACGACCACCCCCCAGCACGACCACACCCCAGCACGACCACACCCCCAGCACGACCACTCCCCAGCACGACCACACGACGCCTTGGTTGAGTGGTTGCCTGTCGTCGTGGAATGTTTCGTGGGGTGTCTCGTGGAATGTTTCGCGGGGTGTCTCGTGGAATGTTTCGTGAGGTGTCTCGCGGAATGTTTCGTGAGGTGTCTCGTGGGATGTTTCGTGAGGTGTCTCGTGGGATGTTTCGTGAGGTGTTGCCCCGTTGGGTATCGTGAAAACGTGCCCATGCTCCACATGTCTATATCCCTTTCCGGGTTCGTGGGTCCATCATGTTTCCCAACCACTTTGTGGTGTTGGGTCCTCGTTTTGAAGAGACGGTCCCCGCGATCCCTCCCTCATTCCTTTCTCCTCCCTCCTCCTCCCCCTCCTCCCTCCTCCCTGCGTTTCACCCACCCAGTACAGCGTTTCGTGGCCCCACAGGGAGCTCCACCGAAGGCCCCAGTGCCACCGCCCGCATGCGTCACGCACACCCATGTCGTCACACCCCTCACACGTTTCGTGGCCCCATAGGGAGCTCCACCGAAGGCCCCAGTGCCACCGCCCGCACGCGTCACCCACGCCCGTTCTGGCACACCCCTCACACGTTTTGTGGCCCCACAGGGAGCCCCACCAAAGGCCCCAGTGGCTGCGTTCGCATGCGCCCACCGTTCCCATGTCGGCACACCCATCACACGTTTCGCGGCACCAGAGGAAGCCGGCCCCAATGGTTGAGTTCGCAGGCGCCCACCGCACCTATTTCGGCACACCTCTCACGCGTTTCGTGGCCTCATTTGGAATTCCACCGACGGCCCCAGTGGCTGCTAGGACATATTTGGCACAGCCCTCTCACGTTTCGTGGCCCCATCTGGGGTTCCCCCGAATGCGGTGCATACAATGACGGTGCTCACAACTGCCCATGGTTGGGTCCTTCGCCAGGCTAATGTTTCAAGATGTTGTTCCCGCTGAGGCGCTAGCTTCATTTTCGGGCTCCCGCTCGTTCCGAATCGTGCTCCCGCTGCAGCGCTGGCCTCATTTCTGCGCTTCCGCTCGTTCCGAGTCGTTCTCCCGCTGCAGCGTTGGCGTCATTATTTCCAGCGCCATGCCACGGCATAGTTTTCGGGTCCTTCCAGATAGGCCCAAAATCTACAACATGCCGTCCCGAAGACACCATCGGAACTGATTCCACATTCGGTTTCGGTTCGTTGATTTCTTGGGCCGCAGAAGCCCCCCATTTTGTGGCGTTGCCACGCCATGCTATGTCAGGCTGCGCGTCCTCATTTCCGCGCTTCCGCGCTTAGGTTTTCGTTCAAAATACTGCTCTCGCTGAAGCGTTGGTCCCATTTTCGCGCTTCCGCTCCTTCCGAATCGTGCTCCCGCTGCAGCGGTGGCCTCATTTCCGCGCTTCCGTTCGTTCCGAATCGTGCTCCCGCTGAAGTGCTGGCGTCATTATTTCCAGCGCAATGCCACGGCATAGCTTTCGGTCCTAAATGGCTTCGAAAGGAAATGGCCGCCCGAAGAAACCATCGGAACTGATTCCACATTCGGTTTAGGTTCGTTGATTTCTTGGGCCGCAGACGCCCCCCATTTTGTGGCGTGGCCACGCCATGCTATGTCAGGCTGCGCGTCCTCATTTCTGCGCTTCTGCGCTTGGGTTTTCGTTCAAAATACTGCTCTCGCTGAAGCGCTGGCCTCATTTTCGCGCTCCCGCTCCTTCCGAATCGTGCTCCCGCTGCAGCGGTGGCATCATTTCCGCGCCTGCTCGTTCCGAGTCGTACTCCCGCTGCAGCGTTGGCGTCATTATTTCCAGCGCCATGCCACGGCATGGTTTTCGGTCCTTCTGGATAGGCCCTGCCGATTCGTTGATCGTTTGGGCCGCAGACCCCCTCTTTTTGGGGCGTTGCCACGCCATGCTGTGTCATGCTACGCGATGATCTTTAACACCATGCTATGCCATGTAATGCTATGTCATGCTACGACATCCGATTGTGCGAATAGAAAGGAGATCTACGCCATGGTCAGGGATGGGAGGGAGGGGTAGGACGTCAGATATGACGCGAGTGCACCTAGCTTGACTCCTAGCCCCTCTTCTGCTACTCTCCATCGTGCTCCATCCTCCTCCTTTCCCCTATGTCCAGTCCTTCCGTCCGCCTCTGTTCCCCTGCCTCAGGGGCTGCACGAAATACACCTTGCAGGTAAGAAAGGTATATACTCCAAAAGGGGCACGATCGAAGACGAAGAGGGCGGGTATCGAGGTTTTGGGATGTACGTGTGGAGTGGCCCGCGAGAGAATAAGAGCGAAGAGCTTGAAAATTATTTGAAATCTCAAATATGAAAAATAATGTGTGTTGATCCCCCCCCTCCGGTGACCATTTTGTGTTTTTTCAATTGAAGTGCTTCCCCCCTGGGTTCGCACCCTGTTTTTTTGAATGAAAAGTCACAACGGTTCAACTGCGACCCTGGCCCCCGGGTTACAACAACAACAACGGCTCCCGCCTGAGACTTCCTCACAAATGTTTCAGTAATCAGGCTCTCGCGCGGGACGCCCTCCCAATCTACCAATCTATACAGCAATCGCGCTCTCGCGTGGGACTCCCTCGCCATTCATTCAGACGCCCCGCTCTCGACACTCAGGAATCACGCTCTCGCTTTGGATTTCCTCAGGATTTATTCGCGATTTATCCGTAAGGGTTTCGCCCCCATGCCGCCGGCCTCCCACTCTTAGAATGGGACATGCCAGAGCTGTGTTGGGATGTCTGGACGCTGACGTGAAGTAATGTCGGGACTCCACGCGAGGGCCAGTATCAATATACACGGGTGTATGGCTTTGGTGGCATGAGGGCTTGTGGCTTCGGGGAGGCAACTATTGTAATTTACGAGGGTGTGTGGCCTCGGGTGCGCAAATATTGTATAATGTGCAAGGGTTTGTGGCCTCGGGGGCGCGAGTATCGTGTAATGTGCAGGGGTTTGTGGCTTCGGGGACGCAAGCATGGTGTAATCTACGAGGGCGCTGGGGCGCGAATATTGTATACTTTGCTATGGTTTATGACTTCGGGGACGCGAATAGGCTGTAATTTACGAGAGTTTCTGGTTTCGGGGGCGCGGATATTCCCCACCTTGCAATGGTTTATAGCTTCGGGGATGCGAATCTGGTGTAATTTACTAGGGTTTGTGGCCTCGGGGATGCACATATTGTATAATTTACCAGGGCATATGGCCTCAGGGGCGCAAATATGTTATAAGTTACGAGGGTTTATGGCCTCGGGGACGCGGGTATTACGTATTTCTAAATGTCGCACGACCTCCCAGGAATTGTGACAACGCGATTCGGGGACGCTGATCAGGACGTTTTTCGGTTCCCCCCCTTGTGCGTTCAGCAACAATTAACAATAGGGAAGCAGAAATCATGATTGTAACAGTGGAAATTGGAAGCTGCAACTGGCATAGGGAGCTGCAAGCCTAAACTTCGCAGCCTGATGGCCCCGCAAGAGGGCCGGCGGATTTGGGAATCTCGCTATTGCTCGAGACATCCTCGCGATTCATGCAGGACGCACGCTTCAGCAACCCGCCTGCTCGATCTGGCCGCCTGGGCCCGCCTTCCCGACCCACCCATTCGGTTTTGTTAACCGCCCGGTCTGCCCGTCTGGTTCTGCCACGTGCTTTCTGTTCCGAACTCTTATGTTGCTACTCTCTCTCGTGCTCCATCCTCCTCTCCCTTGTCCCTTCCTTCCTTCCTTCCTTCCTTCCTTCCATCCTTTCGTCTCTTGCCTTAGGGGCTGCACGAGATACACGACGTAGCGAACAAAATATCCTCGCAAGGGTGGCACGATCGCAGACGAAGGGGGCGGGTATCGAGGGTTTGGGATATACGTGTTGATTTGCCCGCGAGGAGATAAGGACGAGCAGTCTTAACATGATTGGTGTTATTGTCGTCGTCGTTGAACCTGAATTTCTGAACAGTTGTTCATGTTGGACACTCTGAATGCGCTTTCGCGCTCTTTCCTAGGCGCAGGCTGCATTTCTTTTTAAACATTAGGCTCACGCTCAGGCGTTTCGGGGGTGCGCCAACACCGGCCCCCAACAACAACAACAACAACGCTCAGGCTCGATACTTCCTCCTTTCTCACTCGGGGCCGAGGCTCTTGCTCGCCTCATAGAGCCGACTTTCCAACAACATCGGCGCTCCCGCTCGATAGTTCCTTGCTTTTCATGAGAACTTGCGCTCACGCCCTAGGACCCCCATACAAACAACGATGGTCCCGCTCGGTATGTCCTTCGCTTTTACTCAAGATTGCCAGGGGTCTCTGAGGCTTCCCTAGTCCCACGTGAACCATAATTACCAAACGATGAAACAATTATTTTGCTGGACGCTCTGAATGCGCCCTCGCGCCTGCTCCCCGCGAGCTCGCTTTCGCTCGTGTCCTGGGGCGTGGCGTCGTCGCCACCGCCGCCGCCGCCGCCACCGCCGCCGCCGCCGCCGTCGTCGTCGTCGTCGTGGTCGTCGTCGTCGTCGTCGTCGTCGTCCACGTCGTCGTCCTCTCTCTACCTCTCTTCTTCCTCTGTCTCTCACTGTTCGTATCATTCCTTATCTTCCCCCTGTTTTGTCTCCGCCAGGTTCCTCCAACTTCCTATAGCTTGGTCCGTTGTCTCGCCTGCATTTCCTATCTTTCTCCCGCTTTCCTTTCTAGCTTTCCAATGTTCACGCCAGTTATCACGTCAACGTTCAGACTGCCTCTCGATATTTTCGAGCCGTTGGATGTCATGGGGTCTGATGGGAAGTAATGGTGATGGAGGAGGAGGTGGAGGCGGAGAGAGTCTGAGAGTCCAGGAGTGCATCATGCCCCGCCGAGGGCAACGGCCTCTTGGAGGAACAGGAGCTGGTCCAGCTGAACGAGAGGATAGCCGTGCTGCACCACGGCCGCCAGGGTCTCCAATCAACTCGTCATGCGGGAACTTCGGTTGTGGCAGGTTCGGGCCGACGGAAAAGGCGACGTCTCGAGGTGAAGTTCTGGACTGTTACACTGTTCGGGAGGTGCTCCCGTGGCCACGGCTGGACGCAGCTTGAAAGGTGTCCTGGAGGGGGCAGGGTGCCGACTTTGGGAGGCAATCGCTCTAGGCAGGTTTGCGCCGGTTGGACGCGGCGGCAACGTTGGCACTGGCATCCAAGGTCGACCCCCCCCAAAAGCCCAGGGAAGAGAGCCCGCGGCGCGAAGTTTCCCGAGAGACGGGGTCGAGAGCCTCTTGGGATTTCTGGACGTTACCAGAGCCCATGTTTGTTCTCCCCATTTACCAACGGTCCCAAGCAGTGTAGCGGCTATAGATTGGCAGAGAGCACTTGCGGTGCCAGTGATTCGGGCCGAAGACGACTAGGCCTGGCATCTTCCACGCCAGAAAGCCAACCATGCTTGCCAGCGAGGACCTCAAGCAATACGATATTGCACTGGGTGTGTACGTGGTGCGACCTATGTGGTGGATTCTCCATCTTTCATTCTTTGCGATGGAATATACCAGGTGGGTTCTACAGTGTCCAATCGATGTAGCGCAACATCGGCGTTGCACGCTGTGCAGTGCAGCGTTTGTGGTGCTATCTATGTGGTGAAAACTTTTTTGCGCAAGCTACGTGCGGCAAGCTACGTTGTGCCGTCAATGTGGTGCTAGCTATGTGGTGCAGAGTGTTGAAAGCTGTGTAATGCCTAGGCGATGATGGCATGGTGTGGCCACTGGTGGTCACCAGGCGGAACCCCGCCCTCTCAATCCAATTGCCGAGGAGAACGCAGGGAAGCGACAACCCTCCAGTGCAAGCATTGTTTGGGAAATAATGTGCACCACCAGTATGCAAGAAGAGACACACCAAGAGAGGAACCTACATGGGCGATGCATGGTCTGAAACCATATCCCGCCAGTGACCAGAGGTAACGCACCAGTGGAGGCAGCACTTTGTGTTTGAAATGAGCGGCGGCCTCGAGTACGACTCTTCCTCAGGCAGACCATCGGCAGGGGTGGTGCAGGGGCGTCGCTGCGACGCCGACACGCGGCAGATGACGGCAGGCCAGCGGCGACGAGGGGCAGAACAGGCAGCCGTGTTGAACAGTGGGGGCGCCAGGAACAAGCACGCTCGTATTGTACCAGGGCTCGCCATGGAGAGAATACGTCTCGCAGGAGGCAGGAGGGGCTCCTGTTCGCCAGTTTCGGTCTCCCCAGTCCTTCCTGGGCCCTGGGACAGTTAACCAATGTGTGCCCGGATTACAGGTCGGGCGCGGGGGAGCGCCCAGGTCCAAGGCGCATTCCGTCAGAACCCTTTTACCGGCCCTTGTCAGCAGGGTGTCTGGCCCCAGGGGCTCCCACACCTTGAGTCCATGGAGGACCTCGGGTCTGACTCCTGCTCGTGCTCCCCGTTGCCAGATCCCTGCTGTATGGCGATGCTGTCCTGTGTCCTATGTTCAAGCATTTGATGCCAGGGGCGAGCGAGGGAGGGCGGCGCGCGGAAGTGGGGGGCCTGAGGTGGGCTGGCCTTCGAGAAGGCATGGGGCTTCTCGGAAGCAATCATGCTTCCTACGAAGCTTTCTCAGACGATTCCCCTCCCCTCCAAGAAGCCCCCTGCCATGTTGGAAGGGATGCCCCCTCGCGCCATCTCTCCTTGCGCGCAGCCAGGGTGGAGGGTGATAATTATGCAGCTGCGCTTGGCGGCTGCGTCAGGAGGGCCAGGCGTTGGCTGTTTGTATGCTTGTACGCATGAGGAGTGCCTGTGCAGTGTTTCCCGCTCCCCCCCCCACCCTGGCCCTCAGGGTGGCCAACGGTCCATCGGCCGCTCCTCTAGAAGACCGCCCCCCTCGCCCCACCACACCTTATGCGTGGTCCAATATTCATAAGTAAGCTCCTCCTGTCAACAGCTTCATCACCACGCGCAGTGCGCATGTCGGCCTCATTAGAGGACTGATTCTGACGATTTCAGGAGAGAACTGCTGCCTGGCTCTACGCGGTTGGACGTTCTCGGTCTGAGATGGGTCCCACGGGGTCGCCTTGGTAAGACAGATGACGGAGTTACTGATGCTCAAGCAAGCGTTGTGCCTTTGTTTCTATCGGTTGTGTTCTGTTGACCGTCGATGCTCGCCTACGCCTCTCTTGCATGCTTGCATGGTTGGCTGGTATACTCCGCTGCATCAGGCACAGCTGCCAACACCCACGAGGTTCGGTCAAAGTACCCGCCAGCCCGCACGCCCGTCTGTGCTGTAACACCTGCAGCCTCCTGATAATGAATGTCGCTTTGCATCTGGGATTGATCATACCCTTACTGCCCACTAGCTATGTTTCGGGGATGTGTGAGAACCAGTATCTAGTGCAGCCGCATGGCGCGATGATGACCACGCCGCGCGCTTCGTAGTCGGGACCACTGGGCCCCTGACGACGCCAGCCGAGTCGTGCACACTGCGGCCCGTGGCTGCTGGAAGCCCCTGGTCCCCCGAGGCGTTTCTTCCGCTCCTGGCCGCGGGTTTCTAGTTTGCAGCTCGTGTCGTGGAGGTTCACCTCGTTGTACTACTCTTGCAATTCGGGCCAGGCAGGGTTAGTGTATACGTCGAGCCCTCGCCACCTGGACGCGGCGGCGACCATGGCGTTGTGCTTCAGGTTTGAACGCCTTCTGGGGGGCCATCTTCGGGCCCCAGGGCCCAAAGAAGACAATTCACGGCAGGAAGCAATTACGTGAGATTGGGTCGGCAGTTTCTCGGGGTTCCAGGGAACGGAGATCGTTCAAACGTTAGTGGTTTAAGCGGTGTCCGAGACCACGGTCGACGTCACGGCAGGAACCCGCCGTCTTACCATTGCCCTTGACAATTGGCCAGTCACGTTCACGCGCAGCACAGCGCACCTTTCCAGCACACGCATAGCACCCAGTGAAGAGTCGCATCGAGTTCATCAAGGGTCGACCCCTCGTGGCATCATCGTGTCGTTACGTGTTGGTGTCACGATGCTGATTTGGCCACTTGACGCTTAAACGGAGGGGAGGTGAGACACGTATGAGGTAAGTCTCTAAGCGTGTTTTCGTTGGAGTGCGAGGGGATGGAGGAAGCGGATGAGGGGAGGAGTAAGACGAAGTAGTAGCAGGAGTAGTCGTAGTATGAAGGGGAGGAAGACGGATTGTGGAGGTTGCCGATCGGTAGAAGAAGGTCCCGATTTCGCTTTGCTCAAATAATCCTCTCTCCTCACGGCGGGTCGTCCCACGGTCGCGTGGCGCTTCACCACGCGGGCAAAGTGGTTTTTTTATCCATCGATGTTGACCCTTCACCGTCCGGTCCCATCGCCCATCTATTCTGCTGGGCATCGACAACAACGTCCATGGCAATGCCGCCACATCAGCTAAAAGGGGGCACATGCATGGCATGCGCCCCCTCGGTTCCGAGTCGCGTACCCAAACCAGCCCATCCATAAACGATGCCCGAGCGAGTTGCATTGATCAGGAAATTGTAGGAAAATGGTGGCTCCAGGGCTTCCGGCCCAAGGAGCCTACACCTGTCCAAATTTCGGTCCAGATTCCGATCCGACCCCTGTGGTGAGCTGCCCGGCGACCACAGGTTTTCGTGCTAAGCTTCTCTTTTCTGCTACCTTTGTGATGTCTTCCTCGGCAGGTGGCAAAACACGCGCTCCAGGAACCCCAGTCAGGCAGCTCTTCAAGGATCCCCTTCAATCATCTAATTGTCCATCCTCGCCGCAGCCGACTGGGGGGAGGGCAAAGCAGCATCGGATCCACAGCCCACTGCAGGAAATGGATGGGCTGGACGACTTCGCGTACACGAGTGAGCTACAACATCAAGCTCCGGCTCGCCAGCTTGACGGCGATGGCGTTCAACCGGGAAATAAAGGCAAAGGAAAAGGCGCGCCCGTGACGACGGTTGTTGAGGAGATGGACGGATCGACTGTGACCCAGTTTGAACATATTACGCGAGCATCTACAGCCTATCTACAACGACATTCTGGCCATAAAAAAGCATGGAGCTTCTCAACAGGATCTTCGGGACGCAGTGCAGCCCTTTCGTTCGGCCATCAACGAGATTACCGATAGGGTCCCCGCTTTCGAAGCTCACCCGTCATACCCAGCATTTGCCGGCACTGGGTCAGCACGCAGCGTGGACAGCACGATGGAGGTGAAAATCAACGAGCTCGAGCGCCAAGAAGCGGCACTCACCACGAACCAGCAGGTGGAAAGCAATGCAGTTGTCGGTGGCCTGGGTGACTTTGCTAATATGGAGGCAGCCGTGGATTTTCTGGAACAGCAGTTCGCACGCATCTAGCCGCCGGAATACGTAGACATCTTCACCACAATGATATCTCAACTGCATTATACTCGTGAAGTTCAATAACAAAGATGCCCGGGATAAATTCGTCAACGTTGTTGGTAGGGCGCAGATTACATACAACGGGGACACCATCTGGACTAGGGCCGATCAGCCGATCGAGAAACGAATGCCAGAAAACTTCTTGTTCGGGATTCGCAAGCTATTTCTGGAGTGGGGATACAGCAGTGCGGAGGTGCGAGTGGATACCGTCAGCTGTGTTCTCAACGTTGCCAAAGACTCAGTCGTCAAAGGTCAGGTCGTGAATAATACGTTGCACATGTCCTGGGAAGGCGTATGGAAAGACTGGAAATAGCTTACCAATCGTCCTGAAGCACACGACCTTACTTCAACTGCGAACGATACGCTGGGCCGGTCTACGACGAAAGGCAGTGGAAAGGGCGAGAAGGATACCGACAGCCGGATTAAAAAATACGACGGCGCATTGGCAGCACTTTAGCCCGGGTGGGCAAATGGGTGACATTCCCATGCCTGCCGGTCAGCGTTGGCAGGATTGCAACGTGGAGTGCTGAAGGCATCGCAGAAGGCCTGCCGTACAAGCTGTACGAGCTAATTAAGCACATGCGTGATATGGACATCGCGGTGTTCTGTTTTCCAAAAGACGCACTGCAGAGAGTCGCCGGCATTCGATTTCGAAGGGTTTCTGTTCTTCTATCTGGCGAAGAGGAGGATGAGCGAGAATATGCGGGAGTGGGGTTTATTGTATCCCCTTGGGCAAAGCACGCTGTCAAAGGCCACGTCCGCAAATATAGTCGAATGGCGAGCCTGCGAATCAGTGTTCTCGTGGGGGAGTCTGACATTGGTAACGGCATACGCCTACACAAACACAGAACAGCATGATTCTGATGCGCGCCGTGATTACTATTCTGACTTGGCCGCGTTTGCTACAAGATGCTGGTCGCATGGGCCAGCTATCGTACTCGGCGGCTTCAACGCTCGGCTGCTGGGCCAATACCCAGGGGAGGAGGGCGTCGTGGGAGAACGTGTGCACCAGAATCATGTATCTGCGTGATCACCTACATCAAGCAGAGAATTATTGGTTGAATTCTGTAATGAAATGGGGTGTTGTGTCGCGAGCACGTTTTTCCAACGCTCCGACGAGCGCGCGATTACGTGCTACAATATTGGCGTGGACCTTTCAAGCGCTGGCTTGCTGAAAGTATTGCAGCGAATGGGTGGGGGGCTATCAGAACATCGCGGAAGACTGTTGCTACGAAGCGCGGGCGGCTCCGGGGTGCCGAAGGCGAATTGGTAGACGCGTCCCAGCGGGCAACCGCCATGGCATATTACTTGGAAGCGGTGCAATGGCGAGCGCCGGAAGACATCCCAATGCTGGAAATGCCAACTCAAGATAGTTATCTGGACGTTGAGTTGGGACCGATCACGCCAGGAGAAATCGAAGAGGCATCGAAGCAACTTCGCATGCAGCGAGCTGCTGGGGCCGATGAGGCGCCGCCAGAACTATGGCACTCATTGCTGGATAGTTCGTCCGCAGTGGACATGTGGACATCGCTATTTAACGCGCGCTGGGAGGCCGAAGACGCGGAGCACATGTCCTCAGCCGAGGAGTTGCTGGTCGCCCAGCTGCGTGACGTTCGCGCCAAGCTGGAGGCCAAGAAGAGCGACGTCACGCAGCGCACCAACGTCGGACACCGCCAGGCTAGGGCGGATAAGCAGTTGGCGAAGCTCACTGGGGAGGTGGAGTCGCAGAATGATGCCATCAAGGGGGCCGCTGCCAAGCGCGACGAGCTGGGGGCCAAGCGCCGGGCAGCGGCTATTGAAGTGGAGGCGCTCCAGAAGCAATTGGCGGCTTCTATTCCTCGTGATGTTCCACATGCCAAGCCTTTACCGCCGTCTCTGGAGCTCCCCACGGAGATGCTCGAAGGCAAGGGGGGGATCAAGTCGACGTTTGAGAGCCAGGCCTTCAAGGAGTACGCGGCTCTCATCGCACAGATGCAGAAGGACCAAGGGAGGTGTGCGCTGCGGTCTCCTGCCCCTTACTGACGCTCAGTCTGGTGGGCCGCTGTGCGGCCCCTTTGTCACTGGTTCGGTCAAACGTGACCAAACAAATCCTCCTCCTCCTCCTCCTCCTCCTCCGTGAAGTGCAACTTTGGTGCGAATCTCGGGGTCGATTCGCTCCCTGTAGTGAATTTTTATTTTCGCGAGGCCGAGGTCCCTCCTGCTGTCGTCTTCCGTCACCCTCGTCGTCGTCGTCGTCGTTGCCGCTCGTCTCTCCGCTCCTCCCGCCCTCCCCGCTCCTTCCACGGCAGCCGCTGCCATGTCCCATGCTTCTGGGAGTCATCCGCGGCGTTTTCCCCCCTCGGGGGCAGTGCCTTGCTGTGGGCTGGTCGGTGGGCGAGGCCCTGGATACCTGCTCATGGATGCTTGGGGATTCGATAACATGGCCACGGCTCGGGACGGCGCCCGCTCCCTCCTGTGTGTTTGCCGTCGTTGCTGCTTGCTGTTGGACCCGCTCTCGCGCCTCGGGGGGTCGATGTCGTGCCCGCTTCGCTATGCTTCGTATCGCTGGTTCGGGTTTGGGGCTTGTGCTTTCATAGTTGCTACAGCTATGTAGTTTGGCCAGTGTGCTGCGTTCCCCGGCCTGGGGTATTTTCTCCGTCGTTCAGCGCGCGGGGTTAGATGATATGCTGCTGGGGTGTTTCGTATCAATCTCTCTCCCTCGCCTCCTCCTCCGTTCGTCGTCCTCCTCCTCCTCCTTCCGCCTCGTCCTCCCCCCTCGGATTCGAGGTGCCGAGCTGTCGATCGCAGCTGGCACATTCATCCGTGGCTATGGAGGCCCTGAGCGTTAGGCAAAAGCGTGCAGCCTCGCGCCCTCCCTCCCTCCGTCCTCCTCCTCCTTCCGCCTCGTCCTTTCCCCTCGGATTCGAGGTGCGAGCTGTCGATCGCAGCCGGCAGATTCATCCGTGGGTGTGGAGGCCCTGAGCGTTCGGCAAGAGCGTGCAGCCTCCCCCCCTCCCTCCCTCCGTCCTCCTCCCTCCCGTTCCTCCCATGCTTTCCTCCTCATCGTGGTGGGGTGAGGCGCTCGGCCTCCGTGGGCGGCCTCCGCGCCAGATCGCTGGCGCCGTCCCGTCTGCGCGGGTCGTGCGTGTAGCCCGTAGGTCGCGCCCCGTCGGCGCGGCCGCCCACTCTTTTTCCCAATTTTGTCTTGCCCAATCTTGTTCCGTAGTTTGCAGTCTGGGTGCATTGAGGATGCATCCCCCGCATCACGTAGGCACGTGGCAATTCACGACCCGTTACGGGGCTCTAGGCTTGAACTGTATACCTTCGTTTTGTCACTTCTCCCACGCCTTTCTTGCTCGGCTCAGTTTGTGTGTTTATTTTTGTTCCGCTTGCAACCGATCCCCACAACAAACATTTTGCCTGACACGGGGGGCTCTGCACAACGAGGTCGATGCACGTGTCAGGGCGTGCGCTTGTGGAACGATCGAGGCATCATTTCTAGTCTGAGCTCTCCACGTTTCTTTTCAGCCTGCCCTGGTCTCGCCCGCTCATTCGCCGAGTTTTTATTGCTCCGCCGTTGTGGAGCACGATGCGTAGCTGTCCCCGCCGCGTGGCCGATGCAGGCGGGCGCAAGCCTAAGTGGGGTCAGACTACACACTGGGGACCGGCCATCTAGCTGCGGCTCGTGCTCACGGGGGGAAACAATCCTCCAACATGTGCCTGTAGGAGGACATGCCCGACCTAAAACGAGACCTAAGCGAAACCAAGCAAGGAGCATGGTTGTATGCTAGAGGAACATTGAGATCATTGGGAAACGCCAGCTATCCACATAAACGGATCTTGGGCAGCCCACTTCTGGGCCCAGGATTTTTCCTTGGTCAGGCCAGTGGTGTGTATCCACCTTTCCTGGCAGCCGTGGCGACGAGTGCCCCCCTGAAGAAGAGGAGCAGGTGGATAGCTGGCGTTTGCCAGTGTCCATGAGTCCCTCCTAGTCATTCCTCTATACAAAACCGACCGCCTCCCCATTGGCCCCCCTGGGGAAGCGAGGAGGAGCAGCAGCAGCAGCAGGACGACGATGGCGGAGACGATGACGACGACGGCTGACTGGCCAACCCCCCGCGGGTGTCGGCCCCGCAGGTACAGGGACCTATTCCGGGCCAAGCTGGATCCTCATGGCCGGCCCGTGCCGTTCGAGAAGTTCCGCCGGCGCCCTTTCCGCGGGGACGAGGGGCACTGACGAGGACGAGGATGGGCACCGACGAGGCCGATAGTGCGATAGTATAGCGCAGCCAATGGGAAGACAGACCATGAGAGACGAGGTGCGCCAAGTCGACAGGGAGCCCGCGCGCGCCAGCATCTATCCGAATGAAGCATGCGAACCTTCGGCACCGCTCAGCGCGTTCCGCGAACCAGGGGTGTGGAGGTAAGGGTCTGGCGATGGGGAAGAAGTCGTCCGCGGACGACGGAAGTCGATGTTCATGTCTCCGCCCAGAGGAGGCCGCATTCAGGCGGTAGTACAGCCGCAGGCCGCATTGAGGCAGCCGATCGATCGATATACGAACGGATGGACCATCAAATCAGGAAGCATGATTTTGGCTTATTTTCTAGTCACTTGTTGACCGACGTGAGGAACTTCTGGACACCTTGAGTACTGCTGCACTGCAACTTTTGGCCGCTCGCCGGTTTCGCACATAATGTTTGAGCGGGAGGTTTCCGCGCGCGATGCTTGGAGCGCAATTTTGTGACAACGTTATGAGCTGCGCCGCAAGCATGGGAGAGCCACCCGTCTGAGAAGGATTTTTCCAATCGAGCAGCGTACCATCTGTGAGAAGGGTTTTCGCCTCCAATTGCCTCGTTTGGGAAACGTGCGTTTCCTCCCATTTGCGTCCCCACCCATGAACTCTCACCTAAGTGTGACGGTTGCGCCGATGCATGGCGTTTTTGCTGATTTGATTTACAATCCAGACTTCCTCAATGCATATGGTGCGACGTGTAAGCTTGAGCTACATTTACATAGGGGCAGCTTATTTTCCTAGGGGAGATTTTCTGGACTCTGGACCCTTCTTTGAATTCAGGACCTACCTCTTTTTGTTTTCTTACACGTCCTACAGCTGACAGGATGGAAGGTTGTTCCTTTTCAAAACTGGACCCTCGCCTGAATGGCATTACCATTCAGGCGAGATTCCCGTTTTGCAATGGGTCTGCCAGTATGGTAAGCCCATAGGAGGGTCGTTTTTGAAGTAGTTTTTTCCAGCTCCGGAAAGATGCGAGCAGGGACTTAGGAGAAGAGGGCTTGGTACAGAAAGGCACGTCGCATCATTGATCAAGTCTCCTAGATTTACGTTTGTCCTCCTCCTTTTTCCTCAAGGCCTTGGGATGCGCCCTGAAGAGAATTACAAAGCGTTTCCAGATGTGGCAACGAAGGGCCTTCAGCAGCTCCCAAAAGATCAGCAATAATCATTTTGCGTCGAGCAGCCCCTACCGAAACCTTCGGCGTTTGATCCCGACGGTGCTCGCGCCCATTGGAACAACAAGCGTGTGGCCCGGTGGTGTCGGACAGTGCGGCGGTCTGACCAGGTGGCAAGTTGCCCTTCTCCTGAAATCTGACGGCCCCAGAGCCCCTGACAGAAAAAACCGAAAGAAACCTCGGTGAGACAAATCAGTAGTAGTAGTCGTTGTCGTCGTCGTAATAGTAGTAGTAGTAGTAGTAGTAGTAGTAGTAGTAGTAGTAGTAGTAGTAGTAGTAGTAGTAGTAGTAGTAGTAGTAGTAGTAGTAGTAGTAGTAGTAGTAGTGTGGTGGGTGTGGTGGTGGTGGTGGTGGTGGTGGTGGTGGTGGTGGTGGTGGTGGTGGTGGTGGTGGTGGTATTAGTAGTAG
>CAUYUJ010022114.1:108168-128427 GCA_963575745.1 Prorocentrum cordatum
TCGACCCCCCCCCCGCTTGAGCTCGACCCCCCCCCGTCCTCGCTGGAGCTCCCCCCCTTCGTTCACTGAATTGCGTGGATAATTCGCTGGATCCCGACCCCCCCGCCCAGAGCGAAGCTTGAGCGAGCTCAAGCCCACGCTCTCAGAAACTCACACGCCGGATCGGCGGATTTTGCTATGGTGTACCATATGATGCCGCGCTTTGTCATGGTATGGTCTGTCATCGGTGCTGTGATGCTAGCTGTCATTTTTTCCGTGCTGTGCTGTTGTGGTGTGTTGTGGTGTGTTCTGTCAGGGTGAAGTCGCTTATGGTCTGTGTTGCATTGCCATGTTGTGTTGTGATACGTTATGCCATAGTATGCGTGTTCTGGTCTGCCTTAGCATGCGTTGGTATGGTTTGTTGTGCTAGGAACTGTTATGTCATGTCATTTGAGGCCGTGGTATGTTCTGACTTTGTATAGTCAATTGAGCGGTGTGTTCTGATGGTATGGTTGCTTTGTCGTGTTATGGACAGTTATGTGCTGTGATGCTGTGCTATGGTCCGCACTGCTTTGTCATGATGTGTCCTGTGTCGAGCTGGTCTGTCATGACATGGTATGATCTGCTCGGACATGTTATTTTAGATGGTGTGGTTTTAGGCTCTAATCTGCCATAGCTTCTAGTATGTTGCTGTGCCGTGTTTTGATATTGCATGATACTGCTCTGTCATGTTATGCTGTGTCGTCGCGAGGAGGGACACTCGGTGACACTCGGAGGATATGGGGGTCTGGCGGCCGTGGTATGCAGAGTGGCGCCAGGCGGGACTCTCGGGGACACTTGGGGGACCTGAGGATCTGGCAGCCGCGGGTTGCAGAGTGGCGCGAGGCGGGACTCTCGGGGACGGGGACCTGGGGATCTAGCGGCCACGGTATGCACAGTGGCGCCGGGCGGGACTCTCGGGGACGGAGATCTGGGGATCTGGCTGCCGCGGTATGCAGAGTGGCGCGAGGCGGGACTCTCGGAGACACTTGGGGGACCTGGGAATTTGGCGGCCGAGTTTTGCAGAATGGCGCGAGGCGGGACTCTCGGGGACACTCGGGGACCTCGGGATTGGCGGCTGCGGTATGCAGACTGGCGCCAGGCGGGACTCTCGGGGATGATCGGGGACATTGGAATCTGGCTGCCGCGGTATGCAGAGTTGCGCGAGGTGGGCTCTCGGGGACATTCGGGGGACCTGGGGATCTGGCGACAAGGTATGCAGGGTGGACGGGTCGGAAGGTTTGTTCTTGAAATCTAACGGCCCCAACCTGTCGGATGGGGAACAACGTGCAATCTGATCTTCGATTTGGTACCTTTTTCCCTCCCAGCTTTTCTCTTCGCCCACCGCTCCTCCCCGCGCGCTGCGGCGGGCATCGGCTCGAGGGGCCCCGTTGGGCCATGGACAGTGCAGCTTACTGAAGCCCTCGCGCCCCACCCCCACTCAGGATGGCCGGGAACAGCATGTTGCAGGGACGCCACGCGGAGGAGGATGGCGAGGAGGAACAGGGGAGCGTTTTTGTGCCCTCCCCGTCGTAACGCTCGTTACCCTGGCCCCCCCCCCCGGGTAATGTCAACGATCGTGCTGGGGGGTGGGGGGCCTGGCCCCCCCCCCTTCATGCTGAGAGTGGGCCCCTCGCAGGTATGGCGTTGTGCTTGCAGGCATGGCGTGGTCTGGTTGGCACGCGTTGTTGCTCACAAACGTGTTGTGGCGCTGCCTTCTGGCCAGTGTTCGGTTGCAGTGCGATACAGTCGACGCGCGTAATAAAGACACACGCTTGCTTCAGGGTACCCTTGTGTCCATGCCTCTGTGGCCTGTCCGTTGCCGTTTTCACTGTACAGCTTTTGCCAACAATCCCAACTTCGGTTTCCAAGGGTTTTGCGTTCTTGCCACCTGGCCTTACTGCACGTAACGAATGTCGACCCAACGCCATAGCGAAGATAGAGTCTGGGCTGCCACGCGCCTTCTCCCGCAGGCGCTGTGATGTGCACGGGCGCTGTGGTTCACGAGGGCAGCGTGGTGCACACCAGCGCTGTGTTGCACACGGCTGCTGCGGTGTACACAGGCGCTGTGGTGTACGCGTGCGCTGTGGTGCACGCAGACAGTGTGGTGTACACCGATGCTATGTTGCACGCGGCTGCTGTGGTGTACGCAGGCGTTGTGGTGTACGCAGGCGTTGTGGTCCACGCGTGTAGACTCCTCAGACGCTCCACTTTCTATGGAGATTCGTGTAAACATGTACATCACACGTGTGATTTTTGTGGAATTCAGAGGCGCTCCGTTTTCCATCAGGGTTTCTTTATCAAACACAGGTTTGATAAAGAAACTGTAATCCAGAGGCGCTCCGCTTTTCTTAGCGATTCCCTGTGAAACTCTTATATACCAGACATAGGGCTTGATTTAAACATCCGATTGTAAACCGCGGTTGTCAGTAGAACCCATGGGCGCAATCATACATTTCAAGTTTGTATGTGGAATCCTGAGGTGATCCAACTTCACGGTGCAAGCGTGCTGGTGCACGCAGGCAATTCGGTGTACACGGGGTCTGTTGGCGGATTTACAGGCGAAACATGGTGGACAATCACAAAAATACCGCAAGTGCCTCAGCGCGCGTCGCGCGCCCACGGAGCGCTGGGCGCCGCGCGCGCGTGTGTCGCAGGCGGGCATACCGAGCAAACGGATCAGGCGGGGCGCGCACGCAAGGTGAGCGCAGCGACGCGCGCCCCCGTCGCCGTGTGCGGTCGCAGGTGCGTGGGTGAGCGAGCGGCCCAAGCCCGCGCGCGCGCGACCGCGGGCTTGTGTGCGGCGCGGGTGAACCATGTGCAATTATTCAGGAGCGCCGCGCGTGCCCGCCTGTGGACTTATGGCTGTCTTTGCTCTGCTGGCTGGCCGCGCGGCCCTGCCCGGCTGGCTGTGCCTTGTTGTCGTTTCGTTCTTTCGGGCCTCGGGTTCGCGTCCGCTTGCTCCCTGGGCTCGCTGTCCGTCCTTGCTTGTTTCTGCCCTGCGTGTTGGCCTGTCCTGTCCTGGGCGCGCTGCCTTCGCCCGGCCTGGTCCTCTGGCTCGCCATGTGGCTGTCGCCCCCCTCGGGTTGTGTCTTCGCGTTCGCGTGTCCCCGGCCGTCCTCTGGCTGCTTCGTCCGCTGCGTCCGGTCGTCCGGGCCCCTGCCGCCTCGCTCCTTGCCTTCCGTCTGCCCCGCCCCCCCCCGCGCACGCGGGCCGGTCGCCGTTGCGCCGCCGCCCGCTATCCCCCTCGCAGTTTCCAAGTCCCCTTCTCCCCCTCCGCCCTCGTTTGTGTAGCGCGGCTCGAGGTCAGGACATCCGGCCCTGCTCACAGGGTCTTGCTTCCTCCTGGAGGCGCATTGGCCAAATGAGGGGGCTCCCCGTGCGACTGGCCGCCTCCTTCGCGGCACGGGGTCGCAGCAGCGCAGTTAGGTGTCATCGGCCTGAGAGTCGTTTTACTCAGGGTCATCAACGACCCTAAAACCGTGACTTAGGGTCATCCGCATCCATGACAGCGCCGTGATCACGACCCTGCAGGGTCGTGATCACGGAGAGCTTCTTCTCAGCCATCTTGTACACGCGATGCTCCTCCTCGTTTGTGATGCCGCGCAGCTTCGTCGGGAACTGTTTCGCCAGATCGTCGTTGAGCTTGAGCTGCGTGTCCTGTTCACTCCCCCAAATGAGGGCGTCATTGGGCTCCGACGTGAAAAATCTCATCTCCAAGTCTGTGGTCTCCTTGATCAGGTCCTTAGCTGGCTTGCGCCCGCGCTTCTTCGGCGCCGCTGCTGCAGGCGCCGCCGCTGCGGGGGCGGAGCCGCCGACCGCGCCGACAAGGCCCGCAGCGGCGGGGGTGCCCTTGGCGCCGCCCGCAGCTCCGCGGGAGGGGCGGGCCGATGCCGACGCCGCAGGCGGCGGCCCGGCGCCTGCGTCGGGCGGGCCAGCAGCGCCGGCGCTGCGGGAGCCCGAGCCCTGCGGCTGCTGCTGCGCTGGGGCCCAGGCTGGGGCAGGGCGAGCTGGGGCCCCAAGGGTGGACGGGCCGCCGCTTGCGGTCGAGGTGCCCAAGAGCTGGTCGATGGCGCCGTCGAGGTTGAGCGTGGCCAGGATGCCGGGGAACAGCATGTCGGCCACGCGGGCCTGCTTCTGGGCGACCGACTCGTCAGGCCCCTGCCCCAGCCGCACGGTCTTGACGACCTGCTGGCGCTCCTTCCTGCCGTAGTGAGTGCACTCCACATCAGGGACCCATATCCCCGCCACGCCATTCTCGTCCTCCCCCTCGTAGTGCCCGTCCTTCTCGGCCAAGCCGTTCGTGCCGAAGTCGCCGTGCACTCTGAGATAGCTCTTATGCGGGAAGAACGTCTTCCCAGGGCCCGTCTTCACCGACTCCTTGATCATGACCTGCTCCAAAATGGACTCGTGTATCTTGTCCCAATCCATGCGGGCGCGGGTGCCTTCGTCGATGCCCTCGTCGATCATCTCCTGGATCATCTTGTCCAGAATCAGGCCGAAGGCCTCCGTCCGGGCGGTGTGGGCCCCGAGCTGCTGCTTGAAAATCGTCAAGGTCATCCCTGGGAGTTGCTTCAGGTTGCCGTTGAACCACCGCATGCAGTACCCGCAGTGGTTGCCGACCGTCTTGCCCTGCGTGTCGCAAGGGCGGCCCCAGGACATGAAGACCCGCTTGCCCTTCGCGAGGTCGCGAGGGTCGAGGTCGTTGTCCCGGCGCGGGCACGTGACGCACTTGCGCCCGTCTGGCCTGGGCAAGTCGGGCATCGCCCCCAGTCGTCCTCCTCCCCCTCCTCCTGATCCTCCGCGTGCTGCCTGCTCCTCCTCCCTCGTCCTGCTCCTCCTCTTCCCTCCCCCCCCTCCTGCCCCCCCCTGTTCTCCGCGCTCTCCGCCCCCCCCCTTTCCTCGTTCCTCCGCTCTCGCCGCCCGCCCTCCCCCCCCCCCGCCGAGCTCGAGCCTCCTCCAGGCCGTTAGCACCCGATGTTCTGGCGGGCACCTGCCCCCGCCGCTAGCCCCCCCCCCTCTATCCTCTGGCCTCTAGCTCTTCTCCGCCCGCAAGCCTGCGCACCACCATGGTCTCGCTCTCGGCGCCGCTGCGGCTGCGGCTGCCGCCGCTCCTGGAGCGCGGAGGGCCGCGACCTTGAAAGGCCCCCTCCATATCGCGGAGGTGGTTCGAGTCCATGCTCTGCTTGGGCATGGCGCCGCGCCGATCCCGAGGTCCGGGGCAGAATCTGGGAGATTCGATTCGGATGTGAAAGAGCGAGCACAGCTCGCGCGTGCGTGCTTGAAGTTGCCACCACAGAGCTCGAGGATGGATGGCCGCGGGACGGGGGGGGCGGAGCGGGCGGGGCGATCTCGGTTGCGACGGGGCACGGGCCGCGCGGGCTGATGGCCGCAGCCGCGATGGAGGGCATCCGAGATAACGCGGTGCTCGAACATCCCTGGGCCCCCTCCACATTTTCAACCAATGCGCCAAGGGCGAGCGCCGCGGCGCAGCGTAATCAGGGCCGACCTGGCATGGATCTCGAGGCGCACCGACGTCGGCGACGAAAGAGCCACGCCATCCAGTCACGCCCGCAGCGGCCACGCGCCTGAACAGCGTTTGCATGTTGAAGCTTTTCTAAGTCTGGTGGTCGGTCTGGAGGTATGGTGGTTAGGTGGTCGGATGGTCAGGTGGTCTTTAAGGTGGTCTGGTGCTCTGGTGCTCTGAGCTCTGGTGGTCTGGTGCCCCGGTGCTCTGGCGTCTTCGGGCAAAGGAACGACGACGCAAGCACGAGCAAACGCTACACGCAGACCAGCCCAGAGAGGAGGGGGAAGTAGCGTACCAATCTTGTGAGTGGTACGGTATTTCCCCCTCTTCGGATTGGTGCTCTGTCGTCTTCGGGCAAATCAAACGACGACGCAAGCACGAGCAAACGCAGACCAGCCCAGAGAGGAGGGGGAAATAGCGTACCAATCTTGTGATTGGTACGGTATTTCCCCATCTTCGGTTTGGTGGTGCTAGACGCACTCCTCTGTTGCACCAGCCCCCTCTGCTAGGCTCTGGTGGTCAGGTGGCTGGTGACCTGCTAAACGGGCTTCCCTCGGGGGCGGGGGCGGGGGCGAAGGCGCGGCTTCCAAGAAGGCCTCTGAGGCCTCAGAGGTCTGAGGCTCTGAAGCGGCAGGAGGCAGGATGGCTTCAAATGGCGACGGCCGCGACCTCCTCGAGGAGAGGCAAGCTACTTCCGAGAAGGGGAGCCCAGGGGGAGGGGCCTGCGGGCCGCGGGGCGCGCGGGCTGGCCCTGACCCTGGACACTAGTCACTAGCCATTTCAAAAGCTAGAGGACGCAGGAGACACGGGGGGAGCATGGAGCGGCGCGCCACTCCGTGCGACGATTTCAACTTCAACTGGGCCCATCGGAGGCAAAGGGTTTCACTCAAACTCACTGACTGTAGCGGACCGCCCACCGCCCAGCAAGACGCGGCAGAGAAGCGCAGCCGAGCATGCTGCGAGGGCGGGCGAGGGAGAAACGCGCCGCGGACCGCGGGACTGCGCAGCACCCACATTGCGCCAGCACGCCCACGAGCGACTCCCCAAAAATAAAAAACGATTACTGAGCAGGCGGCAGAATCTTTCAAAGTCCTGGGCAGCCCAGATGCCCCCACTCGTGAACCTTACCTCCCCGGGTTGCGGGTTGTTGTGCGCGTGTGTGAGTGTGCACTGTGCGTGTGCGTGCGTGTCGTTTTTTTTTGGGGGGGGGTGGGGCATGCTGGGCTGGGCCTCCCGATGGACCCGCACGCGGCGCCATGACAACCTAGAAGCGCCCGCTGTGGATTCTGCGGCTCCGAGCCGACGCAGGGGAGGGGGGGGGGGGCGAGTGCCGAGAAGAAAAAATGCGGCGGCGGCTCGGGCGCCTACCTGCCAGTCAGCAGCGAGCGACCTCAGTCGCTCGATTCCGACCCTGGGCTCAGCGGGTCGACGGCCTTCTCCGTGAAGTCCAGCTCCTGGGAGACGCCGTCCTCGCTGTCCCCGCCGTCGCTGTTGCCGGAGCTCCCCCCGAATTTCCCCACCGTCGCCGACAGGGCCATCACCCACGGCATGGCGTGCCACACCGCGTACGCGTTGCCCCCCATCTCCATGAGGAGCTCGTTGTAGCGCTTGTGGTTCACGGACGTGTCGGGGTCCACGCGGTCGACGTGGGGCTTCCACAACTCATCCGACCAGCCAATCATCCGCATGCACTCGAACCCTTCCATCAAGCGCACACTCGGGGGATTCCCCGACCGAACGACAAACCTCGAAGAGCCCGTGAGAGTAGGCATGTCCGTCTTCCACGGAGAGCTGCCCGGAGTCTTGAGCACCCCCTTATCCTCATCCAAGAGCGGCGTCATGATGCGCTTGAGCGACATGTTGATGTCAAGGTACTCGATGGGATTCCGCTGCGGGAAAGCAGCCTGGAGGAAAGCAGCAGCGTCGCGCTCGCGAGGCAGAAGGCCACCAACCCTGATGGGCTCAAGGAGCGCTGGCGGCGCTGGCCACTGCAACTTCCGCAGCTTGTAGTAGTCGTAGTGCTCCACCTTCCAATCATTCTCCTTCTTGCATGTGTCCTTCTGGCCGTCCTCCGCGTGCGTGGACATGCCCAGGCAGGTAGCCTCCTGAGTGCGCTGAACGTCGTCCACAGTGACAAGGTCGTCGATGGTGACATGCGCCTTGTGGCGAAAGCTCAGGAGGATCCTCTTGAAGAAGGCGGTGATGGTCTCTGGATCGCCGCGAAGGTCACGAGCAGCGGCCCACCACAGCCGAACGCGCTCCACGTCTGGCGAGCCGTACTCCCTGGCATCCATTTGCATGGAGACCGCCCAGTAGCCACGCTCCTGGAACTGCTGGCAGATCCACTCCTGATCGCTGGGTGAGCCGGGGAGCTTCTTCCCCAAGCCTTTCACGTTCTCCAGCGTGAGCATCACAGGCTTGTGCCGATCCACGGCCGCCAAGACCGTCGCGAATGCTTGCCCTGTCGTGCTGGTCTGTTTCTGGACGCAGTTGACATTGGAGCTGGCCTGTGAGCTCTGGGGCGTGCGGGAGACGCAAGGGAAGCCTGCGTCGGTGAACATCACATCGGCCGGCAGCTGCTCTTTGCACGGGTTACGCGGGTCGGCGACGTTGAGGGCAACGTCCCCCTGCAGTAGGTCCTCCATCTTCCTGGCGGCGAAACGCGGCGCCACCTCCGTCAACAGATGATCCAGCTTGCGGCCGTCATGCTCGGCAACGAGGTCGGTGGAGAACCTGGCGTCGATCCCGTACTCGTTCACCAGGACGGCGGAGAAGGCCTGCAGCACGTGATGCATAATGCCCGTGCCCGCGCATAGACTCCAGGTCGAGATCCAACCGTCCCCGAACACCGCGGGCAGGTTGCTCACTGCGAGCAAGAAGGCCGATTCATCGCCGCCGTGCAGCTGGCCCAGGAACTCGGTCACAAGGAACTGCAGCTTGTTCTCTGGGACCCACGAGGTCCGGGGGCGCAGCCGACGAGGCGTCTCGAAGGCGCCCCCGCCATCGGTCTGGCCGCCCGCCGCGACGACGGGGCCCTCCTTGCATGGGCCAGAACGGAGCCCCCGACCCGACCCCGACGATGCCCACTGGTCCCGTGGATTATCCGAGGATCTATTTAAATAATCTAATTCAATTTCAAAACGCACGCTATTCGCAGGAGTTCGCAGGGCCCTGCGAATTGCAATTCCCGCCTCGACGGGAATTAATTTCTGGGGGGGGCGCCATTCGCAGGAGTTCGCAGGGCAACGGCTGTTTTAATGGAAATTCTATATATTTAGCAGATTCCCTCCTCCTTCGAACCTGACTCCCTAACTCCGAAATGCCGAGAGCGGGGTGCCCGCCCGGCCGCCCCCCCTGCCAGTTCCAGCCCGACTGTCCTGCGCGGCTGGCACGTCGTCGTCGACTGCAGCCATGGCCTCGGCGTCGGTGAACATGTTGGGCAACTGCTGGAACAGGTCCGCGCCGTCGCCCAGCACGCTGAGGAAACCGCGAGCCGTTGGCAAGAGGTCGGGGACGCAGATGCGGAGGTCGTCGGGCGTGGGAACGGCGGCGCAGACCTGGGCCCAGGGCGCGGAGGAGCGGGGGGGGGCGAACGATTCGAGGACGAGGTGGAGGGGGGCGTCGACGACTCACCCGAGGACGAGGCGCCTTCAAAACAAAGATACCCGGGCGAGGCCTTCGGCACCCTACCTCAGACACCCCCTCGGCCTCGAACGAGTGCGTCGTCTCGCCCCCCCCCCCCCTGCTCACCCCGCCCTCCGGCGCAACCGGGGGGTGGGTGGGTGGCGCGAGCGGGGCGCGAGGTGAACGGCTGGCCTCGCCCCCCCCCCCTCCTCCTCCTCCGCCTCCTCCTCCGCCCCCCTCTCACCAGAGCGGCAGTAAAAAGAGATGTGTCTTCACCCGCTCCATCTATGAACCCCGCCGCTCATCCTACCGCTGGTCTCTGGTCTATGCTGAAGCGAGCCCCCTGCGACGCCATTTTGTGGCCATTGTCTTCCCGCGATTATTCGTGGTCGCGGCTCGCTTTGATGCAGCAAGAAGAATCTAACTGTAACTTGAATGCGTCGGGGCAAAAGTAGGCTGGCCCCCTCCCCCTCGGGCCCCAGGAACTCCTGTTCACGCGCGGGGGAGTCTCAGAATGCCTTCGAGGCGGCCCCGGAGAGCCTAGTGAACCTGTGAACCCCGAGGCAACGCCAGGGGGGCCCGGCATATTCTGCGAGGCTGGCGGCATCGAGCGAAACCGCCGACGCAAAGACGACCCAAGATCCCAAGATAGCAATACAGAACCAAAGGAACAAAGGATGATAGGGATCCCCCTCCCTCGCAGAGCCCCCCCCCTGCTTTCTGCTGCCCCGAAACCGCATTCATCCTCCTCGAGGGCGCGGTGGCCTGCGCCGCTGCTGCCGGGCTGCGGCCGTCCGCGGGCGGGTCGACGAGCATGTTCGGCGCGGACGCGGCCTCGGCCTCGCCGTCAGCGGGGGGCGGCGTCGAGGTCCCGCCGGGCTAGCCGAAGACGCCCGCGTCCTGGCCGCCCTCCTCCGCGCAGCCGGGGTTCTGCGAGTCTGCGCCTAACTGTGGCGCTGCAGGCTGGGCCGCGAGCTCCGCGACCTCCACGAGCTCCGCGACCCCCGCGGTCTCTGCCACGCCGCCGCTGGGGGAACCGGGCGGAGGCGCAGCAGGGGGCGGCAAGGGCGGCGCCTCCACCTGCACCAAAGAGGCATCATCTGCGACAGCGCCACTGTGGGCCATGCCCGGCAGCACATCGACGTCGACGTCACCGTCTCCGTCGACTGCCAAGGGCCACTGCACGTCGCGAGGCGCATCTGACTGAGGTGCATCAAGGAGCTCAACAGCTGGAGCCAATTTCGAACTGCCTGCCGGGGCTGCTGCAGGTGCCGACGCAGGAGGCACGCGAGCACTCGAATGAGCCATCACCTGCTTCAAGGACAGCTGCGTCGCCGAGGCGCGACGAGCCCTCTTCACCTCCTGGGCCTCACTCTCCTCCTTGGCGGGATCGGTGGCCGCGTGGTCGACGGGCTTGGCGGCGCCGCCCTTGCGCTTGGCATCGGCGGCCGCCTGGGGCTCGCGTGGGGCTCGCATGGAGCTCGCGTAGGGCTCGCATGGGGCTCGCGTGGGGCTCGCGTGGGGCTCGCGCGGGGCTCCCGTGGGGCTCGCGTGGGCTCCCGCGGGGCTCGCGTGGAGCTCCTGCGAGACTCGCGCGGGGCTCGCGCGAGGCTCGCGTGGGGCTGGCGTGGGGCTGGCGTGGGGCTGACGTGGGGCTCGCGTGGGGCTCGCGTGGGGCTCGCGTGGGGCTCGCGGGGAACGCCAAAGGGGCTCGCGTGGGGCTCCTACGGGGCTCGCGTGGGGCTCGCGCGGGGCTCGCGTGGGGCTCGCGTGGGGCTCGCGTGGGGCCCCCGTGGGACTCGCGTGGGCTCCCGCGGGGCTCGCGTGGAGCTCCTGCGAGACTCGCGTGGGGCTCGCGCGAGGCTCGCGTGGGGCTGGCGTGGGGCTGGCTGGCGTGGGGCTGACGTGGGGCTGGCGTGGGGCTCGCGTGGGACTGGCGTGGGGCTCGCGTGGGGCTCGCGTGGGGCTCGCGTGGGGCTCGCGTGGGGCTCGCGGGGAACGCCAGAGGGGCTCGCGTGGGGCTCCTACGGGGCTCGCGTGGGGCTCGCGTGGGGCTCGCGCGGGGCTCTACGGAGCTCGCCCCCGACACCTGCGAGCGGACTTCGGGGGCCTCGGATTCCCCGCCCGCGGCCCTGCCTTCTTGCTGGGCCGACCTGAGATGGGCGCCTGCTCCTCGGCGGCCGTCTGCTCCCCGCCGTCGGCCAACCACGCGTCGTCGGCGACCTCGCCAGCGGCGGCGGCGGAGGCCGCGGCGGTCTGGCGCTTCTTCGAGGGCATGAGGGGCCGGGGCAGTGTTCAAGGAATTCTGCTGCGGGGGATCTCTGTCGATCGTAGCTGCGGAGCCAATGGCAGCTCAAGCATGGGGCACGCGGCTGAGGGGATGTAGAGGAGGGAGGAAAGAGGAGGTAGGGGGGGCGACGAATGGAAGGGCGAAGTTCGAAGCAGGGGCAGGGGGAGGGGTCGGAGATCGGAGAAGGGGCGCGAGGGCCCCCCCAGCCTGGGGACCGAGGCCGAGGAGGGAAGGGAAGCATCAGGCTTGAGCTTCCTGGCGGGGAACGAGAATCCCGAGAGGAGGCCGACAGGGGGCGTCGCGACCCTCCTAGCTCTCGCCCGCCCTCGCACCCCGGCGCTCCGAGACGCGCGGAGCTCGGTCATCTTCGCGCCCTCGAGGCGCCCGGGCGCCCAGCTCGCGAGCCCCCCCGTCGAAGCTGGCTCGGCCCGGCTCGGCTGAGGCCGCGCCGCCGCGCCGAGACCGTCGGCAGAAGCATTGGATGAATCTGGGCCGCCCTGGGCCGGGGGCCGAGGGTCTCGCGGCCGCGTAAAATGCGCAGGCCTGGCCGAAAACACTCTCTCTCATCTCTCATCCAATGCCCGCGCCGCCGCATCGGAGGCGAGAGGCGAGTAGCTGGGGCGATGCATCGCCGAATCTTTTTTCGGGAGACCCCCGCGCTGGTAACCAGCGCATCCCCGCAGCGTCGAGGTCCGACACGGGGGTCATCCAAGAATCTCCTCTGGCTCGTCGAAAGCGCCTGGAGGCCTGTGCCGGCGCTCCAGGTTGAGCAACCCCTCGAACGTGTTCCCGTCGGAGGGGGCTACTAATTCCGAATTGCCTACGAGCCAGGCGCGACCGACCTGCCTGCGGGCGCGGCCAGCCCTAGATCGCAGCCAGCGGCCGAAGTCGAGGTGCTGCTGCCGGGTGTCGCAGTCTGCCCCCACGCGGTGCGGCTCCATCAGCCACGCCACCAGGTAGCCGAGGCCGAGCCTGCTGCAGACCTTGGGCCGCGGGGGGCGGAATAACAAACCCCCCAACTCACCTCGAAGCCTTCGAAGCCGAAGCTGGATTCTCACTCCTCCTCAGGTGTCTTTAATGAATGCCTCCTCCTCCTCCTCCTCCGTCTCGCCCCCCCCCCCCTACTGCCGCGCCTCCTCCCTCCCCCTCTAATCACTCCCCCCCCCCCCCCTCGCTCATTCATCATTCATCCTATTCCTCGGGTTCCTCCCCCCCCTCCCCCTTCTCCACCTCGGCCTCGGCCCCCAGGGCGCCATCCTCTCCCTCGTCCTCGGCCTCGTCCTCGCCCCTCGTCCGCGTCCTCTTCACCCCATTTTCCTCGCCCCCATCCCCTCCCCCACCCCCCCACCCCTCCTCGGGCCCCCCCCCCCATGCCCGGCCCATCTAGGCCGACTTCCGACCTCGCGCCGCAAGGTCGGAAGTCGGTTCGGGACCCGAAACTACAGAAAACCCCTCTGACGGAGGAGGGGGAGGAGGGGGGGGGGACGGGGGAGAGGACGATGGGGGAGGAGGGGGAGAGGACCCGGAAGATGAGCGAGGAGGCCGAATCCGGGACAAAGGACGATAGGACGATGAGGATGAGATGGGGGAAGGAGGAACAAAAGAAGGAGGCGGGGCGCTGACCTTGTTCACCCGGCACACGCCGTGCCCGCAGACGCAGTGCGCGCCCATGGAGTCGGACGAGGCGTCGTAGACCAAGTAGCCATAGTGCCCCAGCCTCCAGTTGTCCCAAGGGACGCCGTCGCGCCCTCGAGGTAGCCGAAGAGGCAGCGGCGGCGGCGCCGGCGCCGCGGGGGCGGGGATCGGCGGCATCGGCGGCAGCGGGTCGTCGCCAGAGTCCTCCGGGCGCTCTCGCCCCCCCCCCCCTCAACCCCCCGCCGCGTTGCCCATCCAAGCCTGCCCAGCCCACCGCCTGATCTATCCCCCCTCCCCTCCCATCCTCCTCCTCCTTGCCCCCCCCCCCCCCTCCTCCCGCTGTCGCTGCTGCGCCTCCTCCTCCTCCCTCCCCGCCGAAAGGAATGGCGGGGAGGGGGGCGGGGAGGTGGGGGGCGTTTCAAAGCCCCCATCTGTTGTCGTCGTCACCGCTGGACTTGTCGCCGCCGCCGCCGCCGCTCGCCGCCCCGGACCCGCTGCTGCCCTCGCCATCATCTGGTCGAACTGCTCGTCCGATGGCGCGAACAAGCCGACGGGGGTCGCCCGGGGCAGCGGCGCCAGCGCCACGGTCATCGCGTCGGCGCCGCGGTCGCGGCGGCGGAGGGTGGACACGACGTTCTGCGGCTGCCATCTTGGACCTCCAGTCGATCTCCAGCTTGACCCGAGATACGGGCCCCTCCTCGGCGAGCTCTGCAGCGGGGGCCTTCGCCACGTACACCTCCCTGACGTCTCCAACCGATGGCACGCACGCCGCGAACAGCGCGGCGAGCGCCGTCTCGGCCATGGCGACGCCGAAGCCCTCGACGTCGAAGCTCGCGTGCACGTGGGCGTCGTCTGCCTCCAGGACAGCGGCGATCAGCATCAGCAGCTTTGGCCTGGAGGAGGAGGGGGGGGCTGAGGAGGGGGAGGGGCCCGGGGGGGGAGGGAATTGAAAGAGTCAAAGAGTCGGAGTCGGAGTCGGAGTCGGAGTCGGAGTCGGAGTCGGTTGAGTCGGAGGAGGCGGAGGGCGGACTCGGAGGAGAAGGACAGAGGAGGAGGAGGAGGAGGAAGGGGATGGGGAGTTGAAAGAGTCGGAGTCGGAGTCGGAGTCGGAGTCGGAGTCGGAGTCGGTGAGTCGGAGGAGGTGGAGGAGGAGGAGGAGGGGGGGAGGAGGACGAAGGAGGAGGAGGACGGGCGGAGGAGGAGAAGGAGAGGAGAGGAGAGGAGAGGAGAGGAGAGGAGAGGAGAGGAGAGGAGAGGAGAGGAGAGGAGAGGAGAGGAGAGGAGAGGAGAGGAGGAGGAGAGGAGGAGGAGGAGTTGGCCGCCAACCTGGAGCCCCGGCGGTACCCCAACATGAACCACGACTCCACGCACCTGTTCTCGGGCAACACGAGAAGGAGGTTGACGAAGGTGCCGCACGAGAAGTCGGCCGTGGATTTGTGGAGGCTCTTCGCGATGAACTTGCACAGGGCGGTGGTCGCGGGCTTGCGCGTCTTGCACAAGCCGGGGTGCAGGACGGCGCACGGCTTCCGATACTCAAACACCTCGCCCTCCGGGATGCGGCCGACGTCGGCAATGAAAAGCTTGCGGCGCTGCGACTCCCTCAAGACGTCGCCGTACGCCGTGAAGCCAGGGACTTTCCGGCGCGGCCCAAGCGTCCGTTCGATTGCTTCCCTGAAGCTCTGCTCGGTGAAAGGCGCGCGCTGGCTGCCGCACTCGTCCATGAACGTCCTCACGCGTCTCGTCCGGAAGCGCACGTTGGCGACGTCGACGTCGGGCTCGCTGTCGTCTGCGTCGTCGAGCTCGAGCTGCTTGCGAGCGTGGGCGGCGTCGGCCCGCGCCTGACCGACGCCTCTCTCCCACGCAGGCTTCAGGGCCCACTCGGCAAAGCGAGCGCGTCGCCACGTCTTGTACGCCAAGCCCGTCAGCTTCTCTCCGCACTGTGCCCGCTCCCTCTCGCAGCCGTTGACGTACACCACGGCTGCGCTCGGCGGCCTCGACTTCCTCCTCTTCTTCTCGGCAGCGACCCGGAGCGGCACCCCCTGGTCAACCAGCTGGCTGCGAGTCGAAATGCGGGGGTCCGTGCGACCCAGCGCGCAGTGCGCCATCCTGACTTGCCCCAGCATGGCGGCGCTGCACACACGTTCGATGTCACGAGCGCCTGGGGCCGGGGTCGGGAACGCCGCAGTCGCCCTCGGCCCCCAAACCCCAAACCCCCACCGAGATACGGGCGACGAGTTAGTAACGGGGGGGGCATCATCATCATCATCATCATCATCATCATCATCATCATCATCATCATCACCATCATCGCCATCATCATCCTCAGACCTCAGACTCGGCATCCTCAGGATCCTCGTCCTCATCCCCATTCCCATCTCGTCCTCACCCCTGGTCATATCCATCATTCGCCCTCCTCCCTCCTCCTCCATCCTAATGCCTATTCGCCCCCGTATCCTTACCCATCCGGGGTGGAGGGGCCGAGGGGGGGGCCGCGAGTTCCAGGCCCGTGCAGGCCGCTGCAGGCCTGACCCCGAATCCGAGCATTGTCGAACCGTAGACAATAGCCGCTCGCAGAACATCCCCGTGGACTGAAACGAACATGACCACGTCGTAAGCAGGCGCAGAAAAGGCTTGCTCCGCGGCAACTCCGCAGCATCAGGAATGAGCCGCCTCAGCTTGCAAGAGAAGTGGGGGTCGAGGCAGCACTCGTCGACGGCATAACACGATCGGATGATCTCTGCCTTGGCCTCGGCGCTGCAAGCTGGGTGCGCCAGCCTCGCCCATCGGTATGGGAACTCGTCGCACTCCGCAAATCTCCACCGGACAGCCGAAAGGAACTGGGCGCCCATGGCCCGCGCATCCTCGAGGAACTTGCTGCGGTCAACGCCCTCCTCCATGTACTCCAGAACGGGGCCTAGCCTCCCGGCGCCCCCCGCTGACATCAACTCGACAAGGTCCTTGCAACAAGAATGAATAGGGTTGCTATCTGTAGGTCCAGCCGTAATGTCAAGCAATATTTTTCCAGTCATATCTCGATGCTGAAGCACGCTCATCAGGCGCTCAACTGGGGCTCCGAGGTAACAGCACTGAATGACCTTGTTGCGACGGGGGGGGTCCGACAGCACGCATCTGCCGCGGTGTGCCTTCCGCTTGATCTTCAGCTTCATCCTCTCGATGTCGCCGCCGCCGCCGCTCCCCGGGCCGTCGTCCTTGCGAGGGGCAACGATGCATGGGGGGGACTGACATGAGGGGGATACATCGGCCTAGAGTCGGCGATGCATCGACGATGGATCGGCGATAGGCCCCCGATAGCTGGTCCTCCTCCCCCCCCTCATCCTCTGGTCCTCCTCTGCCTTCCCCCCCTCCACCTCCCCCCTCCCCTCCCCCTCCTTCCCCTCTCCATGGTTGTATGTGTGTATGTGTGCATGTGTGTATGTATGTATGCATGCGTGTATGTATGTATGTATGCATGCATGCATGCATGGTATGTTTGTTTGTATGTATGTATGTATGTATGTATGTACTGTATGAATGTATGTATGTGTCTGTCCCTCTCTCTTCCCGCTACCCTTCCTATGTATGTATGCATGTATGTATGTATGTATGTGTATGTCCCTCTCCGAGCCCTCTCCCTACTCTTCTACTTCTCCTCTTCCTCCTCCTCCTCTTCCTCCTCCTCTTCCTCCTCCTCTTCCTCCTCCTTCTGTATCTCCCCAGACTATGCCTATCCCCCCCATGTCGTTGCTCCTGACCTTGGCCCACCGCGGCACCGCCTGCGCGTACGTGCGGCCGAGGATGTCGTGGACGAGCATGCCGAAGGTGATCTTCCCGGCCGACGCCCCGCACTTGGACCAGTCCTTCTCGACCGGGTTGTCGGTGCCCTTCCCCAGGAGGAGGTCCACAGCGATGGCGCTCGAGTACATATTGGACACGGTCTCCTCGCGACTCCTGCAACACTGCGGCCCCGGGCAAACGTGCGTCGCGCATGGGACCCGCCAATCGCCATTCCACATGTCAAGGAATCGTGTCACGGCTTGCTGCAGCGGCCTGTCGGATCGGTACTTCGAGTCTCGGTCCTGGCCGTCGGCAGCGACGTAGCGCTCGCGGCGCAGGACGGTGGACGAGGCAATCATGGCGTGCTTCTGCCTCAAGACCCTGCACGACACGCCGGGGATCACGATGGCCTCAGCATCGATGCACTTCCGAAGTTCGGCCTGAAGACGGCGCTGGTTCTCGGGCCTGTTGGCCGTCCAGTAGACCGCGTACATGTCGCCGATGGCCCGCTGGTGGGGGTGCGCCACGACGCGGTGGCCCTGGTGCGCGGCGCACTTGCCCTCGACGCCGATGGCGTTCGGCGGCAGCTCCGAGAACAAGGCCTGCTGCTTCCTGCAGTTGGCGCTGTGCTGATCGGGCATGTCCGTCACGAGCGCGAAGGGGCAGCGGCCCGCCGAGCACAGCTCGGCGATGCCTGAAGCTGCGCGCAAACGAGAAGGCATCATGGCATGCATCCCTCCTCCTCCTCCACCTCCTCTTCCTCCTCCTCCTGAGCCTCCTCCTCAGGGTCCTCCTCCGTCCTCCTCCGTCCTCCTCCTCCTCCTCCTACTCCTCCCCCTCCTCCTCCGCCTCCCCTTCCTCCTCCTTTTCCTCCCTCCTCCCTCCCCCTCCCAGCCCTCCCCGCCCTCCCCCCTTTTGCTCTAACTCTGAGGCTGAGGCCGACTCATCATCCCTCATCCTCCCCTTAGGCCCTCCTCCCAGGGCGGCGGTGCAGTTTGGGGGCTGCCGTCTGCTGCCTGCCGGGCCCAACTCGGGGCACTCCGCGATGGCAGCGCTGAGCAGGCAGCTGGCGGTGCAGCCCTGCAGCACGCTGGGCCGGCAGAAGTACTGCAAGCCGCGGTCCTCGCCGGTGACGGGGTCCAGGGCGTGGACGCTGGCGCCCTGGGCCAAGAGCTCCACCACGCCGTAGTTGAGGGGGGCCGACTTCCCCGTCAGGCGCCTGAGGCGAGGGGGATGGGAAGCAGAAGCAGGAGGGGGGGGAGGAGGAGGAGGGGGAGGAGGAGGAGGAGGAGGAGGAAGGAGCATGGGGGGAGGAGGAGGAGGGGGAGGAGGACGAGGAGGGCCTAAGGACGAGTAGGAGGAGGGGCAGGACGAATGACGAGTCGAGGACCCGAGTCGAGGAGGACGAGGAGGGGGAGCAGGACCTAGGAGGAAGGAGGAAGGGGGCGAACGGGGACGAGGAGAGGAGGGGGGAGGAGGAGGAGGAGGGAGGAGGAGGAGGAGGGCGGAGAGGGGAGAGGGGGGTCCGGGGGGTAGGAGTCGGAGTCGGAGTCGGAGTCGGAGTCGGAGTCGGAGTCGGAGTCAGTCGGAGTCGGAGTCGGAGTCGGAGTCGGAGTCGGAGTCGGAGTCGGAGGAGGAGGAGGGCCGAGCGAGCAAATTGAGGGGGGGCCAAACCACGACCCGTGACCCCGCAAAAATAAGGCGAGGGCACGGGCACGCAGGGCCTGACCGACCTGGGACCTGGGACTGAACCGACCTGGAATCGGCGACACATCTCCGACAGATCGGCGATTGCATGGCCTCATGATCCTCATGGTGACCGGAGGGTGACCTCTCCCCCCTCGCATCGCCTCGCCCCCCTTCTTCCTTCCCTCATCCTTCCTCACCCCGGGCCGCCTGTACTCCGCCAAGTCCACGGACTGCCAGCGCGGGGCGCCGTCGGCGCCCGTCGCGCGCACCGGGTACCTGGCGTGCGGCTGGATCGCCGCCTGGAGGGCGCCGAACGCGACCCTGTTCGGGCTGGCGTCGTAGAAGACGTTGACGCAGATGGACGCCTTGGCGGCGGCCAGCTCGTCCAGGCCTCGGCGCCACCACTGCGACTGGCCGTCCCACATGGCCTGGCTCACGGTCGTGAGCATGGCCAGGGCCCTGGACGACGAGTCGACGCCGCCGCGAACCTGTGGAGAGAGGGGGTGGAGGAGGGGGGGGAGAAGGAGGGATAGGAGGGGGGAGGAAAAGGAGGATGAGGAGGGGGGGGGGGGTCGGAGAAGGAAGAGGCGGAGGAGGGCGGAGGACGAGGAGGGCGGGAAGGGCGGCCGAGTAGGAGGAGGGGGAGGACGAATGACGAGTGACCGAGTGACGAGTCGAGGACCGTGACCCGAGTCGAGGAGGACGAGGAGGGGGAGCAGGACCTAGGAGGCAGGAGGAGGGGGGCGGGGCGAACGGGGACGAGGAGGAGGGGGGAGGAGGAGGGGGGGGGGAGGAGGAGGAAGGAGAGTCGGAGTCGGAATCGAGTCGGAGTCGGAGTCGGAGTCGGAAACGGAGCCGGAGTCGGAGTCAGTCGGAGTCGGAGTCGGAGTCGGAGTCGGAGTCGGAGGGAGGCTGGAACCTGAGTGCGGTTCTTGCCCAGCTGGAGCCAGGCCGACGCGAGCACGCCCTCCAGCGTGTACGCGTTGGGCTGCGCCTGCTCGTCGTCGGCCCTGTCGCCGACGCGGTCGCCGACCCGCAGCCTGCTGAGCAGGGCGGGGGGCGGCGAGCGGGAAGGGGCGGGCCGCGGCCCGCGGCGAGCCCGGGAGGGGCGCAGAGCTGGAGGGAAATGGACAAGTCCAAGATGGGGCGCGAAAACGGCGAGGATACGGAAGTGGTGGACAAGGAGGAGGCCGGCGGAGTAAGACGAGGATGAGGACGAAGAGGAAGAGGAGGGGGAGGAGGAGGGGGAGGAGGAGGGGGGGGAGGGGGAGGAGGAAGAGGAGGGGCCTGGAGGCGTTCCAGGCGGTCTCCAGCGCAGCGCCTTTCTGCACCGCCCGCTGCAGCTCCTCCTGCAGGCGGGCTCCGCATCGTCGTCCTCCTCCTCCTCCTCCTCCTCCTCGTCCTCCCCCGACCCCTCCTCCGACTCCTCCTCGACCTCGCCCACTTCCTCGACCTCCTCCTCCTCCTTCTCCTCCTCCTCCTCCTCCTCCTCCTCCGACTCCTACCCCTCCTCCGACTCCTCCTCCGACTTCTCCTCCTCCTCCTCCTCCTCCTCCGACTCGTCCTCGACCTCTTCCTCCTCCTCGACCGCCTCGTCGCCCTCCTCTGACTCCGACTCCTCCTCGACCACCTCGTCGTCGTCCCCCTCATCTTCCTCCTCCTGCTCCTCCTCGTCCTACTCCCCCTCCTCCTCCTCCTCCTC
>CAUYUJ010022115.1:0-52500 GCA_963575745.1 Prorocentrum cordatum
ATCTGGCCGATCTGCCTTCTCGGCGCGCCCGTGCGCACCGCGCGGTGCTGCGGGCTGGCCGCGGGCGCAGCGCGTCGCAAGGGGGACGACGAACTCCTGCTACGCATCGGCGCGGTGCGCACGCGCCCGTGGCTCGACGAAGACTTCTGGCACGCGGATGCCTGGGGCGCTCTCTCTGTGGCCCGCCTCTTCGGCTAAACCGCGCGCCATGTCGCGCCCGGGTGCCATCTTGTGCGTCGGGGCGTCGCGATGCTTAAGTTTGGGCGCGGCAAAGCGTTCGGCGCGCCGCCGCGCTTGTCATCCTAGGGTCCCGCGTTTTGTCGCAAGCGGAGTGCACGCGGCCAGTGCCTCAGGCGCGTCGCTCGCATTGTCAGGCGTGCCGCGCGGCATCATGTCGTTATTCCTTGAATTGTGTTCCTTGCGCCCGACAGCGCCCAGGACGGCCGTCGCCTGGGCTGCTGATTTCCCGGCTGAGAACGGCTTCGCACGAGCCTGCGAGCTCGCCAGTGCAGACGCCGCAGACCTGGAAGGTTGGCCGGTCACCGCGCAGGCCAATGTCGAAGTCCTGCACGAATTATTCAGAGCCGCGAAGATTGCTGCGCGCCGAGGCTCGGCTGCGCGAAGGTTTTTGGCGCGCGCGGCCCCCCCCCCGCCGCGCGTGCGCCTCGCAGGCGCGCCCGTCGCCGTGGGCTCGGCAGTTGGAGGGCGCGCGCCCGCCCGCAGCCGGTCGCCGGCGAGACGCGCGGCGCCGAGCGCCCCGGGGTCACCCCTGGGCCGCCACAGGCGCGCGTCATCGGCCCCGCGCGCTTGCGCATGCCCGCGCGCCGTGGCTCGCGAGGCGCCCACCCCGAGCGTCCTCGACCAGCTGGGCGCGCCGGTCGCGCTGCCAATAACGCGCGGGCCCCGGGCGGCGCTCGCCGAGGCCGCTGCTCGCCTCCGCAGCCCGGCGGACGCGGCCCGCTGGCGGGAGGAGGAACGCGTTCGCGCTATGCTGCAACCATGCGCACGGTCGCTCCCAAGCGTGAGAAGCGGCCTCAAATGCTGGGGGGCCTACTGCATCATAATGTTGAAATACCCGTGCATGCAGCTCCCGCCAGCCTGCGCGGACCTGGTCGCCTGGAGCGCTCTCTTTCGCTGCGGGGAGACGTACGCAAATTACTGCAGCTACGTTAAGATCGGCTGCCTCCTGACTGGGGTCTGAGTCGCCGTGTTCGACCGCCCCGAGGTCAGGCGCGCGCGCGCCGACGTCCGGGCGCGGGCCGATTGGACTCCGCGCCCGCGCTTGTTCATCCGTAAGAGCGCTGTCGCCGCGCTGGTCGAGTTGGGCGCGCGCCGCCCCGAGTGGCTCCGCGCGTCGATGTTTTTCCTTTTCGCCTACACGTTCTTGTTGCGTGTTCCCAGCGAGGCGTTGCCGGCCGTGCGCGTGGCCGACGCCGGCGACGCGCCGCCCTTTCAGGCGGCGCTAGTGCTGGGCAAATCGGAGCTCACGCTGCTGCTGCGGCGGCGGAAGAACCGGCCGCAGGGCAGTCGCCTGTCGCGGAAGTGCTGGTGCTCATCGTGCCGCGCCACGTGCCCCGTGCACACCCTGGGCCCCTGGGTGGCGCGTTGCGGGCTGGGCCGCGGGCTCTTCGGAGGCATCTCGGCGGCTGCTGCGCTGCGGACCCTGCGCGAGATGCTCGCTGCCCTCGGTGTCCAGGGGGCGAGCCTGTTTCGGTTGCATGACCTCCGCAGGGGCCACGCCAAGGACCTGCAGGAGGCTGGCGCGACGCTGGCCGAGATTCTCGCGGCCGGGGAGTGGCGGTCCTGCGCTTTCATGGCGTATCTCGACCGTGACGATCTGGAAAGGGACGCGGTCGTGGAGGCGGGGCCACGCGCCCTCCGCCCGCGCCGCGGCGCGCTGCTCGCGCCAGGCGCACATGCTGGAGTCGGATTCGGACGAGGGTGCCTGCTAGGCGCCGGCGGCCAGCGCCGCCACGTTTCGCTTCTGTGCGTGGGCGGGCGCGCGCGACGGCGCCCGTGCTCTGCCCCCGCGCGTTCGGCAGCGGGTGGGCGCGCGTTGCCGGCCCGTGTCGCCTGCGTGCCGTGTGGCATTGGGTCTGCACGCAGGCGTGGCGCGAGGCCGCCCAAGCGGCGGTGCGTCGGGCCTGGGCCCGTCGCAGCCGCCCGCGGGGGGCAGCCTCGCGCCGCGCCGCTCCCACCGACGGCGGCAGCAGGCGGGGTCGAGGCCCTGCACGCGCGGCTCGATTTGTGGTAGGCCCACGGCGGCAAGTCCGCTCGCAGACGCGGACGTTCACCGTTGTGGGCGGGCACAAATCGGCCACGGTTGCGCGTAGGTCGCGCGCGCGGCAGTGCGACGCGACCGCGGCCTCGCTGCGCAGGCGCGGGCCATCGCGCCGTCGCGCGCCAGGGTTGCGCGTCGCGGGGGGGGGGGTCGCTGCCCCGCGGCGCGTGCGCTTCGCAGGTGATTTGCTAGCGCCGGGGTTGCGTCGCCGCGGGGGGGGGTCGCTGCCCCCGCGGCGCGTGCGCTTCGCAGGCGATTTGCATTTGGAGGAGGCGCCGCGCGCGCGCCCCGCGCGCGCGCGCGGCGGGTGCCTCCCTGGCGCGCGTTCTTTCCCCCACCCTCCGCCCTGTCTGCTGCGCGCAGGCGTGGCGCGAGGCCGCCCAAGCGGCGGTGCGTCGGGCCTGGGCCCGTCGCAGCCGCCCGCGGGGGGCAGCCTCGCGCCGCGCCGCTCCCACCGACGGCGGCAGCAGGCGGGGTCGAGGCCCTGCACGCGCGGCTCGATTTGTGGAGCAGTCCAGCGCCAGCCAGGACCTCGCCAGCACCGCAGTCCCAACCAGCGCCCGAGGCAGCAGCGCCTGAAGCGGCAGCGGCTCAGCCGTCGTGCCGCGCTGGCAGCCTGAGGAGGAGTCGGTGGAGCAGCTCCAGCAGCGGCTGCGGAAGCATGGCCTGGAGCTCGAAGGCGGCGAGGAGTCAGCCGCGCGCGCCCGCTGCGCTGCGCTGGCCAGCGGGGGCTTCCAGCCTTCCTAGGATCCTGCTGTTCCTCAGCACGTGGTCTGGCGCCATGGCGAAGGGCAGCATCTTCGCGGCGAACGCGGCGGCGGGGGGGCCCTGGCGCCGTGCGTCGAGGGCATCTGCGAGCGGGCAGAGGCCGTGGTCATCCTGGTCCAGGAGCACCACGCCAGGGGTTACGACAGGCTGGCTGCCTTGCAGCAGGCCACGCTGGACCACGAGTACGCGGGGCTCTGGGCGCCAGCCGCCCAGGGGCCCCGCGGCGAGGCAGGCGCCGCTGGCGGGGTGGCGGTGCTGGCGCGCTCGCACATCACAATCACCGGCCCGCCTTTCCTGGTGAGCCCCGTGCTTCTGGCAGCGCGGTTGGTGGCCGCCCATGCGCACTGGGGAGTGGCGGGCGGGTTCGTCGCCATCTCTCCGTACTTCCACGACAGCGCGGGGTGGAACGCGGACAACCAGCACGCGGCGGCCGTTATCATGAAGTACCTGGCCAAACTCAGCGCGGCTGGGATCGACTGGGTCGTGGGCGGCGAATTCAACGTGGAGCCCGCGGAAATTCCTGCGCAGCAGCTCCACGGGGTCTGCGGGCTGTGGGCGGCGGCAGAGGATGCCACCTGCAGGCCGCGTGCCGGGGCCTGGTCGACGCCGGACTACTTCCGCTTCGCAGCCAACCTCGCTCCGAGGCTTGGCAGGCCGCAAGTCGACGAGTACGGCGCGACGAAGCCGCACCTGCCCGTCGCAATGGAGATGCACGCGCAAGACCTTCCGTCGCAGGCACGGGCGGTGAGGGGCCCGCGGCCAACCGGCCCTGCACCGCCCGCGTGCTGCAGCCGCGGCGCCGAGGACTGGCGCGCGCAGCCGTCAGCCGAGAGCACCTCCCAGAGGCATTGGGCGCTGTTGTGGCTGCGGCCGAGCAAGAATTTCTGGGCCGCTACGACGCCGTCGGGCACGGCAGGACCAAGTACGTCGGCAGGTCTGGCGCTTTGGAGACGACTCTCGTCGCTGTCAAATAGCGACCCCCCTCGACGCAGGACCGCGCTTGGTCGCAGGCCGCGCCGCGCCGCGTGGCGTCGAGGTGGGCTCGGCACCCGATGGGGGTCGGGGCGTGCGTCGCCAAAGCGGTCCGCCAACTCCACGGCGCCAGCCTCCTCTGCCAGCTGGCGGGGTTCCTGCTGTAGGCGGCGGCGTACCTCGACAAGATCATCGCCAGCCGCGGCACGCTGGCGCTGCTGCCGCACTGGGTGTAGGACTTCTTCGGCCAGCGGATGCTGATGTTCGCGCAGGCCGACTTAGCGGGCCAGGCGTCGAGGGTCGTGGAGTACGCAAACGGTCAGTATGAAGCGGTCATTGTGGCGCAGCAAAAGGAGTGGGCCAAGTGGGCCAACGAGTCCTTCTCCCACGGCGCTGGCCGCGCCCATCGGTGCTCCAAGGTCAGGGACTTGCAGGTGTCTGGCATGGCCAGCAGCAGGGCGCGAGCCCGCACCTGGGCGATCGGGAGATGCAGCCGCGGGCAAAGGTGCGGCGGTGCCATGGTCTGCCGCAGGCGCGCAGGCCTGCGGACATTGAGGAGTGGGAAGCGCTGCCCGAACTCACCGTCGACAAGATGAAGAGGGCTGCGCTCTCATTCCCCGCGAGCACGGCGATGGGACCTGTAAAGAGTGGCATGCGTGCCCTGTCTTTCCTGTCCGAGGACGGCATGTATGTTCGTGCGCAGCTCTTCATGCGCATGGAGAAGTTGGGCGCATGGCCTGATGGGCCGCTTGTGGCGCGCCATGTGTCGGCTGCCCAAGCCCTCTGGAGGGTGCCGCCTCATCGCGCTCATGAATTCTATGGTGCGCTGGTGGTCGCGGGCGTGGGCGGACATCTCCAAGGGCTGGCTCACTCAGCACCCCAGCGTGGGCACCTGGGGGCTCGGCGCGGGCAGGTCGTCGTCTGATGCAGCGTTCGACCTGAACCTCGAGACCGAGGTGGCGGTCGCGTTGGAGAAGCAGGTGGACACCGTGCTCCTGGACGCCTGGGAGTTCTTTGAGGCGGTGGCCCCCGAGGCCCTCATCCAGGAGGCGCGGCTGCTCAAGATGCCGCTGCCGCTGGTCTGGCTCTTGGTGGAGCTGTGCAGGCAGCCCGGGCGGCTGCAAGCGTTCGGCTCAGTGTCCTACGAGGTTGTGTCTTACCAGGGGGTGCTGACTGGATGCGCTCACGCGTGCGCGCTCGTGTAGGTGCTGATGCACCGCGTGCTGGAGCGGGTAGCAACTCCCAGGGCCCTCGTAGACGACGTCACTCTTCAGTGGGTCACGACCGCGGGTAGCAACGTCAGCGTCTTGCGGGCCGAGGTCACGCGCTTCCGCGAGGAGGCCAAGCAACTGGGCATCATCGTGCAGCCCGCCAAGTCTGGCTGCGTGACCTCGTCCATGGGCCTAGCCGCAGAGAGCAGGAAGCATGCGGGATACCGCGGCCTGCAGCTGCTCCACTGGGCTCGCAATCTAAGGCATGACCTTGGAGGAGGCAGGATCCAGCGACGGCTGACCAAGCTGCTGCTGAAGGCTCTGGCGCGGCGGCGAGGGCGCCTGGCGGCGCTGAAGCGCGGTGCTGCTGGCCGCAAGGTCACCGTGCTGCGGCGCACGGGGCTGCTCCCTAGCGCCGGCCACGGCGCGGGCGTCGTGGGCATCTCCGACGACGAGTTGCAGCGGCTGCGGGCTGAGGCCAGCCTGTTGGCGGGTGCGCGGCCAGGTCCGTCGGGCGCGCCGATCTACCTGGCCACGCAGCGCAGATCCAGTCTACGAGGCGACGGTGGCGCTCGTGGTCAGGAACTCCAGCTGGGCCTGGGAGCAGAGGACATCGTTGGGCAGGCTTCAGCGAGCGTGGGCCTCCATCGCGCAGCGGCTGGTCGAGAAGCCGACGCGGGGGCTGGCGCGCGGCCCGATCGCCTCGACGACGCTCGCGCTCTGGAGGATCGGATGGTATATGCGGTCCAGCCTGGTGCTGGCCACTGACGAGGAGCAGCGCATCAACCTGCTCGCCACCTCGCCGTCGGACTTCAAGGCTTACCTCGTCGAGGGGGTCAGCCGCTGGCAAGGGCGGCAGATCCTGGGCCGCTTCGACGGCGCGCAGCCAACGGGGCCGATCTGGATGCAGGTCCTGAGGCTGTGCGTCGGCAGCAAGTGTGCCGCTGCAAGTTATGTTGCGAATAGGTCGTCGGTACAGCAGGACGCCCTCCATGATCGACTGCGACAGATAGGGGCAACCATGCGTGACAAGGGCCTGCAGGCAGGCGGCGTGGGGGTCGCTGACTTCGGCGGGTTCGCGCACGAGGTCGGGCCCCCCGCGATGCCGCCGCGCGTGCCGCCTGCGGCCGACGAGGCGGAGGTCGGGCTTTGGGGCGACTGGAGCGGCACGAGCGACGAGCAGCGCGGGAACATTGCGTTCACCGATGGCTCGGGCTTTGCGAGCAGCATGCCCAAGCTGAGGCGCTGCGGGTGGTCGCTGGTCCAGCACGGCTGCAACGGGGCGCCCGTTCGCGCGGCATTCGGGGCCCTTCCTGGCCGCCTGCAGACGGCGGGTCGCGCCGAGCGACACGCGCTCCTGCAGGTCACCAAGCTCCTGGGGCAGCAGGCGCGATTCGTGGCCACCGACCTGCTGGCGCTGGCCCAGGAGGCTAGCAGCTGGGAGCCAGAGCTGGAGCGAGCCAAGGCGGTGCGCGCCGCGGTGTGGAGGCACCTGCGGCAGCAGCCATGCCGCCCCGAGGTGTCCTGGGCCCCCGCGCACCAGGACGTCGACGGGCACCTGGTGGCGGGGCTTCACCCAGTGCTGTACGCGGGCAACCTGCGGGCGGACCGGTTCGCCAAGCAGGGGGCATTGCAACGCGCGGTGCCCCAGGTGCACACGGAGTTCTACGCCGTCGAGGTGCAATACTTCGAGCAGGTGGCGGACTACATCGAATGGGCTAGGCAGCGCTGCCTGGCCATCGGTGACTGGGCCCCCCCGAGGCGCGCTACGCGCCCGCGGCGCCGCCGCCGCCCGTGCCGAAGCTGACGTGGTGGAGCACCCCCGAGTGCGCGCGCAGGGCATGCGCGGGATGTTGCGCACCGAGCGCGGGCGCCCATCCCGTAGTGCGGCAGGCGCTGCGGCGCAGTAGTGCGTCAGGTCGTCGGCCCTGCAAGCTGGCGCAGAGGCCGAACCCTTGGTTGCACGAGGGCGGCGGCCGTGGCGTGGCGCTGCACCTCGGGCATCGGCTGCTGCGCGCGGGGCCCGCCATCTTTGGCGAGGTCTGCGTCGCGCGGATGCAGGCCCGAGCGGCGAGGGGGCTGCAGAAGGCGCGCTGCGGGCCGCCCACCGACAAGGGGCACCACCAGCGCACCTACGTCAGCAACCTGGTGGCCAGGAGGGACAGGTCGCTGCGTGGTCTGGACCCCAAGACGGGCAGGCCATGGGCCACGGGCACGCTGGTGCACGACGAGCGCAGTTCGGTCGACGACAGCTCCGCGGAAGGCACCGATGAGGCGGCCGCGGCCCAGGGCTCTGCGGAGGCCCCGCTGGCGGACGCGCAGAGGACCGCGACGCGCGGATCTCCCGCAGCGCCGTGTGGCGGGCGCACGAAGGAGGCCCAGACGGCGGATGCGCAGGAGACTGCGACACGCGGAGCTCCCGCAGCGCTGCGAGGCGAGCGCGCGGAGGAGGCCCCGCTGGCGGAAGTGCGGGGGACCGCGAAATGCGGGGCTCCCGAGCTGCCGAGAGGCGGGCGCGCGGAGGCCAGCCGCCTGCTCGCGGAGGTCGTGGCGCGCCGCAGCGTTCGTGCGGCGCCAGCGCCGTCCTGGCAGGAGCGGCTGGAAGTGCTGCGGCGACGCGTGGCGACGCGCGAGGCTGGCCCGGCGCGCGTTGCCGCTGGTGGGGCTGGCAGTGTTCCCAAAGCGCAGGTCGGGGAGGCGTTGGCCGACACGGGGTGTGCTGTTGGTGATCGCGCAAAGGGTCGCGGAGGCAGGCACTGCTGCGGCGGCCCCATGCGCGGGCCGAGATGCTCTGCGGCCGGGCTGGGGCGGCCCCCAGGGCGGCGCCTGCGGGTTTTGCCGCGCGGCTGCGGCGGCGCGGCATCCCCGCGGCGCGACCGCCGCCCAGGGCGGCCCTGCCGCAGCGGCCGCCGCGGCCGCTGGCCCTGGAGCGCAGCCTGGACCGCTGGGGGCGCTGGTGGATCGAGACGCTGCTCGACGCCGACGGCGCGGCCAGCGACTGGCTCGACCACTGCGTCCAGTGCGCGGAGGCGGTCCTCGCCCAGCCCAGGTGCCGGCGTTTCCTCAGGGCGATGGGCAGCACGGCTCGGCAGCTGGCGGAGGCGTGGTGCCGCCGCGCCTGGAGCCGCGGAGTGAAGCTGCGCGGTGCCTACGCCAGGAATCGCTCGGGCCTCACGCTGAGCCAGCGGTGCGTCATCGACAGCATGCGGAGGTGCGAGGTGTACTGCCTCCGCAGCTGGCCGGCGGCGCCCGCGGGCCTGCCGCCCGCGCTGGGCTGGGCTCAGGCGGCGCGCTGCAGGCCGCGGCCTGGGGTGGCGGCGGCGCCTCGCGAAGGCCAGGGCCGCCTCGGCGCGCGGGCGACGTCGCAGGACAACGGCGGCGGCGAGGGCAGCGACGCGGGCGAAGGCGTTGCCTGAGCGCGCCCTGTCGCTGTCCCTCTGCGCGCCCAGCGGCGGCGGCGGCGCGTCGCGCTGGCCGCAGGCCGCAGCCCCCAGCCGCGGCGGCGAGGGAGGCTAGGCGGCGGCCTCCACGGCAGCGGCGCAGCCCACGTCGCGCAGGTCGGGCGGCGTCGCCGCTCAGGCGGCGACGCGGTCGTCGCGTCGTTCGGCCTGGCCATCGACCTCATCTTAGCTCCCTCGAGGCGCTGTGTGCCAGTCAGACGGCACCCTCAGGCTCCTGACCTCCTGACCTCCCCCTCCCCCGCCCCATCCCCCCTCCTCCTCCTCCTCCTCCTCCTCCTCCTCCTCCTCCTCCTCCTCCTCCTCCTCCTCCTCCTCCCCAGATTCCTCCTCCTTCCCCGTGGCCATTTTGGCCCCAGACGGGAACTCCTCCCCGCCCCGACTCCCGAGGCCCAACGTCGAGGCGGAAGGGCAGCCCCTTCCTCAGGCCTGGCTGCCTCGGCGAGCAGCGCGCCGCGGCAGCCTTTTCTGCGGCCAAGGAACCGCCGCCATTGCCGCCGCGTCCTCGCGGGCGCCCGCCTCCTCGCCGCGCCGGCAGCACGGGGCGCGACGCTCCGCCCGCAGGAGCCCGCCGCCGAGATCGCGAAGAGCGCGATGAACGCACGCCGAGGAGCCAGTCGCGAGCCCAGAGGAACTACCTGGTCTGCAGCACGCCGTCATGCGGGGGATGGTCGTGGGCAGATCTCCAGCACTGCCATCGTGGGAAATGCGGCGCCAGTTTTGCAACCTCCCCGGCTCCGACATCAGCCCCGACTACCACCCGCTCCACCTCGGAGGGCCAAGCCGACCGATGGTCTCGCAGCTCAGCATCGTTCGAGGACCCCGCCGCAGACGCCTCGGAAGGCGCCACTGAGTTAGGCCCCGTCTAAGTCTGCATCAAGGCGGGCGCAGGAGGAGCTCAGGGCGGCGAAAGCCGCGGCTCTGGCTTCCGAGTCGCCAGACCAGCAGACGCAGAGCCTCAGCGCCCAGCTCGCAGCCCAGCGCGAGAGGCTGGCGGGAAAACAACGCGATGCAGGAACGGTACATCGAGAAGGTGGAATCCCTCACGACCAAGTGCCTGGAGACCGCCAAGGAGTGCACCGAGATCCAGACGGAGATCCAGCGGCTGGAGACCCAGCTCAACGTGGCGGCGACGGCGACGGTGGCGAAGCACGCCGCCTCGACGCCAGCAGCCGACACCCGCGCGGCCTTCGCCCAGTCAAAGTTCGGAGGCACGGCCTACTCGGCCGAGCTCAAGCAGGAGATCGATATTATCGCGTTGAGAGTAGCGGAGAGACCCGCGCTCCTGGAAACAAAAGTGCCTCGTTTCGATGCGTCTCGGAGGAGGTGGAGGAGGAGGAGGAGGAGGAGGAGGAGGAGGAGGAGGAGGAGGAGGAGGAGGAGGAGGAGGAGTGGAGAGCAGGAGGAGTGGAGTGGAACCGATGACCCATCGACGCCATGGCCGCCAAGCCCAACACAGAGTACAACAATTCGGCTGCTGCTGCCGCCCCCAAGGCGGCCCCGCAGCCAGTGGGCAGGCCCCGCAGCCGGCAGCCGCGGCGGCCACGCCACCCGCGCCAGCGGAGGAGGCCACCGAAACCCCCGCGGGAAAGGAGTCGGACGACACCGAGCTCATGGACGCCCAGGGGCCCCTGGGCTTGGAGGCGGGAGTCAAGCGCATCTCTAGGGGGCCACATGCGAACCCTACCCCTACCCCCCACGATTTCTGAGGGGGAGGGTGGGGGTCACTCCATTGGTGAGCTCCCGAGCGAAGTGAACCCTACCCTCCACCTCAGAAATCGTGGGGGGTAGGGGTAGGGTTCGCATGTGGCCCCCTAATCTCGCAGGCGATCGACTCGGCGACCCAGCTCCAGGTCCGCGGCGCCGCGGGCCCAGCGGCGGCGGGCACCGGCGCGCCGCCGCCGCCGGCGCGGCCGGGAGAAGGTCCCCCATCGCCAGCTGGCGCCGCGGGCCGAGGCGAGCAGGCCGTCGGGTGGGCAATCTCCGACTTGTTTCCATCCGTGGCAGGTGCTGGGGAAGCGTCGAGTCAAGATTTTCGTCGAGTCCGATTTTGAGCCTAGCCGGTTTCAGATCAGATGCTGCCAGGAAACCAGGTTGCGAGGGAACAACGTTCTGGAAGCTGTTCCACGGTGTGCCAAACGGGGCTGGAGCGCCGTGTTCTTGGAGGGGGTCCGTTCTAAAGGTGGGGCTATCATTCAAGGAACCGCCATCCTGGTACGTCAGGGGTTAGATCTTGCGATTGTCAAGACCGGTTTCGAGGCCAATACGCCGTCTGGGAGAGTCGCTGCAGTGGCTCTGGTGGTGCCTGGCCACTCCCCGTTTCTATTGTGTTCTGTCTACTTAGAAGACAAGGTAAGTTTGAACGAATCCAACCTTGCCTTGCTCGCGCGGGTCGCGCAGTGTGCGCAGGAGCACCGCTTACCGCTGGTGGCCGCAGGCGACTTCAACCTTTCCCCCCCAAGCTCCTCCGATCCGATTATTGCGCGCGTTCGGGCACATGTATACTGGCTCCTTCGGAGCCGACCCTCTACACCAAGAAGACTAAGTCCCTCATCGACTATTTCCTAATCTCCAAGCCCTTCCAAGATTATGCGCAGGAGCCCGTGGTCCTCACGCAGTGCCCCCTTCAGCCCCCACAGGCCCGTGAAATTTGACTTGGCCGCGGGGTCGTCTTTCCTAGTTCCCGCGCTGGTCAAGCCCCAGAACCTCCCTACCAAGACCCCTATGGGCCCCTTGAAGCATACGCAAGAATGGGTTTAATCGAGCGCCGCCCTGGACCAGATGGAAGCTTTCCTGGGCCAGCAGTTGGACTTCAGAGAACTGGAAGGCGCCCTAAACGAAACCCACCAGGCGCCCACCGCGGACTTGGTGAACCACATCAGCACGATCACCGCCGCCCCCTCTGAAAAGCCAGCGAGTGAGAGGCCAAGGGCCTCAGATAAAATGGGTGCCAGCGCGGGAAGCCGAAGGGTATCGCAAATGTAGTTGGAGATCTTTCGCTGGGCCTCTCCGCTGGCATAAGAACACGCTGACGGACATGCGCCGAGCCCTAGCTAAGCACGGTTCCAGAACCTAGATTTCCAGAATGCCTCTGTGGATCTCCAGTCCCGCCCGAGCGCGTTCTACGAGAATGCTGGCCTGGGGGCCCTCCTGGGAGTGGTAAAAACTGCGGCCCAAACGGTGCTGCTAGATTACGCGAACGGCAACCTGAATTTCCCCGTGGCCCGAGAAATCTTCGACGCGACTCTCGTCGACGCCGACAAGGGTCTCGACCGAGAAATCCAGCGTGACATAACCACTGAATCCAACAAGTGGACGGACCGCGCAAAGACCAGCATGACTCGCGGGGTGGGATGGGGCCACAAGTGGTCCAAGGACTTATCGGCGGGGATACCTCAGAGAATTTGGAAACCAAGCGAAAGTAGATGGACTGGGCGACCGTCCGAGCTGCTTTTCGACGAAACTGACAGGCTAGCCAGCATCTGGACGGCCGAGCCCCAAGAAAACCCTCAACTAAAGAAAAGACCCGACCCAAAAACTCTTAAAGAGCCCCCCAAGGCACCGCGAGGTCTCGAGGTGATCAGCGTGGGACCCACCTCCGCTGGGCCTCCCAAGAGCCCACGAACGTGGCGACAATTGCGCAGATCGCAGCCCCCAAGACACCGCGAAATCTCGAGGTGGTCCGCGTGGGACCCACCTCCGCTGGGCCTCCCAAGAACCCACGAAAGTGGCGACAATTGCGCAGATCGCAGCCCCCAAGGCACCGCGAAATCTCGAGGTGGTCCGCGTGGGACCCACCTCCGCTGGGCCTCCCAGGAGCCCACGAAAGTGGCGACAATTGCGCAGATCGCAGCCCCCTGGGCACCGCGAAATCTCGAGGTGGTTCGCGTGGGACCCACCTCCGCTGGGCCTCCCAAGAACCCACGACAATGGCGACAATTGCGCAGATCGCAGCCCCCAAGGCGCCGCGAGGCCTCGAGGTGATCCGCGTGGGAGCCACCTCCGCTGGGCCTCCCAAGAGCCCAAGAAAATTGCAACAATTGTGCAGATCGAAGCCCCCAAAGTACCGCGAGGTCTCGAGGTGATCAGCGTGGGACCCACCTCCGCTGGGCCTCCCAAGAGCCAGCGACAAGTGCGACAATTGTGCAGATCGCAGCCCCCAAGGCACCGCAAGGTCTCGAGGTGGTCCGCGTGGGACCCACCTCCGCTGGGCCTCGCAGGAGCCCACGAAAGCGGCGACAATTGCGCAGATCGCAGCCCCCTGGGCACCACGAGGTCTCGAGGTGGTCCGCGTGGGACCCACCTCCGCTGGGCCTCCCAGGAGCCCACGAAAGTGGCGACAATTGCGCAGATCGCAGCCCCCAGGACACCGCGAGGTCTCGAGGTGGTCCGCGTGGGACCCACCTCCGCTGGGCCTCCCAAGAGCCCACGAACGCGGCGACAATTGCGCAGATCGCAGCGTGGGACCCACCTCCGCTGGGCCTCCCAGGAGCCCACGAAAGCGGCGACAATTGCGCAGATCGCAACCCCCAGGGCACCGCGAGGTCTCGAGGTGGTTCGCGTGGGACCCACCTTCGCTGGGCCTCCCAGGAGCCCACGAAAATGGCGACAATTGCGCAGAGCCCCCAAGGCACCGCGAGGTCTCGAGGTGGTCCGCGTGGGACCCACCTCCGCTGGGCCTCCCAGGAGCCCACGAAAGTGGCGACAATTGCGCAGATCGCAGCCCCCAGAGCACCGCGAGGTCTCGAGGTGGTCCGCGTGGGAGCCACCTCCGCTGGGCCTCCCAGGAGCCCACGAAAGCGGCGACAATTGCGCTGATCGCAGCCCCCAGGGCACCGCGAGGTCTCGAGGTGGTCCGCGTGGGACCCACCTCCGCTGGGCCTCCCAGCAGCCCACGAAAGTGGCGACAATTGCGCAGAGCCCCCAGGGCACCGCGAGGTCTCGAGGTGGTCCGCGTGGGACCCACCTCCGCTGGGCCTCCCAGGAGCCCACGAAAGTGGCGACAATTGCGCAGATCGTAGCCCCCAGGGTACCGTACCGCAAGGTCTCGAGGTGGTCCGCGTGGGACCCACCTCCGCTGGGCCTCCCAGGAGCCCACGAAAGTGGCGACAATTGCGCAGATCGCAGCCCCCTGGGCACCGTGAGGTCTCGAGGTGGTCTGCGTGGGACCCACCTCCGCTGGGCCTCCCAGGAACCCACGAAAGCGGCGACAATTGCGCAAATCGCAACCCCCAGGGCACCGCAAGGTCTCGAGGTGGTCCGCGTGGGACCCACCTCCGCTGGGCCTCGCAGGAGCCCACGAAAGCGGCGACAATTGCGCAGATCGCAGCCCCCAGGGCACCGCGAGGTCTCGAGGTGGTCCGCGTGGGAGCCACCTCCGCTGGGCCTCCCAGGACCACGAAAGTGGCGACAATTGCGCAAATCGCAGCCCCCAGGGCACCGCGAGATCTTGAGGTGGTCCGCGTGGGACCCACCTCCGCTGGAACCTCGCAGGAGCCCACGAAAGCGGCGACAATTGCGCAGATCGCAGCCCCCAGGGCACCGCAAGGTCTCGAGGTGGTCCGCGTGGGACCCACCTCCGCTGGGCCTCCCAGGAGCGCACGAACGTGGCGACAATTGCGCAGATCGCAGCCCCCAGGGCACCGCGAGGTCTCGAGGTGGTCCGCGTGGGACCCACCTCCGCTGGGCCTCCCAGGAGCCCACGAAATTGGCGACAATTGCGCAGACCGTAGTCCCCAGGGCACCGCGAGGTCTCGAGGTGGTCCGCGTGGGACCCACCTTCGCTGGGCCTCCCAGGAGCCCACGAAAGTGGCGACAATTGTGCAGACCGCAGCCCCCAGGGCACCGCAAGGTCTCGAGGTGGTCCGCGTGGGACCCACCTCCGCTGGGCCTCCCAAGACCACACGAAAGTGGCGACAATTGCGCAGATCGCAGCCCCCTGGGCACCGCGAGGTCTCGAGGTGGTCCGCGTGGGACCCACCTCCGCAGGGCCTCCCAGGAGCCCACGAAAGTGGCGACAGTTGCGCAGATCGCAGCCCGACGGCACGAAAAAAGCACAGGAGACAGGAGAGGAGGAGGGGAGGAGGGGGGAGGAGAAGAAGGAGGCCGGGGCGACCACACTGCTCTATTCAAAACGAATACCCAACCATAGGAGGGTTGGGAATCAAGACGGAAATGTTTCGCCTTTTTCGGCCTCTGGAGGCCCTCGCCAGGCCCCGGGACCGTCCAAAAACGACTCAGGATGAAAACCAGTCCCAGGAAGGGGTCCAGACCTCTGGGGGTCGGCGTTGCGAACGACATCGGCGGTCCAGGACGGGGACTCCACTGACGGGCACTTTCGCCAGTGACCCGGCGAACCCAACCCTCCCCGATGTGGGCAAGGCCGCCAATGCCAGAAAGAAGGGCCCTCAAGTGGCAACTTTCGGCAACTTTCCACAATACCTGTTGGGAAGTACCCGTTACGGTGCCGTTGACCCCTCTGCGGCCTCTCCGCCGGTGGCAAGAGAGAGAGAGAGAGAGAGAGAGAGAGAGCGACGGATGCACCACTCGGCGGCGAGCGAGGGGAACTGTGAGGTTCGAACTTCGAGGCTCGAGGTTCGAGGCGGTTTTTCCTCGTGTTCGGCCTGTGGGGCCGTTTTCGGGCCCTTGGAGCCCCGGTCCGCGATCTAGGGTGAAAAACCGAATCGGCTGGACCCCAGGAGGGGTCGTAGGACCGATGCTGACCTTTGGCGGCGCGCCCAGCAGGGAGGAAATGAGAAGGCGAAGGCCGTCTCAGAAGGCGGCGTGACTTCTCAAGAGCCCTCGCGCCTTCTGAGGAGTGTTTTATGTCCCTGGGGAAGGCTTAGAACACATCTCAGAAACCCGGGGGGCTTCCGAACCTTCCGAAAAGGCCCGCCCCCTTCTCACTTCCCCCCCGGCTCGCCGCCGAACCACGGGCACCTGGCGCACTATGTTTTTTGTTCCGTTGTCCGGCCCTTGCTGAAAGCGAGCATCTTGCTACACAGTCAGACCAGTGTCACTGGGCCATTTGCTTCGAAGACGTCCACGATAGTGCACCACAGCCGAGGCATTAACAGAACGCGAAGCGAAAGACGAAAACACGTTCCTGACCATGGCTGCTCTCGCCCACGAACAGGTTATCCGACCTACTTCTAAGGAACGGCCCACAAACCCGAACACTTCCTGAGCCCAGAGTAGTCCTCATGTCAGCGCCTTGACTGCACGCCACGGGCACCCTGGTGCACTATCCAGCCTGCCCCATCAGCCGAAGGGGGTGGCCTCGTAGACGGTGACTTTCTGGGCGCGTGAGATCAGGAGTTAGCCACGGTCTGATTATTGTCCCACTCCTCCTCGTGATCAGTTTCTCTTCTCCCTTCCCTCGTCAGCATCCCTCACCACCCTCCCAGCTGGAAAGGGAAAGGGCCCAACTTCCCCCAACTGCACAAGAGCGCCTGGCTTCGCGCTCCAGGCTGCGCGAAGCGCGAATAGTTTTGCACTCTCGCGCCGCCCCCCAGGGGAGAAAAATGGATGAGGAGGAATTCGGAGCCGAACCGGTAAGCGCGAATAACTTCGCGCCCTCGAGGGCGCCCTCGTCGACAACGCCAACATCGTCGTCGCTGTCTGGTGCCGCTGTCAGGTGGCGCCGTCTAAAACCTGATGTGGGCAGGAGCGCGGCGTTTGTTGCTGAAGGCGCAGGGACCTGCTGGGGTGTCACACGCGCCCAAGTTTTGGTCCCATCGACCCTATGGTCGGGTCGAGGTTTGAGATCGAAATCGGTTCGGGGAGGTTTTCCTTTTGTTATTCGTGTTTGTTGGATGCTCTTGTGCATCCTGGGGGAGGGTACTCTCGAAGGTTCTTCGGTTTGGCCGGCGGGGGGTCTCATGTTCTTGAAGAGTGTTTTTGTCCGCCCTAGGTCCTAACACGAATGGCTCAGCATATCGAACCTCAAACACGACCCCGACTGACAGGGTTGTCGAACGTGGTTCCAATGGCACCCCAGGAGGACAAAAAATTCGCCTCCAAGATGGCCGACTGCAGTTAATTACGTAAGGGGTGGCTGCCTCCCACATGCTTCAAAATTCCGCGAGATGGCCATGACGTGGACCCTGAGTTTCTAGAGGACGCCGCCGGGATACCAATCATGGAGGCAGCTCGGACGAAACTCTTCAGTGAGCTGGACGTCTCGCCCTTTCGGCTCCCAGCGGGCCTTCTTGACAGCAAGACGGTACCCAAAGGACTCCCAAACAGTTTTTTGGTTTGCGGGGCGAGAGCGGACCTTTTCCGGTAAAAGCTAGGCGGGCTACGCGCAGCTCTAATTGGTGAGACAGGACACAGGCGGGCGGGGCTTCAGGCGGCCGGAGGGCGGGTTGGGGCGCAGGCGGTGCCGAGGAGCTTGCACAGGAAAAATAACGCCTTGGACAGGAGCCTGAGGCGAAGATCCGGAGGGTGAGCGGTGTGGTGTTGCCGTCAACGGCGCTCCGTAAACACCATCCTCAAGTGCTGCATAGGAGGACGTTGTACACTACCAGGTCGACGTCCAGGGGGGAGACGTCGACCATGAAGGCGAGGAACAACGTGGTGCCACCGGATGGTGAGGAGGGGGCCCAGGAGAAGAGGAGGACCACGAAGGCGATGTGCAGCGTTGTGCCACCGGGTGGTCGGAAACGGCCTGGCATGGTAGCCCAATCCACGTCCAGGAAACACCCAGCAAGAGGTGCGGCCAGAGACAGGGCCGTCCGTGTCCGAAAACGAAAAAAAGTCCCAAACAGGCCACCCGAAAAAACTGACACATTGAACTCCATAAAGAGCCGGCTTAAGCAAGCGTGTTGGTCGAATGTTTTCAGCACGGCCCTAAGAAGACCTGGGTCATGTTGCTCAACCCCTGGAGGCATCAGGCGCCCTTAGATGCTGCAGACAGCCCCCCTGAGAACCCCCAAAGGCGGTCTCACAGACCCCTTCAGATGCCTGCCCGCTCGCCCGAGATGCCCCAAAAAGGCCCGACAAGACCTCAGAATGATCCTGTGGAACCCTACGTGTCCGAAGATGGCTTCAACATGGCTCCAACACGGCCCCCACACCCGAAAAAAAGTAGAAAGGATGAGAATGGAGAGAAGGTCGAAGAGAGGAAACAGGGCGGCGAAATGGAGGAAGGATCCTCCTCCTCATCTGTCTCCTCCTCCTCCTCCTTCTCCTCCTCCTGTTCCTCCTCCTCCTCCTCATATCCCTCCTCCTCCTCCTCCTCCTCCTCCTCCTCGTCTTCCTCCTCCTCCTCCCCATTTCTGGAGGGGTGGTCCTCCTCCTCCTCCTCCTCCTCCTCCTCCTCCTCCTCCACCTCCACCTCCACCTCCACCTCCTCCTCCTCCTCCTCCTCCTCCTCCTCCTCCTCCTCCTCCTCCTCCTCCTCCTCCCACGCCTCCTGAAGGACGAGGCCTTCGAACAGCGAGGCGAGAAGACAGGCGCCTTCGTCGTCCTCGACGCTCCGGCGCCGCCTGTCGGCAGCCTGGCCGCGGCGGAGGAGAGCGGGTCCTCAGAAGGAGCACCAAGGCGGAGGGGAAGGAGGGGGGGATGAGGGAAAAGAGAGATGAGGTGGTTGAGGGAGGGGGATGGGAAGGAGGGAGGGGGGGAGGGGGGGAAGGAGGGAGGTGGAGGACGCGGAGGAATGGGGGCAGAGAGAAAGGGAATTATGCATGCTGCGGTGGTGGTAAAGGATGCATTTTTTTTCCTCTCGCGTAGAGAATAATGCGGCTACAATGCGGGCGCGGGAGCGCTACAGGCTCCCGTACCCCAGCGCCAAACGGCAGCGGAAGAGGGATACAGGAAAGGTAGGCTGAGCGCAAGGCTAGATCGGAGACATACCGCTCGAGTCTGCGCAAGCGAGTCTACCTGTGCTCCGTCGACCACGGCACTCAAGCCTTCCTGCAACCAACGAGGCCTCATCTAACAGTTGCAGCGAAGGGACTGGGTTCGCCAGTTTCGGCTGATGACGTGGGGGTCGGACTTCATTCCACCCCCGAAGCAAATTGGCGTCCCCACGGCGCCAACCTCAAACAGCTTTTACAGTGCCCGTAGAAGCGGGGGAAGTCCTTCCGAACCCACAAACGGCCCTTGTTTCAACGTCTTGACCGTACCGATGTCTCAGACGGCCCTCCGCTGACTGTCATTGAATGCTCGGGGATCTACTGGCCCAGATCAACTAGGGCTCCCAACTTCGCGCTTCGCGCTGAGCGAAGCGCGAATAACTTCGCGCTCTCGCGCCGCCCTCCCAAAAGGAGAATAGGAGGACGAGGAGGAGGGGGAGAAGGAACGAGGACCGCGAAGCGCGAAGCGCGAATAACTTCGCGCCCTCGAGGGAGCCCTTGGATCAATCCATACCCGGGTCATTCCGGCGTGCAGGATCCTGCAGCCCGCAGGACCCTGCACCCAAGCCCAGGTCGGTGCACCCCTGGCCCTACAGGATCCCGCAAGATCCGGCGCTCTGACTGGACCCCGTTTGCGAGGGAATGGACGTCCGAGCGATGGCCAGTCATGGGGGGGCGACAAAGGGGGGGGGGCAGCGAGGGCTGTCGCAAAGGTGCCCCCTTCAGGGCCCCTGAAGGGGCCCTTTCGGGCCGAGACGGGGGGCTTTGGGGGCTGAGAAGGACCCCTTCCTCCCTCCCCCCATCACGTATCGCCGAGAACAAATGCACACGTCCGAGCGATGCCAAGATCTCGCGCCCTCCGAGGCGCGCGGCCTCGCTGCGCTCCGGCGCCGCGGGTGCCGCCCAGCCCTCAGGGGTGCCGCTCTCCGCGCGGAGGAGGAGGAGGAGGAGCCGGCCCGCGCGGTTTCTGCCCGCTCGTCGGTGGGGGCCACCTCCACGGCCTCGGGCGCTGCTGCGGGGGTCCCTGGCCCCAGGTGCCCCCTGGACTCTGGGGCAGGGCTGGACCTAAACGTTGTTTTTCGTGTTGTTTTCGTGCTGTTGTTCCTTTTGCTCTACCTGTTTTTCTGTGGTTTTTGTTTTGCTCTACCTGTTTGCCTGTACCACCCGCCAAAACGAGAACAAAACACAGCCGAAATCCAGCAGTAAAGCGTTCAGGTCCAACCCTGCTCTGGGGGTGGCCCAAAGACCTTCGTGGGCCCCGGAAACGGCAGGCACGTTCTGTTCCCCGTTTCCGAAGCAATGCCCTTTGAAAGCGGGCACGGGAGCAAAAAACAGCAACCGGAAACGGTGAAACAACTGTTCAAGAGCTGGAGCCGGAAACGGAACCGCCAAAAAAACAGCGACCGACCAACAAAAAAAACGGGACCGGACCTGGCAGACCACGGCGAAACAGAACCGGTAATAAAGCGGCCCTGTCGTTTCCAAGGCCGACTGAGGCCCAGACGGCCTCCAGAGCACCCCGCACGAGGCAGGGCCTCCAGAACGGAGCGAGAAGCTGGGGCTCTTAGGGCCAGGGGCACTTCTAGCAACACCCGAGCGGCGGCAGAGATCGTGGACCATCAATTTGTTGCTGGCCAGGTTAGGCCGCCAGACGAAGCCAGGACAAGGACAGACTCGGGTGAGGACAACTCAGAGATCAGGCGGCTCTGGGGAATGTATCGGGTGCCGCGGCCTTCTCAGAGCGTTCCGGAACGCTCTGAAAGCGTTCTGGAAAGCTATGGCTATGGAATGGATTTATCATCGTCCTAGCCCCGTTCGCAGCCAGCACCTGCTGAAGCTCTTCGTGATGCTGCTCGCGATTTTCCAGTCGTTGTTTCGCGTCGTGCTGCTGAGTGTCTGGTGGCAGTCGGTGATCGCCAAGGTGATGCACATGCTGCTCGCCTTGCCCGTCGGGGGCGACAAGGGGAAACAGTCCGCCTCTGGCAGGCGGTTCAAGATATTTTGGTGCCTCATCGGTATCCTTGGGATGCCAGTGCTGATCCCTGGTTGCAGGCGGCCGCGCCTGTTGCACGTCGCGGTGTTGTTGTTCGGCCTTCTCCATGTCGTACTTCTTTTGCGCCTACCTCTGCTCCTGCAACGGCTGCCGGTTCTTGCAAGGGCAAGGGCATGAACAAAGACAAGGGCAGTCACAGTGAGCGAGCTGGCCGTCGGCTCACCTGATCACTGGAAGGGCAAAGATGTTCCTCCAAGGCTAGGGTCGTCGTCGTCGTCGTCGTTCGCGTCGCTGCGTTCGTTCGTCCGCCGTCGTGGTCGTCGCTGTTGTGTCGTTCGTCGTCCTCGCGGCCAGCGCGATGGACACCGTACAACTTCCAGTGGAACACGCAATGGTGAACATGAGGGATGAAAAAAAAGACGCCCCTACCCTGGGTTACAAGTGCGTGGTCTGCAAACCTCCTGGGAGCTCCCAAAGGCCAGAGACCGGCCAGGACGCCGCGCGACAAGCGGTATACACAGGGTTTACCCTGTCAGCCCACAGGAGGTTCAGCGCACAGCGCCTCGTAAACCAGGGCAAGGGCGATGTTTAAAGCCCTTGAGACCAACCTGGTGGACGACCTCGAGGGCTACAAGAGCGAGATCGAGTCCCTGCGCCAGTCCGACAAGAGCAAGCTGGCCACGTCCGGCCCGCTCACGGCGTCGCTCGCAGTCGTCATGATCGAGACCTGGGCGACGGCGGACGTGGGCGGGGTTCTTCGAGGCACACTCAATGAGTGGCTAGTGAAGGTGCAGCCCGCCGAAGGCGAGGCGACGATCACGAAGAGCGACATCGAGGACAGCGTCGCCTTCCTCCGCGCCGAGAGCTGCCAGAACCGCAAGTTCGTGAAACTGCAGATATCCGCCGACCCCTTGTGGGTCTCTAGGCGTGTGAGAATCACCACCCCATAATCCCCCCCCAAGGACACCAAACCAGCAATTCGACCCCCCCCTGGCCCGGCCCGACCCCGAACTGAACGCGCCATGGGGGAGCGGAAGGCTCCAAAACGGGTCAAGGAGGCACCAAAACGCTCCCTAGACGGTCCCAGACGGCCACGAGTCGCCGAAATATCGCTCCTTGACGCCCACGATGGCCTCCAGACGGCCTCCGAAGCTGCCAAGGCGCCCCAAAAGGCCCCCAAGATGCACCCAAAGAGGATCCCAAGAAACAAAAATCGCCCCATCCCCTCGGACAACAAAAACACCATGTTTCGCATACTCGCCCGTTCGGCTTTCACAACTTCCAAGACGGGCAAAGAAATCTTCAATATCGCCCCCAAGACGCCCCCAGCCTGCCCCAAGAACACCCCAAGAGGCCCTGAGGGACCCCAAGAGAGCCTCAAAGGCCTCCAAGAAACCCCCAGGAAGCCCCCAAGAGGCCCCAAAACTTGGCCCAAGATGCCTCGAGGCGGTCGGATATGGCCAGCAGACAGGCCAAGATGCCACCGAAAGGCCACAAAAGAGCACCAAGAGGTACGAGCCTCGTGAAATGCAGTCCTGGAGGCGCGATAGTTTATACAGGGGTCGGCGGATGTGGCGCAAGTCATTAAAATCGATTAACAACTTCAGCCTTCGCAGCGCGATCTTGGCCTCGTTCCGCGCTGAGGGAGTCAGCAGGTGATGATATGAGTGGCGCCTTCAGGATGGCTCGAGGAGGCGCTCGAGACGTGGGTGGACACGCGGCAGCAGCAGAAGGGTGGCTGAACCGCCCTATTAGATTCGCGCGTGGCCACTCTCTGCTCCCTCCCAGCTCTAAGGCTTGCACGGTGCTATCAGGCTCGACCGTGGACATCCGAATATCCCTTTTGCCCTGAAGCCTGCCATGCGCGCTTGCTCCTCCCTCCTCCCCTGCCAGCGCAGGCGCTCAGCAGCGCCTCTTTTCCGCTCGCCTTCCTTCTCCAGCCAACCGAACAAATGATGATCCCAACGAGCCAGAGCAGCCGTTCGATAACCAGCTACTCGACAACGAAGAGGATGCAGCAAGAGAATGCTCAGGATCTCCTTGGTCTAGCTGACGGTAAGGGATGGCAGTGCAGGCAGTCGCTCGTCGAAGCCCCATGTCCTGCGATGCGCGCTCCGACAGGCGAGCAAGGGCCGCGGTGCCCTGCGACGTGACATGCTCCTGCTGTAGAACACCTGCACACGCTCGTCAGACTCTGCAGCGTGCTGTTTTGGGCCCAGGCGCGAGGGCTGCCTGGAACGGTCGGCAGTGGGCGGGCGGCTCGCAGGCGGCGCGGAGGGGTTGAAATGGGCCGTCGCATAGGGGGAGGAGGAGGAGGAGGAGGAGGAGGAGGAGGAGGAGGAGGGGGAGGAGGAGGAGGAGGAGGAGGACGAGGATGAGGAGGAGGAGGAGGAGGAGGAGGAGGAGGCGTGAAGTCGATGGATACTGATGAAATGTCGTGCGTATTCGTCGCCGTCGTCGTCGGTGGCCTCCTTCTCCTCTGCCTCGACCTCGTGCCCCTACGCGGGCGCGCGCGCGAGGCCAACCCAGAGTCCTAGAGTACCCTCCTTATGTTTCTGGTCCCTGTCCTTGTCTTCCTCTTCCTCCGTCTACTCGTTTCCTTGTCCTCCTGAATCGTATCCTCCTCCTCCTCCGTTGCCCTTATCTTCCTGGTTAAAACAAATGTCGGCGGAAGGTTGTCGTAGCAGGATCGGAGTAGGAGGGTGACACTGCTCAGCAAGACGTGCTGCAGAATAGCTACATTGCTTGACTGGTGCAGCAAAACTCTATACCGCACGCCTCTGCTCGTCATCCGCGTCGCCCTCCTCCCAATCCTACTTATCCCCCATTGTCATCATCCTCCCATTCTCGCTTCTGCTCGTATCAATCCTCCCGGTGTCCTCCTCCTCCTCCTCCTTCGAACTCCGACGACGCATTCGACGACGCCTCCGACCACAACGACGCGGGGCGGTCAAGCCGGCCTCGGGTCCAGCTCGCCGCGGGGCCAGGCGCGGGGCGGCTGTCTTGCCAATGGTGGACCGCACGAAGCCCCACTGCTCCTGCTGATGGGCGTGACAATCCTCCTCTTGCGCCCCGGTCCTCCTCATTCTCCTCCTTGCCCTTTTCCCCTCGGCTCCCTCCACACGTGACTCCGCCGCTTCATCCTTCTGCAGCCACTCCTCCTCAGACACACAAGAATGTTGAGACGAACGTCGCCCACGTTGCATTGCTTTTTACAGTTCGGGTGGAAGAGCCCCGATGTGGGTGCCATCGGCCATCCAGGTGGCCGAGCGGGAGCGTATACCAATGGAGAATGGAGACTGGAGGATAAAGAGGAGGAAGAAGAGGAGGAGGAGGAGGGGGAGGACGACAAGCTAGGTGCGCTCGCGTCATATCTGACGTCCTACCCCTCCCTCCCATCCCTTACCATGGCGCTGATTTTCTCTATCCGCGGACGCGTGTCGTAGCGGACCTGTGGCTCCGCGCGCGCGTGCGTAACTAGTGGGTGGTGGTGCGCGTGCGTGCGTGCGTGCGTGTGTGCGTGGTTGTGTGGTGGTGGTGGTGGTGGTGGTGGTGGTGGTGGTGGTGGTGGTGGTGGTGCTGCTGGTGTGTGGTGGTGGTGGGTGCTGGTGCTGGTGCTGGTGGTGTGGTGGTGGTGGTGGTGGTGGTGGTGGTGGTGGTGGTGGTGGTGGTGGTGGTGGGGTGGTGGTGGTGGTGGTGGTGGTGGTGGTGCGGCGCGGTGGTGGCGGGCGGATGGGCGCGCGAGAAAGAGGCCCGCGCTGGGGCGAGAACGCCATCCTGAACGACGGAGGCCAAACACCGATCCGAAAATGAGGCCCACGCTGGAGCGGGAGCACGATTCGGAACGATTCGGGAGCAGAAATGAGGCCGGCGCCTCAGCGAGAGCAGCATTTTAGAAAAAAACGCAAGCGAAAACCCAACTCCGGGGAATCCTGTGTGTAAAAAAACAGTACGCGGGGGGGTGCCGAATATCTTCCGGACGCCATCAGGGAAAGTGGGAGAGTATTTTCATATTGTGTAATTGTGGAGGAGGAGGAGGAAGATGGGGAGGAGGAGGAGGAGGAGGAGGAGGAGGAGGAGGAGGAGGAGGAGGAGGAGGCGGAGGAAAGTAGATGGAGGGGGGAATGTCTCTTAGAAGCCACCGTCCTCTGTCCTGCTCAGCCTCGCCCTGGCCCTGCTCCTGCTCCTGCCACCGCCGGACTGCTCGTGCACCTGCTGTTGCCAGTGCTCGTGGTCCTGCCCCATCCGTTGCCACCCCCTCCCTCCTGACCTCGCTCCCACGCTGCCATACAGTCAACCCGCAGAATAAGGATGCGCGGTAAGGATGCAAGGGCGTTGGAGGGCCGCGTCCATGTTTTTTCGAACGAGGTTGGCCAGCGAAAGTGACCAAGGATGGGCCGAAGGGACAAGGATGCAAGGATATTGCCTTGGAAAGGTTGCTCATCCTGACTATGCGGGTTGACTGTACATCCTCTGACCTTCTTCCAGGATGGCCATGACGGCGAGCGAGAACGTGCCCTCGTGGAACATAAGCAGCGCCACCACGGCGCACCCATCACGACCATCGCTACCACTGACCGGCGTTGCAAGCAGGATGACCCAAGTCAGCAACATCACACTCAAAATAATCATGCTCTTGGTGCTGGTGGGGCCGATCACGGCTGTGATGAAACTCATCTACCTCGTCTTCGCCAACCACAGTCATTACCATCACCGTCCGCCGCCTCCGTCTCCTCATCGGCATCCACCGCCTAATCAATTAGCAGCAAGACATTCCTACGCACATTTCCTCCACTTGTATCCCCTCGCACTTCTCGTACTACGACGGCTGCCCCATCTCAAATGTGTGTTGCTACTGCTGCTGCTGCTGCTGCTGCTGTTGCTGCTGCTGCTCCAACCCCCGTCCGTCGTCTGCACCTGCGCCTCCCACTCTTGCTCCTGCGCCTGCCCCTTTTCTTGCGGAATGGCGGTTGGGGAGGGCAGGAGAGGGCCTCTGCCGCGTCGACTTCGACCGAGCCCCACAGCCTACTTTCGAGCGTCTCGGGGACATCGGTTGTACAGAGGAGGCCAGTCCACAAGGAACCTTCCACGAGAAACCCAACCCTGAGACACCAGGACGTCCATTGATTCTGAATGTGGGAACATCACGCTTTCCATCGTAAAACCGTCACAACCCGAGAAACCCAGAGCACCCGTGAGGCAAGCAGGGCATTTCTTGGCATGGGTCTCCACTCTAACCCATCCATGAAAGTGCATCGCGGGGAACCCGCATACTGTTTATTTGCTCGGTGAAACGACGCCGAAATGGTTGCGGTGGTGCCATGCGAACGCAGCCACTGGGACCTTCGTCGGAGCTTCCCATGAAGCCGCGAAACTTGTGAGAGGTGCGCGGGTATGGTTCACATGCGGAGGGCACAGGCAAGGATGTGTGGAAGGAAAGAGGAGAGGAGGATGAGGAGGAAACACGGGGCGATGCGTATTCAAAACGAGGACCCAGCATCACATAATGGTTGGGACGTGTTGTGCTCAAGGTCGTTGCACCCGAGCCTAACTTTTGAACGTTCGACGTGCACCCTTGCAGCTGGGAATTACACACGTTATGCAAGATTCCGCGTACGACCCCAGTGACCTCTGCAGCCCCCCTGGCCAAAGCAAGACCCGAAGACTGTACGGCAGGTCCGTGTCGTGCCGACTTCGGCGTTGGTTTTTGACACCGCAGGGATCGTTCAACTTTGAACGATCGGCCGCTGCCGCAACGTCCGATCGTTCAACATCGATCGATTCTGGGTCGCCGGCGGTGTTCAACCTTGAACGCCCGCGCTGGGGTCGCCGCGAGTCGACACGACACAAACCTACCGTAACATTTGTGGCGCGAATTCGTACGACAAGCTGTGCCCGCTCGGCGTGCTGTCATCCTGGCTCGAAGCTGCTCTGCAAATCCAGCTCGGGCTCTTTTGACACTCGGCAGCCCCATGCGTATTAACCTTCGGAGCACCGACGTCCCCCCGCTCCCCCGCTCCTTGCTGCGCACCCCCCTTGATCCTACCAAGTCTCCCCTATCTATCCCTCCCCCATCCCCCTCTCTCCTCCCCACTCCTCATACTCCGCTGGCAAAACGAAACGAGAGTACCAATACCGCTATTCCCCGGACCTCTCGCGGGATGCGCTCTGACCAGAATTCCGAGGCGAATCCATCAGGGCCTCCCAAGAAGCCCATCAAGACGAAGACGGGGGGGGGGCGGTCTGGGCACCTCGCTTCCTCATCTGACCCTCCCCCATCCTCCTCCTCTCTCCCTCCTGCTCTCCCCCTCCCCCCTCCCCCTCCTCTCCCCATCTGATCCTCCCCCTCCTCCCCCCCCTCCCCCTCCTCCCACCCTCAGGAGAAAGGTGACGGCAACACAGACGGCGGCCGCCCGCCTTGCTCCCTGGGCGGCCTCGCCCCTTGGAGGCCTTGCTGCCGACCATCGCCAGCCTGGCGCGGACGCGCGGGAGTCGCACGGCGGGGAGGCTTCTCCGCCGATTCCTCCTCCTCGTCCTCCTCCTCCTCCTCCTCCTCCTCCTCCCCCTCCTCCTCTCCTCTTCCTCCTCTTCCTCCTCCTCCTCCTCCTCCGCCTCTTCCTCCTCTCCTCCTCCTCCCACCTCCTCCTCCTCCTCCTCCTCCTCCTCCTCCTCCTCCCTCCTGCTCATCATTATCATCATCATCATCCTCCTCTCATCATCATCAGCATCATCAGCATCAGCATCATCAGCATCAGCATCATCAGCATCAGCATCAGCATCATCATCATCATCATCATCATCATCATCATCATCATCATCATCATCATCATCATCATCATCACCATCATCATCATCATCATCACCATCATCATCATCATCCATCCTCATCCTCATCCTCATCCTCATCCTCATCCTCATCCTCATCCTCATCCTCCTCATCTTCATCTTCATCATCATCATCCTCATCCTCCTCCTCATCATCATCAGCAGCAATATCCTCCTCCTCCTCCTCCTCCTCATCCTCATCATCACCATCATCATCATCATCATCATCATCATCATCATCATCATCATCATCATCATCATCATCACCATCATCAATATCCGCATTCATGTCGTCCTTCCCATTCTCGTCCTCCATCTCCTCCCTCCTCGTCCTCCGTCTTCTTTCCCTGCCTCCTCGAAGTCATTATCTTATTCACAAGAGCGGCGTGGCAGCCGACGTAAAATTCCACGGCCCGTTTGGTCCACCACGGCGGCAGACAGGCACAGGCCCGTATGGCCGCGACCACTGCTGCCCGAGAAGCATGCCTGACGCCAGACACTGGCCGGGCCCGGCGTGGACCCAGGATCGACGGATGCGCCGCCCCAGTCCAGCCAGCGGGAGGGCGGCCGTGGACGCGGATCCCATTTCCAAGACTGGAACGGCGTGCTCTTTCGCAATGGGCGAGCACCCGTGGTCGACGTAGCATGCCCGCTCGGGGAGCACCATCTCCACCCCTCTCGTTCCTCCACGAACTTCTGCTCCTGCTCCTCCTCATTATCCTCTTCCGCCGCCGCCTCCGCCTCCGCGTCCGCCTCCTCCACCCGTTTCTCCTCCTCCTTTTCTTATTCCATGTCCTTTTCCTCCTCCTCCTCCTCCTTCTTCTCATCCTCGTCCCAGCACTTCTCAGTCCCATGCCCCTCCTTCCCTTACCCCTCCTTCCCCCTCCTCCCTCCTCCGCCTGCCTCCTCCCGCTTCTTCGTCGTAATGCGCCTTCTGCTCCCGATCCCGCATTCCTCTTCTTCCGATTCCCGCCACACCTCAGCATCCACCCCCCCTTCTGGAGGAGGAGAAGGAGGGGGCGAGGGGAGGAAAGAAGGGGGGGATGGAAAGGGGGAGGGGGGAGGGGGAAGGGATGAGGAATGGGGAGGGGGGGGGGGAGGAGAAGAGGAGGGGGGGGGGAGGAGGGGGGGGGGGGGCGAGGAGCGAACGAGGCACAGGGGGAGGGAGGGGGGACCCCCATTCAACCTTCCTCCCTGTTCCCCCCGAAACCTCGCCACGCCTCGCTGCGCCCTCCCCGACGCCCGCCCGGCGACGCGGACGCACAAAGCGCAGCCCCGCTTCTTAGAAGGCTGCTTCTTAGAAGGCTGCTGTCGCTCTCCGCCAGATGGACAAGATACAGGCAGGTGGCCCACCGCATCGAGATGCAGGCCCGCGCTTTCATCGCTACCACATGACTCCTCAAAACTGCTGGATTGGAAGAGGAATGTGAGAGAGCTGCCTGAATTGCTTGGTCGGCGAAACGGCAGCTTAAACTGGCTGCTGAGGAGGAGGAGGAGGAGGAGGAGGAGGAGGAGGAAGAGGAGGAGGAGGAGGAGGAGGAGGTAGGCGCGCACTGGTGGAAACAGGCTGCTACTTAGAAGGTGCAGGCAGTACATCTACAGACAAGGCCCGTGCTCTCCAAGAAGCAGGGGTGCTTCGAAGATGCCTTCACCCCTCCACCTGCCCCCCTCTGCGCGCGGCTGGCACTCATCCCCTCCCTAAGACGAAGGCAGGACGAGGACAAATTCGGATGAGGGTGAATCGAGGATCCCTGAGACCTGGCGGCTCTGGAGATGTATCGGGCAACCGCGCGCACGGCAACCGCGCCCAGCCCAGAGGGGGAAATGAGAAGGGGAAGGCCTTCTCAGAAGGCTCGGAAATTCTCCAGCCTTTTGAGAAGTTCTCTAAGCCTTCCGCAAAGACACTGGCAACTTCTTCGAAGGCGCGAGGGCTTCTCAGAGACCCCGCCGCCTTCTGAGAAGGCCTTCCCCTTCTCACGTCCTCCCTCGCTCGCCGCCGACATATCCAGGTTTATGCGATAAATCCACCACGGTGCTAACGAAGCACGCTGTGTACCGACCCCTTCGAGCACCGCCCGCAAGGCCGTCACACACGACACGTCTCGTCTCCGTTTGGTGCGGAGGTCTCATGGGGCATCACAGGGCCGGCCTGGGGCCATCTGGGGCTTCTGTGGGGCAATCTCAGGGCTTTCCTGGGGCCCTCTTGGGCCATCTTGAGGCTCGAATGTCGGTCTAAATCGGTCCCCCGACCCCGCCCGGGGTCCATCCGACGTGGCTTTTCACCCCCGATCGCGTTTCGGGGGCCCCTGGGCCCGAAAAATTCCCCCAGGGGCCGACAGCGATGAAAAAACGCCCCGAACCTCGAACCTCGAACCTCGAACTCCCTCCCGCGCTCGCCGCCGATGCGCGCCAATGCCCCCCGTGGCCAGCGCACCAGCAGAACCCCCCGACGGCGGCCCCTCTGGCGCGGGGCCTTGAGCAGGGACCGACCGTCCCGGCATCCCTCTTGGCCTACCACGACACGTTCTTAGAACCCCAGAGAGTTCCAATGACAAAAACAGTTTCTTACAACAGAAGCCCGATGTGCTAAAACGAGGCAGCCCCAGCCAGAAATGTTATGAGAACATTCGTGCGAACCACAAGGGATTATCAGAGCATTCTTTGGTAGGGGGAAAACAAGCCCCCCTCGCTTTTGACCACCCTCGCTTCCAAGAGATACCAAACGATGCCAAATTGCAGCCTGTACTGGTCAGGCCGTTTGACGAGGAGGCGCGTGGTATGGCTTGGTTTTGCCTGGAAGCGAAAGCGGGGTAGGTAATTCACGCTCTGATTTGGTGGGCCTAATAGCGAGACAGGACGCTTCGCCACTGCTTGGGGGCCGCGGAGCGGCGTCGCCTCCCCCCCGCGCCGCGCGCGGGGCGCGCCCGCCCCGCGCGCCGCGGCAGCGCGGGCTCGAGGAGCGCAGCGCTGGAGCGACCACCGAGGCTCGTGGCAGGACGGCGGGGAAGGGCGGAGGGGGAGGTCCTCTTCCCTCCTCCCTCCTCCTCCCTCCTCCTCCTCCTCCTCCTCCTCCTCCTCCTCGTCCTCCTCCTCCTCCCTCCTCCTCCTCTCATCCTCCTCCTCCTCCTCCTCCTCCTCCTCCTCCTCCTCCTCCTCCTCCTCCTCCTCCTCTCTCTTACATCTGGTAGTGGTGGTGGAAAAGATCGGCCCATCAGCTCGAGCTCCTGCGTCCTGCTCGTCGCCGTCACCCTACAGCCAGCCCGTATCATGAGGACGCACGACGTGGACGCGAGGGCCTTGGGAAGCCATGCCGACACTTTGCGAGCGGGGCGCGGCCAGCGAAAGCGGCCAAGGATGGACCGAGGAGGCCAGACACCCAACGTGTTGCGAGAATCCGGGCGCGGGTTTTTCCGTGTCTTCGGGCCGCAGGCGCCTTCGCCGGGCCTGAGGGCCGTCAAACAACGCTTCAGGACAGGCTTCGGAAAAAAAAGCGAAAGCGGCCAGCGAAAGCGGCCAAGGATGCAAGGGGTACCCTTGGGAAATTTGCGCATCCTTGCTATCCGGGTTGGTTGTGATCCTGGCCCTGCCCAGGCCTCCACAGCTGCCCCTCCTCACTCGTCCTCCTCCTGCCTCCTCTGCCTAAGGCTTCCTCCCCTCTCATCCTCCCTCTGTTTCGTTTGCTCCTCCTTCTTCTCTTCCTCCTCCTGCCTCCTCCTCCTCCTCCTCCTCCTCCTCCTCCTCCCTCCTCCTCCTCCTGTCTCCTCCTCCTCCTCCTCCCTCCTCCTCCTCCTCCTCCTCCTCCCGCTACTCCCTCATTGTTGTCGTCGTCCCTATCGTCGACATCATCCTGCCTCTTGAGCCTCGTCCTACTACTGCTCATCATCATCATCATCATCATCATCATCATCATCATCATCATCATCATCATCATCATCATCATCATCATCAGCATCATCATCATCATCATCAGCATCAGCATCAGCATCAGCGTCAGCATCAGCATCATCCTCATCCTCATCCTCATCATCATAATCATCAGCATCATCACATTCATCATCATCATCATCATCATCATCATCATCATCATCATCATCATCATCATCATCATCATCATCGCATTCATCATCATTACCACCACCATCATCATCATCACCATCATCAGCATCAGCATCAACATAATCAGCATCATCATCACCATCACCATCAACATCATCAACAACAGCATCGTCATCATCATCATCATCAACAACACCAACATCAACATCAATATCATTACGGCCACCGAAATCTTCATCATCACCACCATCATCATCCTCCCGTTCGTTCCGCCTCGTTGTCGCGATCACGATCAACATGTCCATATATTTATTTATATATATATGTATAAATATCCAACCATCCATCACTTCCTTCCTCGAATTCCTCCTGACACCCTGCGTGCTCGTAGCGTATATTCTTCGATGGGGTCCCACCTTGTTCGTGTGGTCTCTCTCTTGCTCTCTCTCTCTCTCTCTCTCTCTCTTTTTGTCTCTTTCCCCCCCTCTCCGGTTCCCATGTATCACCTCCCTTCTGTTGCCCCGCCCCTCCACTTCCCAGTCCCTCCCCTCCTCCTCCTCCTCCTCCTCCTCCTCCTCCCCCGCCCCCTTCACCTTTTTTCATTTCCTTATGGTCAAAAACCTTGGCGCCTCCTGGCGCTCGAGATTCCCAAGGATCCCCCCGCATGCAGCTCGCCCGACAAAAAACCACACGGCCACCAACAACCGCACCGTCGGGAGGAAGTGGGTGGAGGACGCTAAGCGACAGGAGCTGCCCGACAAACACGGGGAAGGGTACGACGATCTTCTCCAGTAGAGAGCCGGAATGCTCCAGACTGTCACCTGCGAGATGATTACTGGACGTCTGAGCACAAACTCGTCGCGAACCAGACATACCGCGCCGACATGTTAGAGGCCATCGGGCGGAACCAAGATGGATCAACGCCGTAGTGTTGGGGTGACCACTGGAGGAAGCAGTGCCAGTAGCCAGCGAGGTATAGCAACCAGAGCAACATCGAGGACGGCCGCTGGACTTCAGGATCTCATGGCAGCGAATGAAGCCGGCGAGGAGGAGGAGGAGGAGGAGGAGGAGGAGGAGGAGGAGGAGGAGGAGGAGGAGGAGGAGGAGGAGCGATGGGGAGATAAACGACCATATTGCTGACTAGGGAGCTGGCGCTCACCAGGTCAGGCAGAGACGGCCCTCGCAGCAGAAGATGTTCGGGGTTATCTTCAGACATGGGAGAACGTATTCCTACGGCGAGGAGGTCGACTACTTCGGTAAGAAGCACCTGATCACCACCCTATCGGACTGGAGAGAAATTGCAGGGGATGTCACAAACATGGAGTTGGATACGTTGCAAGGATCCGTTGGTCTGACTCGGATGTTTTCAGACAAGACCTAGGCGAGGACCTTGGTCAAACCGCGCCAGGGCTCTATGGCTTGGGCCAAACGCACGCGGAAGACGCCAGGAGCAGTACACAAACATGTTCGCAGCCCCCCCACCGAGCTCTTCCCTGTTGACCTGATGCTTGGAGAAGCCTACACAGCGGTCTCAAGCGATCTGATCTGAGCCGAGATGGATGCTCGGCAAAACATCCGGCAAGACACGTTGGACACTCCTACACTAGTTCTTCGAAACATGGAAAACTTGCTAGAGGCGGGAGAGGATCCCATGGAGCCCCTCGCTGACGACCAGATCGCATCTCTCCTACGACGGCGAGCACCTCGCAATGCTAGAGCCGTTGATGGGTTAAAGGTTGGGGCCGACGGACCCTCAGAGGATGCCATAATCCGGTCTCGAAGAACTCGCGCGCATCCTCGACCGGGCCGCACTGGACCTCACGTGGCCCCCGGCGCTGCTGGGCACGATCTGCGCGGCCAACCCCAAGCCTGCAGAGGCGAACGCCTTCTTAGTCGGCGTCTCCACATGGAGCGACAAAGGGGGGAGGGAAGGGCGGGGCTGGCTTCGGACCTCTGCTCAATGCGACCGTTTGCAACGGTGCGTCCTGTGGGCCAGGCTCCACCTGCTTGAAACACGCGCCCCCCAAAAAAACGAAGATCAACTCCATGGGACGTTGCGCCAGCGTCGTGCCGCAGGCGACGCGTGGGCACCGGTGCTGGCGTGCGCCGCCAGCACGAGACGCCGTCGCGCGAAGGCAGGCGGCGGGGACTTCGTCGGGGGCTGGGGCGGGGGAAGCGTCTCGCGACCATTCTGCGGACTGTGCTGAGCGTCGGCGGCCCCGTTGAGGAGGTCAGACGGCGACTCGTCGGCGCCCGGCTTCCGCCGTGGAAGCGCTTTCCAGCCCTGCGGTCGCGCATCCGCCGGTCCTGGGACTTTGTCAGGAACCTATTCGCGAGCTTTGGCAACATTCGGTGGACGGGCATCAACAACCCCATTGCAGCGACACGGCTACCTTTTTGGAGGCTGGGCGGAACCCCAAGGAGCCTGACCTGTGGGAACGCCCCTCGCAACGTGATAATGCTTGGCTTTTCGAGCCTGGTGTTGACCTCAACCCTGTCACTGGCCATCCCGATCTGCTGTTTGACCTTGTACCTGATATGGGGCCCCAGCTTTGGGGCTGAGCTAAACAACGCCCGCATGGCCAGAGTTTGAACGAAGTAGCTGGCCTACATGTGGCCCGACAAAAAATCTATGCCATGAACCGTAGGGGAGAGGCCGATCTCTGGGGTTTGGATATTTGCGTTGTGTCGGGAGGCCTATGGCATAGGCAACGCCAAATAGTCACTGGCTCAGCTCATTTTTCGGCGTCAACTGTATGCGTTGTCGCATAGCCCCCGAGACGCTGTTTCACATAACATGGCAGTGCGGGTGCACTGGGGGCCCAAATGTTGCTGCCTGGTCCACCAAGGCCAAAACCATTACCATAAGCGTCGACGCCGTCGCCGTCGTCGTCGTCGTCGTCGTCGTCGTCGTCGTCGTCTCCGTTGACGTCGTAGTTGCCGCCGCTGCTGTCTTCGCCGCCGCAACCGCCGCTGCTCTCGTCAACGTCGCCGTCATCGCTGACTTCTGCCGCAGTCGTCGCTGTCGTTGTCAAAACTCTGGTATACTTTTGGGGTGGGGTCTGATTTGCTTTTTGGGTGGCCTCGTCTACTTGTTAAACGACTGCGATCCCCTTTTGGGCGGTGGCACCTCTAGTTTTGGGTCGTCTGGCCTCTGGTCGCAGTTGCTCTTGTTCATGTGTGGCAGCGGCCTGTTTAAACTTTCTTTTCGTTTTACGTTTCGGTGAATTCATCTATGTGTTTGGCCAGGTCTGGCTTCTGCTAAGCAGAGGTATGGCCTTCTGTCGGTGGGGGTATTGCCCACTTTTGCGCGGGAGTCTGTTTACTTTTAGGCAGGCTCGGCACACTATCGGGCGAGGTCTGGTCTATTTTCGGACGGCGTGGCATCCGTAGATGGGTGGTCTGGCCTACGTGCCAGCTGTGTCTGGCCCACTTTAAAATATTATGGTCTACGTTTGTGTACCGTTTGGCGTATATCTTTGGTGTAATCAAGTGTTCTCGTTTGTTCGGCCTGGCATCCACTGTCGTGTCTGGATCAATCAAGATCTGGTCAACGTCTCGGTGGCCTGGCCTCCGTTCATGGGTGGTTTGGTCTAGTTATGGGAGCGGTCTGTTGTACTTCGCGGCGGTCTGGTCTACTCCATGACGGGGGCCAGGGAATGGCCCCACGTTTGGTCGAGGCTCGCTCTTCGAGCGGCCAGGTCTCTGTTCACGCGCGCTCTGGTGCACATATCAGCTGGATGCGGTATGTGATTTCGGAACCATGGTCTAATTTGGTGTGCGACATCTCCCGTTCCGATGGGCCTGGTCAGCGCGCGCGTGAGTTTTGCGTGCGCGTGGCCTTGTGTGTTTTTGCGAGTTTGTGCTACTTTTGGGCAAGGCCTGGTCTACTCGTGGGTGAGATATTGTCTATGTTCGCGCGGCTTCGCTCCGCTGGTGGCCAATCCGCTCCACTGTTCAGCTGGGCCCAGTGCACTCGTGGATCGTTTTGCGCAACCAGCGACTGCCCCGGCGGCCGCTCACCCGCCGCGGCGGCCCGCGCCAGAGGCCGCGGATCATCGTTAGAGCCCGGGCTCGCTGAGCGCCAACAGCACCACGCGGGCCCCTAACTCTGCATGCCGACGTTTGTCCACCTGCGCGCGCCCCCCGCCAGCGCCGAAAAACACCTCGGCTGCCGCGTCCTTCGCGGCGCCCCGAAGGTGCTCCATGACGCCTGTGCGGGCTAGCGCCATGGACGAGAATCGATCGTCGAAGTTCATGCGGGCGCGAGCGGGGGGCCCGTCGAGCATGTCCCGCGAGCTGGCCGAGGCGCGCAGAATATCGCTCCTCGAGGCCCCTGCTCGACGCAGCATCTGCGCGGCTTTTGCGTCTTAAGAAAACAATGATCGCGGCGGCTCGTTCCATTCAGCGCGCAAGCCACATATCAGCCCCCGCAGCGCTAAGCGCGGCAACTTTGACAAATGGCGCCCGCGGCGGGGGCGCCCGACCATCGCGAAATGGTTTGCGTCGCCCGCGCCGCGACGGAGACGATGGCTGGCACTTCCATGGTGTTTGATGTGGTTTTGAAAAAGCCATTCGTTTTGCCAGACCACGCAGTCGCGCCAGAGGCTGCGACGGGAGCCTCTAACCGTAATTCCCCCGCGAATGACGCGGGGAACGGCGGCGGCGGCAAAATCCCACGGTCAACGGCATCCTCATTTTTGGTCAAGCACAGGAAGCAGCTCAGGTCGTCGAGAGCGCGCGCGCAGCCAGGCGCACCGACGCCATCTCGCGAACACGTCGCGCCAGGGGCAGCGATTTCCGCGGCCGCGGCTTCGCGGGCCTTTTCGGCCGACTCGCGAGAATCAACGCCCGCGTCGGCCGCGCCCTGTTCGGCCCCGGACCCCATGCCAGCGAGAAAGGGCCACTCTTCTCCGTCGACGGGCGCGCGCGCGCCCTCCGCTGTGAACAGGCGCCGCAAGAAACAAGAAACAGGGTAGCAAGAAGGCGACGCAACAAGCCGCTGCGAGGGGGCAGGGGGGGGGGCGGGGCGACGCGCGATCGGGGGGGGGCGCGGGGGGCAAGGAGGACGAGGAAGGCGCTTAATACGGGGGAAGGGGGGGGGGGGGGGCACGCGGCGCGGGGGCGGGGGGGCGCGGCGCAGGAGATGGAAACGGCATGCCCTTGTCGGGCCACGCTGGGACCCGAGAAGCGGTCGGGGGTCTACTGGCGAAGTCTGTTGGCAGTGCCCAAGCCGCCTGATTCGATTGCACGTGGCTGCATGCGGCGCGCGCCCAGAAACTTACCTCGCGCTTCCGCGGGGCTCTCTCCGCGTTCCTGAAAGTGGGTTTCGCTGCGAATGCCTCGGCAAAATCTTCGCAAGCGGCTCGGAAATGTCTACAGCGTGCGCCAGGGAACAACGCCGCGAGCCCCTGGCCGCCCGCGCGGCGACTCGCTGGATTCACGCGTGGATGGCGCGCAAAAGAAACGCCAGAGGCTGCGTTCCCGCGCTTGCTCTGCCCTTTGCGGTATGCTAACTCAACCCTGTGCTCGTCGCGTCGCCCGAGAACCCATCGCCCGCGCGCGTCCGCTTCCATCGAAGTCTACGCGCCTGGAAAAATCAGCCGATCCGGCGCGTGTGTTTCTGAGGGCGCGGGCTCGAGCTCGCCCGAGCTTCGCTCGGTCGAGGGGGGGGGGGGGGCCGGCGCCGTTCAAGCCTGGGGGAGGGGGGCGCCGACGCCATTCAAGCCCGGGGGGGGGGGGCGACGCCGTTCAAGCGCCGGAGAGAGGGGGAGGTGGGCTGACGCCGCGCAGGCCTGGGAAGGGGGGGGGGGCTTCGCTCTGTCGGGGGGGCGGGGCCGACGCCATTCAGGCCCGGGAGGGGGGAAAAGGGGGGGGCCGGCGCCAAACAGGCCCGGGAGGGGCCCCGACTCTCCATGTGGGACCCTGGGGGGCACAAGCAAAGCAACTTTCAATGATAGGTTTTCACGCACATGGAAGGTGTTCTAAGTTACAAATTTCACAACATAGAAGGTAACCTTCCATGTTACGTATTTGGTAACATGGTAAGTTGGGCTGTCCATGTACGTTACACCGGAACTAGCTACCATGAGCGCATTTGGTGTTAAAGTTGTACGTGTGCTTCGATGTGTTGGCCCCATGAGTGGTTAGTTGTGGTTTTGGTTTGTAAGTGCGGGCGCGGCTGCGCGCGTTTTCGTCTGTTCATCTTCACACGCATAAAAAAACCACCCGCACCACCACCATCATCAACATCATTATCATCAACGCCATCATCATCAACATGACTTCCATCAACATGACTTCCTGGTTATTAAGGCACCACGTGTACTCGTGTTCTCTTCCTGGAACAATGATATTATGATCACAGTTGCGCGCGGATCGCGGGGTCTGGCGGACGGGGCCGAAGGCTTGAGAAGAATAGTGAACCCATTGGGCCCTGAGAGGCCCTGGGGCCCCAGAGGCCGCGAGAGCCCACGAGATTTCGGCACGCCCCTCGCGCGGATCGCGGGGTCTGGCGGACGGGGCCGAAGGCTTGATCAGAATAGTGAACCCATCGGGCCCTGAGAGGCCCTGGGACCCCAGAGCCCACGAGAGCCAGAGAGATTTCGGCACAACGCTCGCGCGGATCGCGGGGTCTGGCGGACGGGGCCGAAGGCTTGAGAAGAATAGTGAACCCATTGGGCCCTGAGAGGCCCTGGGGTTCCAGAGCCCGCGAGAGCCCGCGAGAGCCCGAGAGATTTCGGCACACCCCTCGCGCGGGTCGCGGGGTCTGGCGGACGGAGCCGAAGGCTTGAGAGGAATAGTGAACCCATTGGGCCCTGAGAGGCCCTGGGGCCCCAGAGCCCACGAGAGCCCGCTAGAGCCCCCGGGATTACGGCACACCCCTCGCGCGGATCGCGGGGTCTGGCGGACGGGGCCGAAGGCTTGAGAAGAATAGTGGAGCCATTGGGCCCTGAGAGGCCCTGGGGCTCCAGAGTCCACGAGAGCCCACGAGAGCCCGAGAGATTTCGGCTTACCCCTCGCGCGGATCGCAGGGTCTGGCGGACGGGGCCGAAGGCTTGAGAAGAATAGTGAACCCATTGGGCCCTGAGAGGCCCTGGGACCCCAGAGCCCACGAGAGCCCGCTAGAGCCCGAGAGATTTCGGCACACCCCTCGCGCGGATCGCGGGGTCTGGCGGACGGGGCCGAAGGCTTGAGAAGAATAGTGAAGCCATTGGGCCCTGAGAGGCCCTGGGACCCCAGAGGCCACGAGAGCCCACGAGATTTCGGCACAACGCTCGCGCGGATCGCGGGGTCTGGCGGACGGGGCCGAAGGCTTGAGAAGAATAGTGAACCCATTGGGCCCTGAGAGGCCCTGGGACCCCAGAGCCCACGAGAGCCCGCGAGAGCCCGAGAGAGTTCGGCACACCCCTCGCGCGGATCGCGGGGTCTGGCGGACGCGGCCGGGGGCTTGAGAAGAATAGTGAAGCCATTGGGCCCTGAGAGGCCCTGGGGCCCCAGAGCCCACGAGAGCCCGCTAGAGCCCGAGAGATTTCGGCACACCTCCGCGCGGATCGCGGGGTCTGGCGGACGGGGCCGAAGGCTTGAGAAATAGTGAACCCATTGGGCCCTGAGAGGCCCTGGGACCCCAGAGCCCACGAGAGCCCGCGAGAGCCCAAGAGATGTCGGCACACCCCTCGCGCGGATCGCGGGGTCTGGCGGACGGGGCCGAAGGCTTGAGAAGAATAGTGGAGCCATTGGGCCCTGAGAGGCCCTGGGGCCCCAGAGCCCACGAGAGCCCACGAGAGCCCGAGAGATTTCGGCACAACGCTCGCGCGCATCGCGGGGCCTGGCGGACGGGGCCGAAGGCTTGAGAAGAATAGTGAAGCCATTGGGCCCTGAGAGGCCCTGGGACCCCAGAGCCCGCGAGAGCCCGCTAGAGCCCGCGAGATTTCGGCACGCCCCTCGCGCGGATCGCGGGGCCTGGCGCACGTGGCCGAAGGCTTGAGAAACATAGTGAGGCCATTGGGCCCTGAGAGGCCCTGGGACCCCAGAGCCCACGAGAGCCCGCTAGAGCCCACGAGAGCCCGCTAGAGCCCACGAGATTTCGGCACACCCCTCGCGCGGATCGCGGGGCCTGGCGCACGTGGCCGAAGGGTTGAGAAAGCAAGTGGGCTTCTGAGGCACGCGACCTTGGGACGTCAAACACGTCCCTTGAGCAAGTTGCAGCGTCTGCCCAGCGGGTGGGCTGACTGAAAGAGGGGGCGAGGGGGAAGACGGAGGATACAAGGACGGAGTAGGATGAAGGAGAACAGCAGTCAGGCTGGAGGACGATACTCTTCAGTACCATCCTGCAGGTGCGCTTCAAATTCACCTGCACATGCGAACGCGACGTCGCGCCTTCAATCTGGCCCTGCGCGTGAGAACCTTTCCCCGGGAACTCGTGAGGCCAAGGGGCCACCGTCTCAAAACAGTTCGGCTGCTCGTTGCTGGATGAGACTTTCCAGCAATCCTAGAAATCAGCCCCACAAAGCTCTCGTGTTTGTACACCCAGGTCGTGCGAGGATTGATCCTGGTGCGGTGGGCGTTTCTGATGCCCTCCTCCCAAAAATGGTGTTTTGGCTTCAAATGGCACCGAAGCCGACGACTGCGGGCATACACTTCAGCCAAAAGGGCCCACGACCGCAAACATTGGAGACCATTGTGCAACATCTTGCTAGCCTGGTCTTGACTCAGGGATGGTCCAGCAGCATGCATGACACTCTGCACGCCTGTCCACCCTACAAAAGAGTTAATTAAAACCTTATCTTGCTCTGAATGAAAACCTGGCTGAGATTGCAAATACCAAGTTAAAAATCTACAAACCACGGCCGTGTTGTGAGCCTTACCCTTGAAGTCTGGCCATTGGCCGTTCTGGGATTTAATTGATAGCCGACGCAGGGGGAACGCACGTTCTGAATGTTGCACCCCATTGTTTTTCGCCCAATCAACGAAATCGTAGTAGATCAAACGAAGTGCCGACTCCATTCTGCGTTCCCAAGACCCAGGCTGACCTTGAGATTTTACTTCTGCGACGCGGACCAGACCATTCCCGGCAAGCCACCCAGCGACGCCTAGATGATCACAATGGAGAAAATCAACGGACAGCATATCTAAAATGAAACCTCTGATCTTGGTCAATGGTGGCGGCGTCGCGAACGAAGCCATATATTGAGCTAGGGACCTGCGATCTCTCCTTTGCCACGCGCCGCGCCTGAAATCTCCAAAATACAAGGGCCCACTATCTTTTGATGCATTGCACAAGTAGCAACAAGAGTTCACCCCGTACCAAAATGGCATTTCAAACGCTTCTTTGCAATACTTCTGATCAGCAAGAAAATTTCTGAGGAAGCCCCGCAAGCCAACGTCGTCGCTAACAGGTGCAAGCCACTGCCCCGCGTACCGCTCCCTGTAAGTTCCATCCCCTGCAAACGATCTATTCGCATGGTCACGGTCTGGCCAGCGGCCGCTCACGATGCAATTCATGGACCATTGAACGACGTCATACAGGAATCTGAGCGAGTCATCCCGGAGCCACTTCAATACAATGCACGCCACGAGAAGGACAGCGTCGAAGTGGTGCCAGGACACAGGAGACGACAAAGACTGTACCAATGCAGATAATGGCGATAGGCCCCTCTTGCAGCAAACGTCGTCGCCATGAAGCGTAAGGGGGCAGCACCGCTGTGGATATCTCAAGATCTCGTCTTTGTCAGGATGATCGTTGAACCAAGCCTCGCGAGAACCAACATCAGCCCAATATTGAATCCTCGCTTCCTCGGTCCCGAAAACCTTGATGGACTCGCCCCGGTTCTCCAAATACAGTCGAGCAAATATTTCGTGTGGAAGTAAAATCCCAACATGTTTGACATCGGTGCCAATCTCCCCCTTTTTCATGAATGGCATGGGACATATATACGGATCCAAATCACAAATGTTGTTGCAGAATCGCCTACAATGACTAGTCAAGTCTCTCTCAGGATTCTGGATGGTCAGAGAACCGAGGTGCTGGGTTGCCAGCGACATACGACCCTCCTTGCAGGCCGCAGCAGCCTCCCTGATGACATCCGTGCAGAATCTCTCCTGGCGCGCCGAGGCCAGCCGGGGAGACGAGCGCGGCAGGCGACAAGAAGAATGAGCAATATGCAGAAGAACACCACGATTGCGGTCGCATTGAAATTGATGTCTGCGTGGAGCAGATGAATCCAACGCGAAAGCACAGTACCAGAACACATGGAGGGGGTGGAGGATAAGGGGACTGCGAGGAGCAATGGGAACAGGAGTACGGAGGCAGAGCGTGGAGACGGGGGCCGTGGAGGAGGATAAGGAAGACGGGGTTGGACGGGGTTCGTGCGACGAGTGCTCGGAAGAGCAATGGCGTGAGAGTGAGGGTTTCCCGAAACTCTCGCGCCTCGACGTGGGGTCCAAGGTCATCTGATTCATGCGGTTTAACCTTGGTCCGAAACGTGAAAGGCCCTCTGAAGAGACCCATTGTTTTTGCTATCATTTCTCCGAGCTCCAGTTGGCTGAGATACTAGCTGCAGCCCCTGAGTAATTCTAACTCTGAGCTGGTCCGACGGGAGGGCGGCGGGGCTCCCCGCAAGAAGCTTGTCGAATCAGTAGTTGATGAAAAGCCCCCTGCGGATCATCATCTCCTGGGCGCAGCGGCAGGAGCGGGCGCGAGGGAACAAGGAGATAGAGCGACTGGATGGGGGGGCGATCTGACCGAGAGTGTATTTCGGAGACACCGTCGTCACACCAAGACTTGCACCCCACATTTATCTGAGCAGATTTGGGAAGGTTTCGCATTTCGATTCGGATAAATGTTTGATCGAACGTATATATGTGTATGTTTGTATGTATGTACGTACGTACGTACGTACGTATGTATGTATGTATGTATGTATGTCTGTATGTGTGTGTATGTTTGTATGTATGTATGTACGTATGTACGTATGTATGTATGTATGTATGCATGCATGTATGTATGTATATATGGATATCTGATTTCGTGGTGTCTGACTTCGGATTTCGAGGTGGGGCTCTTGATTCCGAACTTCGGAGTTCGGATTCTGGACTCTACCCCCTCTTTAATCATTTGTCAAGGGACGGCGGCTGTCTCCGACTACCTCGTGCGAATCAGATGTCATTGCGCAACTCTGAACATAAGTTGTTTTGCTCTTGCGCAATGGCGCAAGCAATATCATGTTTTCCGAGTGTCGATTCGCACTACTGCCTTCAAGTACCCTCTGGCAAAAGCAGCCTGAGCGGAGGGTGAGGATGAGGATGAGGATGTTGTTGGTCATTATGTTGAGGATGATGGTGATGAGGATGACGATGAGAATGACGATGAGGATGAGGACGAGGATGAGGATGATAATCGGAGATTGGCGGAGGAGGAGAGGAAGGGGCAAGGCGCCCCGGAGGCGCAACGGCTACTCCTAGGCCGAGGATGCGGCCCTCGACGCCTCTGGGTCGTACGAGTCCCGGACGCCGACCCACTCCTTGGAGTCGCTACGCAAGCGGATGATGGCTGCCTTCGGCGTCTTCAAGTCTACGTTGGCCTCGTCGTTGTTGGCCTGGCTGTTCTCCAAAGCGTTTCTCAAGTTGTTGAGGCTTTCGATGTGCTCGGTGAACTTCTTCTCGTACTCGTCCTTCTGCTCCTGTGGTACGTTCTTGTTGTTGTGGATCTCCTGCTTGATCTTCTTGGCGCCCTTGATCTCCTTGGGAAGGCTGCTCAGCCACGTCTGGGCGGCGACCTCGGGCTTCTGCAACTTGGCCAGCCGCGCTTGCTTTTTCATCTCCTTCTCCTGCGCCTTCGCAGCGGCCGCCTCTGGAGTCTCTTCGACCTCGGCCACGACGCTGGCGGTGCCCTGCACGTTGCTGCCGTCGCCGACGTACGCCAAGGCGTCCGCGGAGATATCTGAAGCATCAGCTGTCAGCTTCTTCGACGAAGATGCCTCCTCTGACCTCCTCTGCGACCAAGTGCCTGTGACGATGGCGAACTGCTCCAAGTAGGCGAGGTCTTCTGGCGACGCCTGCTCAGCGCCAGGGTACGTGCGATGCTGATCGGTGCCCCGCAATGCCCTCTTCAAAGCGGCGGCGACCTCCGGCGGCATCGTCTTGTCGATCTCGTGCCCCCAGGTCCAGTTCCCCTGCGACTCGGTCTCTGCCTTCGCCGAGCTCTTCCGCTCCTCCTCGATCACGACCTTCCCCCACGACATGCCTTGCGCCACCCAGACGTCGAACCACTTCTGCGGGTTCGCCTCGACGTCCGCCCTGAGTTGGTCTGGCAGCTTCTCCGAGCGAGTTGTTTGTCCTTTTTTGGGCGGCTCCTGGCTCCTCATGAAGGCCGCCCAGCGCCTGTGCCGCTCCTTCGGGCCCATGGTGTTGGCGACCTGCAGCGCGCTCTTAGCCTTGGCAACCGCTGCGATGGCAAGAGGCTGGACTGCTGGAGCTGCAGGCTTGACTGGGCAAGGCGGCGATATCCCTGGCGAGTTGAGCGGCAGACTTCTTGGCGCATGGCGTGATGGGGGTCGGCGGCGTCGTTCCCGGAGAGCTTGCAACCTTCGCAGGCGGCGGCGGAGGCGGCTTGCCCTGAGGCGGCTTCGCGGACACCCCCTTTGCCGTCGTGCCAGGAGCCTTCGCCATTGGAGCCTTGCCCTTGCCACCTTTGCCGCGGCCGCGGCCCCCGCCCGTCTTCGGCCTCTTAGGTGTAGGCGCACTGCTGGTGTCGGCGGGCTCATCCGCGCTCGAGCTCCTCTTCGCTGGCGGCCTCTGCGGATTCTTCCTCCGGAAATCTCGAATCCCTGCCAGCGGCGTAGATTCTTCCTCAAGTTTCACATCTGATGCGACCTCGGTGGATTCTTCGGCCATGACACGTTCTCAGGAAACCGCGGAAGTAAGCGGGCTCAGATATGCAGCCAGCTTCGAGCCAAAACGGCTACTGAGGTGGCGAACGGCGCTGGCATTTCGGGGAATCTCTGGTTTCTGTCACGGCGCCGCCCTATAATGTTCGAGCGGGCCCCAGTTGGGCCCCCAGAGGTTGGCAGGGGTTACGTTCTCATGGTCGATATCACTGTTCATCTTACTCAATCGATCTCACCATCGATCTCATCTAACCATCCACTGATTGGGGTACTTCTCCTGTGCAGTGCTATATCAAACGCCCGCGCCCACGCTGTCAGAGGGGAAGGGGATCTGATTGTTTGTTGACTGGCGTGATCATATTTCTTCCTGTCTGTTGTTGCGTGCGCTGCTCATCGCTTCATCCTTCCCCCCTCAACCCCAGACCCTGTCTACCGTGCTCCGTGTCTTGAGCTTCCTCCTCGGTTTGCGTTTGCCTATCTGATCCTCGAAGTCGTGAACATCCGCATTCCTTCATTGTTCATCGTATTATGTATTCATCCATCTTCTCTCCGTCCATGCTCCCCCCTCTTCCCTCCAAGAGGTCCTCCTCCGACCATTGCCCTGCAGCACGGGGCGCGGGGTCGCCTTGATCCGGTAGGTTATCGCACGCCGATCTGCGTTTCCTCCAGCTAGGTGGCATACCCCTGGGCGGAGCGCAGGACGAGTGGGACGAGGGCGATGAGCAGCTGTAAACGGATGAGACAGACGAGGAGGGCAGGAGGAGCAAGTGAGACGAGACGGCACTTTCGGACCCTCTGGAACCTTGGGAGGAGGGGGGAAGCCCAAAGAGCCGACGATCACATTCTGAACTGCCCGACTGGGAATGAGACCCTTTTTGAAACGAATGCGCGGGGAAACGAATGATTCTGAGAGCGCGGACGTCGGCAGGGACCTCACAAGGAAATCAGCATCGGAGCGATCGGATCGCAGCCCCCCCCTTGGAATCCAGGAGCCTGGTTGGCCCCGACCCGTCCTGCGCCAACCCACGCTAACTCACGCTAACTCACGATAACTCACGCTAACTCACGCTAACTCACGCTAACTCACGCTAACTCACGCCAACGTTCGTTTGCGAGTCGGGGCAGAGCAGGGCGGGGCGGGCGGGGTGGGATTGGGGGCGACGCGGGCGGAGGGGGAAGGGGGGGCGAGGGCCGCGGAGGAGGGCTTAGGGGCGGGAAGTGCGGAGGGAGGGGGAGGGCGAGGGGGGGAGTGGATCCATAATGGGTTGGGTCCCACTGTGGAGGCCCCACATGAGCACAATGACCCCAAGGTAGTCCAGCACGAGATGGGATCGAGATGTGAGGATACTTCAGCGTGCGCCGCAGCACGTCGGTTCCTGAGCAATGCCAACCTATAGGGCCATCCATGGAAAAGGAGGAGCAAAGGAGAGATACCGTGCATAAAGGTGGAGGCGGAGGGAGGCTAAGGAGGCGGCCGCGGGATCACCCGAGCGGGGATGGCTCGGGCATTAGCACCCTCAACACCTCAGGGAATAGGGCAGTATCGAACTCCTCGGTCGCCGGCGCCGCCTCATCGTCTGAAGAATCGATGTTCTCAGCATGCGTGGATCGGAACGCGACGAAACACTCGAACACTTTGTCGGCAAACTCCGGGGTGTACTCTTGGGTTTTTTTGAGCCCCTTGCTTCCACATGCGCCCCTTTTCCCGTTGAACACTTTGTAAATAACTGCATCGGCATTTGTCGATTTGAACTTCTTCGGTCGTTGTCTATGGAGCCCCCGCACCCAGCCAGAGTTGCCGAACAACGAGCTTGGTTTCAACGTGCAAGCACCGAAGGCACCCATCATAGTCGAGACTTCAACCCAATCGACGGTCTTAGCAACCCATTGCATAGCCGGATGATGTACCATCAACGATTTCAGAGGTTGTTCTAATCCCCACCAAGCGTGCTTCGCATGACACAATCCCATCAGCACAGCACTCCGAGCAACTTGAATGTTACCTTGCCGAACTGTTTGACTATCCGCCCTTCCCAGCGGGCGAGTGCGGGTTCTCTTGGTCGAGCTCGAGGCCAACCAAATCCAAGTGCTGCATACAGTTGCAAACCATGCGAGGCCATCGCCAGAAAGTCTCACCATGTATACCAGTGCGAAGATGAAGCCCTGAGGAGAGCACAGGTCATTGTTAGCTGGATCGCACTCGATGTCGTAACCCACAGCAGGGAGCCCCACACTCACAAACTTGGAATAGATATGTCCAACACCACTGAAATATTCGATGCAATCGATGCTTTGGGACGGGAATTCAGGCATGTGCGTCAGGGCAAACATGATCGGATACAGCAACTTCGGCATTCCCATCTTTTTCATAGTCTTGTATGTGTACAAACTGACCCCAATGCCCTCGGCAACGCACGACTGAGACAAAGAAGATGGCATGTACGGATGTAGAGCATCGTCGGAAGTCTTCTGTGTGAGCCTGCGTTTGGGCGCCATCGGAATGCCTCTGAGAAAAAAAACGGCTGCAAGTGTTCAGAGGCCCCTCAGGAGCCGAAAGCCCTTATGACCCCCCGATGTGTGTTCTTATGTTTGTTTGCTTGGGGGGGGGCTTCGAGCGTTTCTTTTTGCGAGAGGGGAGCGCTGCTGCCCCTCACCATTTGTTGTTTGAACCATTCCCGACCTTAACGCTGTTGTTATTGAACCAAAATGTTATTGAACCATTTCCAGCAGTCCTGTTATTTGCATTGTCCGTGCTGTTGTTGTTTGAGTTGTTGCTGTTATATGGTATTTATTTTGGTATGTGAGTTGTTAGTTGAGTTGTTATTTGAGATGCTGCTTGAGTTGTTGTTCGACTTGTTATGTGGCATTTGAGTTGTTATTTCAGTTGTTGTTGTTGAGTTGTTATTTTAGAGGTTCAGCGGGTTGTTATCTGAGTTGTTATTTGAGTTGTTATTTGAGTTGTTATTGTCTTCGCCAAGTTGTCTTCGCCAAGTTGTGAGCATTATGTTGGGAATGATTCCCAACATAATGCTCTTGTCCTGGAACATCGCAGCCCTGGGGCCCTTCATTCCCTCGGGATCTCATCGCTCTACAAAGTGCTGTGATCGACCCTGCGCGCTCAGAAGGCGCGGCGGAGGGGGGCGGGGGCGGGTCGCACCATCGGCTGTCGACGACCTTGCCGTCGGTCCGCGGGCAGCCCGCCAGAGGAGCAGCTCGGCCAAAAAAGGCTCGACGGCCACAGAGCGCACCGGGGGGCGCGACGGATGGGCGTCGGAGCGGGGTCAGACCAGAGGAGGGGCCCGAACAACTCACCTCGAGGTGAGCCCACCTCCACTTCTTCCTCCTCCTTCTCCTCCTCCTTCTCCTTCCTCTTCCTCCTCCTCCTCCCCCTCCTCCTCCTCCTCTTCCTCCTCCTCTTCCTCGCCCTCATCTCTCGGCCTCCTCTCTCGCCCTCCACGGGAGCGGAAGAGGGGGGGGTGGGGTGGCTATGGTCTGGGCTATCGTTTCTCTGTTATCGGTTTGGCTTAGGCTCACTTTTGGCTATGGTATTGGATTGAGCTTTCAATTGAATGGCTCAAGCTTTGGCGATCGGCTGAGACTGAGTGGCGCTCGACTCGAGGCATGCAGTCATGCAGAAACGAAGGACTCAAATGCTTCCAGCGACGTCGGGCATTGCTGGGTGGATGGATGGAGAAGCGATCTGGACTGCGGGCGGTGGGAGCGGGATGGAGTGGGATGGAGGAGGGTAGAGGGAAGTTGAGGGGGATGGAAGGGCCTATATGATAGACGGGGATAGGGAATGAAGGCGCAGAGCCTGGAAGCGGTCTGGAGGGTGGACTTACGCGGGGCTTGTTTTCCAAACCTTCCCAGTTTGTCTGAAACGGGCTCCGCTGCCCCCAGGGCCTCGGAAAGTGCGAAGGGCCGAGGTCCCAGGGTCCCCGACAGCGGGCCTCCGAGCGCGGTCCCCCAGAGGTTCTGGAGGACCCTGGCTGTCGAGCTTCTCGACAGCCCTGAACGCCCCTGGAGCACTCTGGCCATATAGGCCGACCCAAGAGGCTCCTGGAGCACACTGTCCAGGCTGACTGGCTGCCTGGCGTCACGACGTGAGGCTCGCCTTCTGCTCCTTGGCGAAGTGCTCGGCCTCCGCCGCAGAGGCGAAGGACTGCTGATTGATGCTGTCGGCGATCGCATCGGCCATCATCTTGCACTCCTCGAGCGCACGGTCCAGCGCGCCCGGGCGCAGCTGGCAGAGGGCCGTTTTTTTCCACCACGATACATGAAGCACACCTGGTAAAATTGAGCCTGGCGCTCCGACTTGGGCACGGCCTTCGCGGGCGGCTGCACGAGGGACCCCTGGGGATCGTCGAGGTCTGGCATGACTGGATACTTTGCCTTCGCCTTCGCTTTCAGGACCTTCGGGGGCGTCTTCTTGTCCGAGGGCTTCTTCTTTTTGGGGTTCCTCTCCTTCTGGGTGATCGGGGTCCCGACGGAGTCCAACGTGTCTGCAAGGTCGCTTGAGCCGATCGGGAACCCCGCGTCCAGGCGAGGCAGGCCCCCATTGTCGGAGTCGGAGTCCTGGGAGGGGGGCGCAGCGGGGCCCCGCCTACACCATCCCCCTTTAGAAGGAGTCCTGCGAGGAGCGGAGATGGGACCAGGGGAGAGAAGAGAAGTGGAGGGTGGGCGAGGGCAGGTAGGGGAGTTGGTCTCATGTCTCCCTTTGACCCCCTCCTCCTCCTCCTCCTCCTCCTCCTCCTCCTCCTCCTCCTCTTTCCTCCTCCTCCCCCTCCTCCTCCTCCTCCTCCTCCTCCTCCTCCTCTTCCTTCTCCTTCTTCTTCTCCGCCTCTCTCTCCTCAGTTTCCCCTCTCTTCATCTCTTCCTTCTCTGTCTCCTCACTCCATCTCTTCCCCCATTCATCCTTTTCTCGTCGATCTTATTCCTCCTCTTCCTCCTCCTCCTCCTCATTCTCCTCCTCTTTTTCCTCCTCCTCCTCCTGCTCCTCCTCCTCCTCCTGATCGTCATCCTCCTGCTCATCCATCCTCCTCCCATTCGGTCCTTAATCTCGAATGTCTGGCCGATCATCTCGTCCAGCGCGTCGAGGGCGGCCGTCGCCTTGGCCTCCAGGCGGTCGTGGTAGCGCGAGGAGCTCTCGATTGGGACGTCGTCGATGTGGTCGTCGGGTTCGAGCAGGATGCCGCACTTGCCACCCTGCGTGATGATAGAGTTGATCCCCTGGGCCTTCTCGGCGCGTCGCACTTGCCATTCGGGCAACTCTGCCGAGCAGGGCCCCGCTGGAGCCACCGGGAAGCCATCGTCACCGTCGAGAGTCTTCATGTCCGAGCTGCCTAGCGGGAAGCCGCGGTCGCCGTCGAACGTCTTCATGTCCTCGCTGCCTAGCGGGAAGCCGTCGTCGCCGTTGAACGTCTTCATGTCCTCGCTGCCTAGCGGGAAGCCGTCGTCGCCGTCGAACGTCTTCATGTCCTCGCTGCCTAGCGGGAAGCCGTCGTCGCAGTCGAACGTCTTCAGGACCGAGCTGCCTAGCGGGACGCCGTCGTCATCGTCGAACGTCTTCATGTCCTCGCTGCCCAGCGGGAAGTCGCCGTCGAACGTCTTCAGGTCCTCGCTGCTTAGCGGGAAGCCGTCGTCGATCGCGATCGCCTCCATGTCCTCGCTGCCTAGCGGCGTGCCGTCGATGCTCTCGTCGTTGATCGGCATGGGCTCGTCCTCGAAGTTGTCCTCGACCTTGCCGTCCTCGATCGCGTCGTCCTCGTCCTCCGAGGCCTCGCCGAAGTGGAGCTCGCGCCTGGTGTCATCAGCATCAGCATCAGGGTACTCGTCGTCGAACTCGTGCTCAGTTTTGCTGCCAGCATGGCTCTCTGCCTCGGTGTCCGACTCGATCACCTGAACAGCGGACGTGGCGATGAATGATTCCTCGTGGATTCTCGAAACTTGTCTCCTCTTCCTCCTCCTCCTCCTCCTCCTCCTCCTCCTCCTCTTCCTCCTCCTCCTCCTCCTCCTCCTCCTCCTCTTCCTCCTCCTCCCTCTCTTCCTCCTCCTCCTCCTCCTCCTCCTCCTCCTCCCTCTGCTCTCCCCCTCCCCTCCCTCCTCCTGGAAAGCTTTTTGGGGTTCTCTCCTGGAGGGGGCTGAGGGGGAGGAGGAGAGGAGGGAGTCCGATCTTTTTGAGCAAGTGCAAGCTAGGCTGTCCTGAGAGTCGCTTCTCGCAGGACTCGGCGTCGTCGGAGTGGCACCGCCCTGGCTGAGGACGAACTTCAGGCGCTGCATCGGCACGCTCTTGCTCCGATCGGGGCTTCGGCTGAAGCACGACCAGATATATCCCCACAGCATGTGGAGCTTCTCCGACTCCTCCCTGCACCACATAGCGCTGGTCCGCTCATTGCCACTGAGCTTGAAGGCCGTCAGAGCATCAGCAGCTCGAAGGCCATCTCGGATCTGCACCGACGGCGGCGGCGGACCCGGCAAAGAGGCCAACAACTCCTTCAGGCATTCGAACGTGCCGGGCTTCTCGAAGCACGACATGGTCACCTTCTCCAGCGTTGGAGACTGCGAATCTTTCTCAAGTTCTGTGAGCGGCTCGCCAGGCGTCCACATCTCGCTGCGTACCCAGGCGGCCGCGTATGATCCGACCTGACTCTTGGCCTTCTCGCACTGCGCCTCGGCGTCCTGGCCGTAGTACGCGGCGAACACACGATTGGCCATGGCCGCTGCGCTCTCTGGCGTCTGCAGCCTGGCTCTACGAAAGAGCGCACAGCCAAAACGGCTGCAGAAGACAGCAAGACCATGCCCAAGCTCTCTGGAGCGGTGGATCCCAGGAAATCCACGGTGAACATTGGGCCCTCAGGGTAAGGAAGAGCATGGCCGAGGAGAGGAGGAGAAGGAGGATAAGGAAGTGGAGGAGGAGGGGGAAGAGGAGGAACGCGAGGAGGAACACGAGGAGGAGGAGGAGGAGGAGGAAGAGGAGGAGGAACACGAGGAGAAGGAGGAGGAGGAAGAGGAGGAGGAGGCGAAGGAGGAACAAGGAGGAGAGGCAGGAGGAGGAGGAGGAGAAGGAGGAGGAGGACGACGAAGATGAGGAGGAGGAGGAGGAGGAGGAGGAGGAGGAGGAGGCAGAGAGGAGGGAGGAGTGAGGGAGGGAATACAGGGAGAATGAGGGAGGAGGAGGAGGAGGAGGAGGAGGACGAGGACGAGGAGGAGTGGGAGGGGGAGGAGGAGGAGGAGGAGGAGGAGGAGGAGGAGGAGGAGGAGGAGGAGGAGGAGGAGGAGGAGGAGAGGAGGGAGGAATGAGATGAGGAGGAGGGGAGAGGAGGGAGGAGGAGGAGGGACACGCAGCCTTCTTGGGAGTCCAATTGCGGCCTCTTGAGGGGCCTCCTGAGGGGCCTCTTGGGGGCCTACTGAGGGGCCTCTTGGGGGCCTCTTGAGGGGCCTCTTTGAGCCCCTTTGGGGGCCTCTTGGGGGCCTCTTGAGGGGCCTCTTGGGGCTTTTAGGTGGTCCGTAGGGGCCTCCTGGAACCGTTTTGGGGCCGTCTTGGGGTCCTCTCGGGCTCTCGGAGCCTCCAGAGCCAGTCTGGGGGCCCTCTCGGAGGCTGTTGGCGCCTCTCGGGGCATCTCTTGGGCGAACGAACGAACGAAGCAGCCGAAACGACACGCCAAATGCGCGCCAGCAGTGACAATTGCACACCACACGCGTGCGCAAGGCGGCCAGGATCCGCGTCGACGCGCCAAATGCGCGCCGGGAGGACGGAGGAGTTGGAAAGGTTTTTGCACACCACATGCGTGCACAAGGCGGCCAGGATCCGCGTCGACGCGCCAAATGCGCGCCGGGAGGACGGAGGAGTGGGAAAGGTTTTTTGGGGGCCCTAAGACAAAACACTTGCTGGCCAACTTTCCTGGGCCGTCTTGGGACCGTCTCGGGGTTCTCTCGGAGTCCCCTGGGCCAATCTTGGGGCTCTCTCGGGACCTCTCGGGGCCTCTTCGGGCATCTTTTGGGCAGCCGTGGGAAGTGTTTTTGGGAAGCCCTCCCAAGAAACACTTGCTGGACATCATTCCTGGGCCGTCTTGGGGCCGTCTTGGAGCTCTTTTGGGGCTTTCTTGGGCCGTTTTGGGGCTCTCGTGGGCCGTTTCGGGGCCCTCTTGTGCCGTCTTGGGGCACTCATGCATACGTTCACACATTCATACATA